>CM055405.1:25618729-25687126 GCA_029228625.1 Pseudolycoriella hygida | reverse complement strand
TTTCAATAAGATTTATATGTCATACCCCTGGAGAGGGGTTGTAAAAAAGTCGGAAAAACATTACTGTGAAGTTAGCCCATGAAAGAACCAGCCCATGAGAGTAAAAACACGTTAGAGAATAGGCTCTTCGAAAGTGAACGAATCCATAATGTTTCTCTTCTTAATTACTCAATTACAGACGCACACTTCAATATGATTATTCAATTCACAAAAACACATTCTTAGATGGAGTTGTGTGTTTATTGTGGTCTCAACAGCGAACGGTCCCGGATTCGATACCAAAAATTTTAATTTTTTATGTAGCCGATGTAAAGCTGATGGTCATCGGCGATAGATGTAACCATTAGCTCCAATGAGTCCAAGGCTGCCTTCCCAAGACATGGTCCGAGCTCATGAACAATTATTCTGAAAGTATTTCTTCGGACACCACCAGAAGGCACCCTTGGACCCATTAGTGACTATAGCCGATCGAAAGCTTCATCCTCATCATCCCCAATGAGTCCAAGGTTCAATTTCCAAGAGTTGTTCTTGGGCTGGGGCAATATCTTGGGAAGGCAACCTTAGACTCATTGGGGATGATCATCGAAGATACATGTGACCATTAGCTTTCGATCGGCTATAGTCAATAATGGGTCCAAGGCTGCCTTCCCAAGATTGGGGTGTTTTTACTCTTATGAGCTGGTTCTCTCATGGGCAGACTTCACAGTAATGGAAAAACGCAGACGTAATTTATGGACGGTTTCTCTCTCGTTTGAAATCGTTTGAATTACAAGCTCTGTACTCTCTTTATAAAGGAAGCTTTTGATCGGACCAGAGGCTTGATATGGCGGCTCTCCAGATAGACTCGAAATGTGAGCAAATTTCATCATTATTAGACATATCGTCACCATTATTGGAAAGAAAATTTTCTTCATATATGGCGTGAACCCAGCCACCCAGCATGTCTCTGGATCAGAACATAGACGGAAAGAGTGGTAAAGAGAGAGTTTCAACTAAACGCCTATTAAAGAATGAGGGAGAACGAACCAAAATTTTTCAGTCGATCTTTGTAGTGGTCGTAACGTATCCGATTCCAGTACTCACAAACAAAGCTCCAGATTTTGACCTATGCAATGAACATAAAAATCTCTTAACGATTTATTTTATTCTTCACCTGCCAGATGTGCTTCCCACCAATATTGTCAATTTAGAGAAACTAAATTTCCTTCAAAGCCTGAAAGCATCACTAAAATTTGGCATAGCAATGAGCAATCACACACTAAACCACGAAATTTTCACAAAGTTTCTTCGTGAATGCAACGCTACTTACGACGTTGTTGTCATGCAAATATTCATGAATGAAGCCTTGCTCGGCTTAGGGCATTATTTCAATGCGCCTATTGTTGGTTTCTCTCCGTTCGGTGCGAGCAAATGGTCTAACGACATGGTGGGAACTCCAACGCCACTCTCATATGTTCCCCATCATTTTTTAGTCAAATTCGCCGATAAAATGACATTTACTGAACGTATTTGGAATTTGTTGGCATATTTGAGCGAAGCTGTATTTATGGATTGGTGGTATATGCCGCAGCAAGTGGAAATGTACAACAAAATTTTTCCAGATCCAAAACCAGCCCTACACGAATTGCACAGAAATGTCTCATTGGTTCTGCTAAACAATCATTTCAGCTTACAGTTTCCCCGTCCATACGTTATCAATATGATCGAAGTTGGTGGACTTCAAATCAATCGAATGCCAAAGAAATTACCAACTGACTTACAACAAATTTTAGACGAATCTTCACATGGTGTGATTTACTTCTCTTTTGGATCGAATGTTAAACCAGAAAATGTTCCGAGTGAAACACAACAAGAAATTTTGAACGTTTTCCGTAAATTGAAGCAAATTGTATTGTGGAAATGGGATGATCCACTGGTACCTGGTAAACCTGACAATGTTTTTATAAATAGTTGGTATCCTCAGGACGATTTATTGGCACATCCGAATGTTAAACTATTCATTTCTCATGGTGGCCTACTTAGCACGACTGAGACCATATACCATGCTGTCCCTATGATTGGCATTCCGTTGTTTGCCGATCAGCATTTAAACGCAGCGGAAGCCGTAAGTGCGGGATTCGCTTTATCCATTACGATAGGCGAGTTGAATGAAGACACTCTCTCAACGGCAATAACGGAGATGATTACAAATGACAAGTAGGTGATTGACAATGCTTTTTGCGACTTCAATAAAAAAATTAACGATTTTTCAGATATGCTAAAAAAGTAAAGTTAATGTCCGACAGATTTCGTGATCAACCTCTCACACCTATGGATACAGCTATCTATTGGACAGAGTACGTTGCTCGACACAAAGGAGCACCCCACTTGCGTTCTGCAGGATTAGATCTTTCATTTTTCGCATATCACAGTCTGGATGTTTTCGCTACATTGTTTGGCGCTCTGTATGTGATATGGAGAATAATTAAGTATGTTACTCGTGTTCTACGAACTTCCTTCAGACCTAGGAAAAAAATCAGACGAGACAGCGAGCACAAGAAAATCAAATAGTTTACTAATAAAGTGTTGGCAACTCTAAAAAAAACATTAGAGACCAGTATTTTTGGACTGGCCTAGATTCCTATTATCATTAAAATGTTCATCAATCACATCTGCAACATACCAAAAGCTAAAAAAATTCAAAAAAGTATGTAAAGCTGTCTGGCTGAACGTCTAGATCGTTTTGCGTAACTTCAGATGTTCCACAGGGAAGTCACCTAGGTCCTTTGCTATTTGTTCTATTTATGAATGACGCCACGAAGAATTTTATTTCAAATAATAATTATTTCTTATATGCTAATGATCTGAAAATCTTTTGCGTAGTAAGGACAGTCAGAGATGCGATTCAGCTACAATGTGATCTGGATGCTCTTGCAGTATGGTGCCGGTGTAATTTCTTGCACTTCAACGTTGAAAAATGTATCATAATGTCCTTTAGTCGTAAGCAAACTGACATTTAGTTCATGTACATCCTTGAAAGAGTGTTATTGACAAGGGTTCAATTTGTTAGAGACCTTGTGGTAGTGATGGAGAAGAAATTGACTTTCTCAGGCATATCGAAAACATCATTGCGAAATCGTACTCTATGCTTAGCTTTGTCATCTGAAACTGTAAGGACTTCAGAGACGTACAAATTCAAGAGTGTGTACTATGCCCACGTGGCGTGGGTTCGTATTTAGAATACGCATCCGTTGTTTGGCACCCATGAACATGGGTTATGGCATGAACTTCAAATTACTATATTTTTCTAAATTTTCTTATTTGATACAATAATTAATTTATTTTTTTATAATATTGTCAAACTCTTAGATTGTAAGTAGTCAGGCGACTATTGTAGCTATTGACGAAATAAAGCATATAAAACATAACAAAATTTCTTAGATAAAAGTTCTAGCCACGGAGATTGAACTCGGGCCAATTTGCTGGAAGTCCACCGCGTTCACCACTGAACAAACCCCTCCCCGTCTCCGAGAATAAGCAATACATTGTTTCGCCGCCGCCAAGATTTTTCGACCGACGCACGGGTCTTCTTTGGCACCTTAAGCCTTAGAGATGAGCCATCACTCAATAAATTTTTTTGGTATGGTTCCTCCGGAGGGGTAACAACTCCGGAAAATCGTGGATTTCTCCGGAAAATCTCCAAAAAATTGTCAAAGTCATCGAAAATCTTTGCAAAATCCTAAAAATCCTTTAAAAATCTTCAGAAAATCTTAAAATCCTTTAGAAAAAAAACTTAAAACTCTTTAGAAAGTCTCAAAAATCTTTAGAAAATCTCAAAAATCATTAAAGGTTCCGACGTAAGAAATTTGGTTAAATGTACCGAAGCTAATATCGTTGACAATAATTTCGTTCAATTCGTGACGCAATGGTTTCAAGAGACAAAATTATTTTATGAGAAGTGAAACATTGTGTATCAAAAAAGTCACATCCCTTCTGATATCTTTCCTCGGGTTTTCGGTTTTTTTTGGAGATGTGTACATGTTACTAGAACGATCATTGTTTTCAGACACCTATTCTGTTATAGATCGAAATTAATGTCAATGGTTAGTTTTGGTAGACTTGAAAACATTTCTTATGTCGGAAACTTTAATGAATTTTTAATGATTTTCTAAATTGCTTTGCCTTGCTTTTTGTCTTCAATTTATGATGTTTCTGATATGTTGGACAAGCTGTTATCCGAACCATACCGACAGTTTGATCCAGCCATGTTAGAAGCAGAAGAAATTTGGTGTCATCAGTTCGGCGAGCTGCCTGCAGAGGAATGTCGAAATATTCAACAAGTATGGGAATCACTCGAACTAAATATCAAAATCAATTCGTTAGCCGGATCAATGGATACTGAACACGACAAAGCAAGATTTATGGCTAATGCCATAAAAGAGTCAGGTGCATGCTCTTCATGCTCTTCCTTCACCACAGCTTGGGACGCATTTATCCAACGACGAATTTCGAATTTCATTGTCATTACGACTCGGGGTGTCAATAGCTCAGCCTCACACTTGCATTTGTGGAGAAAAAGTTAGTCAATATGCATACCATAGCTTATCATGTTCGAAAGCAAAAGGTACAAATTCACGACATGCGGCTGTAAATAACATACTCCAACGTGCATTGCAATCAGCCGAAATTCGTGCAACTCTAGAACCACCGGGATGTTCTAGGCCTGACGGTAAGAAACCCGACGGGATGACTCTCATACCCTGGGCAGAGACACTTTCGCCGTCATCATCGTCAAGACATGTTGGATATGTTGCAAACGAAGCAGAAAAAAGAAAAATTAACCATTACAACGATTTATCACACCAGTTCGTTTTCATTCCGGTCGCTGCTGAAACTTCCGGAATAATAGGCAAATTAGATTGGACTTGCTGAAAAAAAATTGGTAATAAAATGGCCGAAAAAACAAGTGAAAAACGTTCGACAATGTATCTTCTGCAACGTATTAGTATCGCTGTTCAAAAAGGTAATGCAGCGTCAATTTTGGGAACTATTCCACCATCAAAGGGTTTGAGCGAAATTTTTTATCTTTAATTATTGTAATCTTGATAAATGAAAAATTTTCAATCGTTTTGTGAGGAATTTTCTAAAGATTTTTGGAATTTTTTAAAGATTTTTGAGATTTTCTTAAGATTTTGTAAAGATTTTCGATGATTTTGAGGGTTTTTCGAAGATTTTAAGGGTTTTTGAAGATTTTGAGGATTTTTTGAAGTTATTCCGCAAAAGTCCGGGATTTTCTGAGATATTACTCTAATTGTAATTAGATCAAGAGACTTGCGTCACACACTCACTATTGTGGTTTTTAAATTTTTCCCTGACAGACCAGATATACACATAACGTCCGAAATAATTGAGATTAATAAAAAATAAATTAAAAGGATGAGAATGTTTACAGTCTGGAAATTAATAAACGAGGTCAGCATTTCCTTCCAGAGCTAAAAGAATCTTCAATACGAATATTTCGAATTCTTAAGCGTTTTCAGCTCGAAGTTTTTATACCTTGTTACCCTTTTATGTTGTTACCCTGTTATCCTTGAAAATGTCAAGAATGACTGTGTGGGCAATTATAAAACATTATAAGGAGACCTCATCTATCAATAGAGCTAGAGGATCTAGCGCTGAACACAATCAGGCCAACCGAGAACTTCCTCGGAAAATAATGCGTTCGGTCAAAGGAAAACTGGGACTTTCAGACAAAGATAGAGCTAAAAAGTTCGATTGCTCTTCTTCTAACGTGCGTAAAAAGCGATTGCGAGAGAGATGTTGGTTATGTCACGCCAACAAATATCAAAATCGAACCGACAAGCAGAATCTTGTTGCGAAAAAAAGAGCCAGCCGGCTGACGATGTTGACCGAATTCAATGGCTGAATAATTATGGAGAGAATCGTGATGATATTCCAAGTCGACACATATAAGTACGGCTTGACAAGTATGCGGAAAAACTTATGATATGTAGTAAACTTGCTCGTGTGGTAGTAAAAGCAAGGCGTTCGTGACAGATTAAACAATCAACGCAGATGTCTACATTAAAGAGTGCCTACAGAAACGGCTTTTACCATTCATTCGACAGCAGAGGTCTTCCACGAAATTTTGGCCAGACAGGGCTTCATGCTACTACTTGAAGGTAACGGAAGAATGGTCTTAGAAGTGATAGTGTTGATTTTATGCCGAAGAGCGTCAATCCCCCTAACTGTCCACAGTTCCTGCCAATCGAAATATACTGGGCTATTGTTAAGGGTAAATTGAAGAAGGCGGGTAGTGTTATGAAAAACGTTGTAGGAATGCGAACGCGTGGAATAAAAACGCTGGAAATGTCCGTTCAAGCATTGTGCAAGCAATAATGAGGTCCATCATCAAAAATGTCCCTGAATTTATTCGTTCGATTCACATCTAATTCCAAATTTATAATATTTGTGTGCCATTCTTATCATGGCCCCACGGTAGGAAGGGGTCGTGGCGCAAGTCTCATACGCCAAAAAATCTACAAGAAAGTTTTTCGTAGACTAAGGAACATATATACAAGAACCGCCCGGAAAATATTTTTTCCGGATTCTACGCAAAATTTTAGATCAAAATGCTTTTGTATTCATTAAAATCGGTTCAGCCAATCCAGAGACATAAATTAAACAAGACGTTTGTGGAAATTTATGGTAGGATGAGGATGATCCAAATCTCCAGAACTATGAGACTTAGAAAGTTGGTTTCCAAGGCGAAGTTGTAGAGATTTAAATTTAAGCGAAAACGTGTTTTAGGGTTTTGAGGAAATGTGGCTCAATTCTGGTATATGGCTTCCTCCATAATTGGGCAGGATGAACCAAATATCTAGAACTATGAGAGTTAGAAAGTTGGTTCCGAAGGCGAAGTTGTAGAGAATTAAATTTAAGCGAACACGTGTTTCAGAGTTTTGGGAAAATATGGCACAATCCTGGCATATGGTCACTTCCATAATTAGGCAGGATGACCCAAATCTCTAGAACTATGAGAGTTAGAAAGTTGGTTTCAAAGCCGAAGCTGTAGAGAATTAAATTTTAGCGTACACGTGTTTCATGGTTTTGGGAAAATATGGCTTAATCCCGAGATAACGCCACTTCCAGAATTAAGAGGGATATATCTCTAGGACTATGGCAGTTAGAAAGTTGCTTATAAACTTACAAGAGTACTGATATCCGCAAAAGAATCTCTTACAGAGGAGGTGTGACGCAAGTCGTTATGTCTGCCAACAAAAGTTCTGAAATCAGAAAAGGGTGACATCTTAATCAAAACGATTTTCTTCCAATTATCCAGTGTGTCACCCTTTTCTGATTTCAGAACTTTTGTAAGTAGACACAAAGACTTGTGTCACACCTCTTTTGTAAGAGGTTTTTGTGCGGTATGTAATTCATAATATTACAGACTCATGGTATCATAGTCGAATTTACTGGGTTCCAATTTTGGTGTGGCATGCTTTATAAAAGTCAACAAAATTATTAATTATTTGATTTCAAATTAAGAGTACACACTGCTTACTAAAGAGCCAACTGTCGGAATCTTTTCAACTAATGAAAATTTGTATGGGAAAAGTCGCAATTTTCTGTAAAGTTTTTCTCTTAAAGCCTTAAATGAAAACGAATGTCGTCATTACATCTTAACCTATTCCTTAACAAAATTGCGGAAACACTTTTGGAGAAGACATTTATATTTGCTAGAAATATGAATTCCAATATTTCACTGCAAAAGTCAGTCTTTCAGCTTTTCCACTTAATAAACACTTCAAAACGCATAATTTTTTCGACCAAAGTGCTGGCTCACTTAGTCTTTAACAGAATAGACAATTTATATGACAGAAAACATTTTCTACGAGTCAGAAATGGATAAAAACTTTTTGAGTTGATACATTTGCAAATATTTGCAAACGTCGAAAGGGGTCATTCATAAAGGATGTCACGCTTGCTATAAACTCCACAAAGTCCATTTTGGTCAGAGATTTTGTTTATAGCACTCAGGCTACCCGCCCCCCCCCCCAAACACCCCCTACTTGGGGGGGTAGCCAAAGTTCTATAAACAGAATTTGCTGTCCTGACTTAGTTATTACCTTTTTATGGATACTCATTTTTTATAGCAAACGTGACATCCTTTATGAATGACCCCAAAGTCAACAAAGATGGCGGCCATTTTTATTTGCAATCATCAACTCAAATCTTTTGTATCACATTCTGACTTTCTGAAAATGTTTTCTGTCATTTAAATTAAAGAGTTAAAGATTAAGTGAGCAAATACATTGGTCGAAAAAATTATGCGTTTTCAAGTGTTTGTTAAGTGGAAAAGCTGAAAGACTGACTTTTGCAGTGAAATATTGAAATTCATATTTCTAGCAAATGTAAATGTTGTCTACAAAAGTGTTTCCGCAATTTTGTTTAGGAATAGATTAAGTATGTAATAACGACATAAGCATTCGTTTTCATTTAAGACTTTAAGAGAAAAACGTTACAGAAAATTGCGACTTTTTCCGTACAAATTTTCATTAGTTGAAAAGATTCCAACAGATGGCTCTTTTGTAAGCAGTGTGCACTCTTAAAACTTAGGATAACGAAATTATTATGGAAGTCTTTGAATATCTGTCGAAATCATCAAAATCACAAAAAATCTTCAGGAACTTCATAAAATCCCCGGAAAATCCTTAAAAATCCGCTAGAATCTTCCTGATACACGATTTTCCGGAGTCGTATCACCCTTGGGTTCCTGAAACCCATATCTCTCTTTTGCTGAACGATTTATGTTTCGTCCTTCTTCGTCATGGAAATTTCGATTGTTACAAACGTATTCGTAGACACATATTCCCCATATATTTTATAGAGTTCTAAACATTCGGAAATGTTTTTCCCATTTTTTCTTTTACTTTGACAAGCTTCCTCACAGTCGTAATCATCTGAATGATAAACAAGAAAAACTTATGGTCATCGTGACTTGATGTCAGACATTACTGCTGACGTTATTTCAGACCTGTACGCTACTCTATTTAAAAAGTCTACTAAGTTTCCTTCTCGATGTGTTCCAACGAAGAATGGGGAAATTGGGCCTAGGTAAATCATGGATTTTTGTTGTTTGGCAGTGATTCAGTAACTTGAACATAGATTTTTATAAAAAACAACTCTGTCCGACCCGAACAGATTCAATTTTACTTACTTCCTGCTATCTGGGATACGAGCTGGAGTCGATGTTTATTCATAAATGCGATGAATCGTAACGAGTTGTGCTGAAAAGTCCTGTGTTCAATTTTTGCTACAGTTTTTTCAGTACGGGGTACACATTCCTAAAATATCTGGCTTATGTTATCGATGACGACGTATGGTCTTTAATTCTAGACTTAAAACTCTACGATAAGATAAAATTTTCTTTTATTTCATTCATTAGCACAATCGAAACAAAACTTTTAAAGATTGCGGTCAGTGTGTCGATATGAGGCTAAAACACCTGTTTCTTGTGATATTTTACTTTGTGGTTTACTGTAGAGTAAATGAATCGTACAAAATATTGGGAATTTTTCACACCCCTTCAAAGTCTCACTACATTGCGGGTGGTGCATTGATGAAAGCTCTTGCCGAAAAGGGACATGAAGTTACCGTAATTTCACCATTTCCCCAAAACAAACCGTTAACGAATTTTCGCGATGTTTCTGTACTCGGAGTCGATAAACTTATTGATGGTAAGTTCATTGTCTGTCTGCTTAACGGAAAGTGACTTTCTTCTCCCATAGATTTATTTCCCAACATCACGGATATGGAAAGTATGGGAGTAGTCGAGAAACTAAACCTAATTCTTAAATTCGGCGTTGTTATGACAAACTTTACATTAACTCACAAAGATTTGCAAAACTTCCTTTCCACTGACAATGTTGCTTATGATGTTGTCGTTATGGAAATATTTATGAACGAAGCCTTCCTAGGGATTGGACATCACTTTAAAGCTCCCATTGTTGGATTTTCTTCATTCGGTGCAAGTAAATGGGCTAACGACATGGTTGGAACGCCAACTCCTATGTCTTATGTTCCACATATACAACTCAAATATACGGACAGGATGACATTTTTTCAACGTGTATTTAATGTGCTAGCGTATGTGGGCGAAACCCTTTTTATGGATTGGATATACATGCCGAAACAAGTGGAAGTTTACAATGAAATATTTCCAGATCCAAAACCATCACTCGATGAATTGCGTAAAAATGTTTCATTAGTTTTGCTAAACAGTCATTTCAGCTTACAGTTTCCTCGACCATACGTTCCCAATATGATCGAAGTTGGTGGACTTCAAATCAATCGAACGCCAAAGAAATTACCAACCGACTTACAACAAATTTTAGACGAAGCTTCACATGGTGTGATTTACTTCTCTTTGGGATCGAATGTTAAGCCAAAAAATATTCCCAGCGAAAAACAACAAGAAATTTTGAACGCTTTCCGTAAATTGAAGCAAATTGTATTGTGGAAATGGGATGATCCTTTGGTACCTGGTAAACCTGACAATGTTTTTATAAATAGTTGGTATCCTCAGGATGATTTATTGGCACATCCGAATGTTAAACTATTTATCACTCATGGTGGCCTGTTAAGCATAACTGAAACGATTTATCATGCTGTTCCGGTCATTGGCATTCCATTGTTCGCCGATCAGCATCTCAATATGGCTAAAGCTGAAAGCCAAGGATTCGCTATAACGATTTTAATAAACGATCTGAATGAAGCTACGCTTTCTACAGCCATAGCAGAAATGCTTAACAACGACAGGTGAGAATTTTTCTTCCGTATGTGGAAATGGAACAGTCCTTAAAGCGAGGGTTCTAAAAAGTCTCATTTTTCTGTATGATTTAGGAGCTCTATTATCGACAGATTAGTACGTTTTTGTACTAAATTTTTGACGGCTCCGCCTCCAATTCAGCTTTATTTTCAGAAACTTTTTAATGAGTTCTCACCTCTAGATTCCTTTGAGACTTTGAGACAGGGACGTGACATAATTTTGTTTTAATTTTTGCAGGTAATATTCAACGTGAAGTTAGCTGCAGTTGAGACCGAGGTTAACACAGCTACATTTTGTTTGTAATGAAGTTAGTCTCAACTGTAGCTAACTTCATCTCGAGTATTGCCTGTAAAAACATCAAAACAAAATGCTGTCTTGCCCCTTAAGAACACTTTAGGACTTTTTTAAAACTTTAGAACTGAGGCTTGTGTAGATTAAGATTCATCAGTTCGGGCGATCATTTAAATGATCTTGGAACACAGATCTTGAGATCCTTTGTTCCCAGCCCAATCATCATTTAAATCACGCAAACCTTCCCGTTGACTCCAAGAACCTGTCCAAAATACCAGGTCCAAGTTGCAGCCTGCGTCTCATTTCCCTCCACTCCCGAGTGTCCGGGTACCCAGACCAGAGTGATCTGAATATTCTGACCTATCGAGTTCAAGAAATCCTTACACTCTTTCACGAGCTTGGAAGTGGTAACTGGTGAAACCAGTGCTCCGATCATCTGCTTACTGTCTGAACATATAAGGATCTGCTTTCCTTGCTCGCCCTCCGGCAGTGCTTCACGAGCTCCAACGATCAATGTGAAAACTTCTTGCTGAAAAACACTCGCAAAGACTCCCAGGTGGAACTGATTTCCTTCCTCCGAGTTCAGGGCGTCATGTCAAAAATCGGGTCAGAGATCATTCTGATAATTTTCGCGTGTCCACTTCAAAAATTATGATCCCATATACCGATTTACGCCAGCCTGTCTGGGGCGGCAAAAGCTCTAGCTCTGATTACCACCTCTAACGGCGGCAGGGCCAGTAGCGCTTCCATGGCAGCGGTTGCTGTTGTTTTCATAGCACCAGTAATGCAAATGCAAAGTAGCCTCTGAATTTCACTTGGCAACTTACGCGTACATTCAACCTCCAGCCTAGCCTAGCCTAGCCTAGCACCATACCACACAACCGTGGCTAAGCATGGGCCTAATCACAGCCTCGTACAACCACAGAATGCCACAGAATGGAATCATTCAGCTTCCAAATGAGAGAATCCACCACCTTACATCATAGTATTGGCGAGAGAATCCCACCCTGTGGACAGCCTTTAGCTACCCAGAGATTCGCCTTATGGCTCAACGGTTCTATCTCTGAGCATGCTACTTATGCATCTCACTATTAAACGTCCCACGTCCTAGAAGATTTAAAAAATGACACGATTCAAGGAGCAGTAGAGCTTCCATTCATAACGCGCGTACTTGGCATGGCCTTAACCGCCCAATACCGAGCACGGGCGAGCACGCGCATCTTTATTTCGAAAACAGGCGGGCATGGGCTGTTCGTTTTCAAAATCGAACGGGCACGGGCATCTTTATTGAGTAGCGGTTGTCTCTGGTTGTCTGTCTGTGCACCTTCATCGATTTCTCATCGGTGATTTGTCATTGATGATTTGTCATCGATGATTAGTCATCGATAATTTGTCATCGATGATTTGTCATCGGTGATTTGTCATCTGTAATTTGTCATCGATGAATTGTCATCGATGCGTTGTCAACGGGGGGGGGGGAGACATATCGGTGGGGGCTTGTGGCCTTACCACCCCACTACTGCTAGGTCTTTGTCGCGCATGGCCCTGCTGGAATAGGCCCGAAGACTGTTCAACCACCGGTGTCCACCTCTGCTCGTGATTCAGGGAGTAGAAGGGAACGGGAAAATTAAGCGTCGGATCTTTTAAAAGGGGAAGAGAAGTTACAAAAATTTCAAAAAGTCATTTTGGAGAAACTCCTCAGAAAATTCTCATCAGTAATTTGTTTTATACGAGGAAAATGTTAGAGGAATGAGACCAAAAGAGACTAAGAAGTGCAGTTCATTTATTTCGGGTTGATTGTAATTAAGAAACTGTATTCAGGTACGCAAAGAAAATAAAGTTGATGTCTGACCGATATCGTGACCAGCCACTGTCACCATTGGAAACGGCAGTTTATTGGACGGAATATGTTGCCCGTCATAAAGGAGCACCTCATCTACGATCTGCTGGTTTGGATCTATCATTTTTTGCATATCACAGCTTCGATGTATTTGCTGCGTTGTTCGTTGCAATTTATTTGGTGTGGCGACTGATGAAATTCTTATTTCGAAGAATTGTTCTTCGAAAGTGGCGCAAGTGTTCAACAAATGAAAAGAAAAATCAATAGAATCTTTACAACAAGAAGAATGCAATAAAGACTTTTTTGTATTAGCCATTAGAAAATGGTTTTTAAATTTTATGATGGCAAGTAACCGCATGAGTTAGTTTGTAATTAATGTTGTGTTTATCTCTTAACAAAAATGTTAAAACCACATGCATAAATAAGTAGCAAATTTTCAAAGCCAATGAACTTACATTCTTTTCTTATCACGAGGTGAAAACCTATTCGATGTGGGCGAATTACGATAATGTTGTCACACATAAGGGTTCCATTATCTGTTACTGAAAACTTTTCTCTGTTCATATCACTCTCATAGTT
Organism: Pseudolycoriella hygida; assembly: GCA_029228625.1. Taxonomy (NCBI): domain Eukaryota; kingdom Metazoa; phylum Arthropoda; class Insecta; order Diptera; family Sciaridae; genus Pseudolycoriella; species Pseudolycoriella hygida. Next base: position 25,673,606 of record CM055405.1, on the reverse strand, counting down.
GGTAAGTATTCTACGTTCGTAAAGCAACTGTGTCTCTCACAACCTCTCCAAATTACTCCCGTATGCAACCCATACGAATGTGTATCCAATATTTGAATCATCAAACTCTATAACCATTGGCGAGTGAATATTTCATTGAAACTCTCACGACCGACCGGTTGTACTTCACATTTTGCATTGAATATTTTTCAATTATCAAAAAGATAGAAATTGAATCTATCGACAAAAGCCCGTAGTTTAACTACCGAAAAATATGTTGGACTGAAAAAAACTTCGAAATCATTGAATCTTTGAATATGTTGTGCACTGTTCATAGTGATGACTCTTTGTGACCGAGTGTGCTGATATACACATGTTCTAGTAGGCAAGGTGGACTGATGAGTCGTAAATCAGCACCTTAGTTTGTTAAAATCTTAGGAAGACGCTTTGTTTGTCGAAATGTTCCCAGTAGACAAAATGCTACAGTGTCCCTTCTATTTTTGTAAAAATGTCAAAAGTACGAACTGCCGTGCAACGCATGAAAACCTTGCGATGAAAGAGAGAAAACTTTTTGTATGGAATTTTTCATACGAAATCTTTTCTCTCTTTCATCGTAAGGTTTTTATGCGTTGCATGGCGGTGTAAGCCACATACATTTGCTGTCTCAGTTTTTAAATTTGACATTCAGGCGCAAAAACGTGACAGCAAATATATGTGGCTTACAACCTCACTTCTAGGCTATAAGATTATAAGCCACATACATTTGCTGTCTCAATTTTAAATTTGACATTTGGATGACAAAACGTGACAGCAAATTATGTGGCTTGTAAAAATGTAAAAATTTCGAAAATTCGCCATTTTTCAATTTTTACCATTGTGTTGCACATCGGCTCTACAATTACATCATTAACTACATTCCCTCTGGAGCTACACATTTATTATGGTTAATGCATTAGTTTGTGATGAATAAATGAAATGAAATATGTGAAATGCTTCATAACACCCGAATGCTAACACAAAATCATTAGACCAGATACTTCGGACGGGTTTAAAAAAACAAACAAACAAACCAATCGGAAGCTATTGGTTTCAATCGATATCCAAAACGTTAAATCAACTGAAAGATAACCAAACAATGCACAAATCAGACACGGAATTTAATGTCCATGATCTTGAACCATGAACTTTCTACGTCATTGAACCATGAAATGAGGAGACTGACGGAATTTATTTCCATTTCAATTCAAAAACCTTTTTTTATTTACCTTTAATCATTACGACGAAGTATCGATATTGTATTTTTTTAGAATCCCTCGATTTATGTTTTTTTTTTTTTTGAACACATTTTTGTTATGTGAATCGTAAATCTACAGTTTATAGACGTTTGTCAAAACGGAATTGATCGTTGGAAACTTACGGAGCTAACTTAGGATGTTTTATTGCGTTATGTTCTTCAAACACTGATTGATTGTTCAGGGTGATGATGACAATAAGGATTAAAAGCTGACTGTCAGGGATTTAAAATAATATTTTCTTTACATTAATTTTGAAGGGAACGTATGAATACTGGGAAGGATAGGAATTACTTTATGATTGTGGTATGTGTAACAAATTACTCAAGAAAGTCAGCGTCAAACGACGACCCCACAGTCTTACACTCTTATAACTGACGGATATATTCGCAGGAATGTAACCAAATAATATATTACACACTACACAGCTACTGTTTTTACGAATGTTATCTGTCCTACTTTGGTAGGACATGGTAGAATCGTATGAGGATTATGAAAGTCGTCGTATCTTTGCCCCCTGGGTATCACCATTTAAAAATGAAAAAATGTAGCGTGGACAACAGGATTATCTGAATTTCTGAGCAAGTAACAGCTATGTCTCGTCTTCGAGAAAGTTGTTGGCGTTACTCAAATTAGTCGGAATCAGCATTTGTATTGTAGGGGCTCGTGGACATAATTCTCTGAAGAAGTTGTTGTCCACACTACATTACCGTGCTTTGAGCCCCCAAAACAAACTGTAACTCTAACACAAATTCCATAATGCCGTTCCATAGATGCCGTTTATAAAGTATGCCATGCTTCGATGGGGGAGCGTGACAAATTGTGACAGGGGCGAGTATTTTCTTCGATATTCATGAATTTTCAACTAATTCTGTACGAAAGAAAATTTTAGATACTCGCCCCTGTCACAATTTGTCACGCTGGATCCTCCCCCAGCCGTCATATCAAATTTCTGGCAAAATGCTTCCCCATGCGATCCTCAGGGTTCATCGGAGTTTCTTGTTATTGGTTTTGCTAGCTTCCTCAAGAAAATAGTTGTTCCAGGGCCTACTGAACCAAGAGTCTCGAAAGCCAGCGGTGTGAAAATGTACTGACTCTTCAAGTCGACGTATTTGTTATGTTTATCGCGTTCGGCATTGTCAGCAGCCGAACCGTTGAGCACTGAGGTCCACTTCAAATAATTCGGCGCGAGTGTGTCCGCTTCCGTTACGTCCCACAACAAAGATTTGCAATGGCTCCAAGATTAGATTGTTAAGCCGTTGGGTCGCTTGTCATTTCGACGAGACAGTTTATTTGGAAAGCCTGCTGCTCTGAGCGCCGACGAGAAAACCTTGTTTAATTCAGAGTGTCTAGCATACTTTACTTTTGACAGCTTGCATGACAAAGCATGATGACCGTTAGGATGGACTAATTCACCGCTAACAGACGAATGAGCCTCGCATACTTTATTGCCAAGCCTTAAACCCACAGCAATTCTAGCAAAATCGATGTCCAGAAGTAGGCCCAATTGAGGAGACGGAACCGCTTGCGGTCACTTTGATGATGACATAGTCGATGACGCAAGAAGTCTGATTTCGTTGGGTTCAAAGTTAATCTGGAGATATTTGAAAACGCCAGCACCTTAACCACATCATCCAAAATCGTCTGCAAAGAATCGCCAATGGTTCCGTCGTCCAAGTACCAGGCGTTCAACTTAGACTGAAGCGAATGGGTTAGTTTCTTGATTGCCAGGCAGAAGCCAACTGGGGCGCATGGGTCACCTTGGTGAGTACCTCTTTTTGAATTAATTATGACGCCATCGAAAAAGAGGCTTGATGGGCATGCATAGGCTTGACGTATCATTGGGTACAGCGATGGGGCGTTTCCTGCGGCATCACTTACCAATAATTTTCTGATTAATTCATTTAATGCGTTCTCGAAGTCGAACTTAAAGATCGCGGATGGGGTAAGATGTTGAGCCCGACAGAAAGTTCGGACAGCATACACAATCGCTTCCGCACCACCCCTGTCGCCGACTTCATTTTGTATTGGTGCTAAAATTTCTGCCACTGAGTCTATTACCGAAAAAACCGCGATTTTGCCAGCTAACCTTCTCGAAGTCAAGCCAATTGCTATTGTTCTGATGTCACCGTTTTTTTTCGCCGAAGCAATTAAAGCAGCGCCAAGGAAGGTCGGGCAAATTTTTTAGTAGATTTTGCCAGAGCGGATTAAGTTTACGAGATTAGCTGAACGTTGAGTATTAATTAAAAAAGATTTAAACAAAAGACTGTCACGTCTTTGTTTATAGTCCGGGTACCCATAACTACCATATAATGTTTCTGCATTGGGGGTTGGTGTGTGCAACATTGCAATGAGGAACGAGCTTCCACACACAAAAGTAAAGTAAGTTGGCCTTAATACCCGTCAGGAATAAGTGAACACATTCCCTTAAGAATCGTATAGGAATCGTGTGGGAATGTCTTATGCCATGGAAAATTTGTATGACGAAAGAAAAAGCGTTCACATACTCTGTCCGATGCCACTCGGAAGGAATACGTGAACGCTTTTTAATTCGTCATACAACCCGGAAGGATATGAGAACTCTTTTTCTTTCGTCGTACAAATTTTGGCATGACTTAAGACATTCCTACACGATTCTTAAAGGAATGTGTTCACTTATTCCTGACGGTAAATTTTGCATGACATCCCGGACGGAATATGTGAACGCTTTTTCTTTCGTCATACAAATTTTCCATGGCATAATACATTCCCACACGATTCCTATACGATTCTTAAGGGAATGTGTTCACTTATCCCTGACGGGATAAGACATTCCTACACGATTCTTAAGGAAATGTGTTCACTTATTCTTGATGGGCCCGTCAGGTATAAGTGAACAACTTCCCTTAAGAATCGTGTAGGGATGCCATGTCGTCCAAAAATGAAAGAATAAGCGTTCAAATATTCCTTCTGGGCACATCAAGAGTTTTGCTAAGAGAAATGCTAAGTTGGCACCGCATTCCTTGCACTGCAGAACTTAACGCGCCCCATTTTGAGAGATCGTAAAATACAGATACAGTTTAGAAAGGTGACCTAACCTCTAAGTGATTACGGTGCAGCTGAAAATAACCATCATCTTAACGTATAGGATGTAACACCACCCTTGTATGTTGCTGTGGAGTTTTCGCAAGCCAAAATATTGCAACCAACGGTGTGCAAAGCAAGTACCCAACAAATTCGTACGGAATTTAGGGTTTTGCTTCAAAAAAAAATCAGTTAAAAAGAGCGGACACATAATGCGTACAATATTGTTGACACAGTTAAATCCCATGAGTCTTAAAAAATGCAGCGTCTTATAGCAAAAAATTCTATTGAGCAAAAAAATTCTATTGCAACTATCCACACCTGACAAGATTATACAGAGTTGCATTGATTCCTATTCAGACCTCGCCTTTCGTGCCATAACGTATGTTTCGTAGCTAATAAAATTAAATAAACCGTTGAACTACAGACTGTACTTAACTGAATCGATTCGACAATAAAAGAAGAGATTATAACGATCGAAAGGATAAGAAGTCCATGAAAGGCGTGTAGAATACAAAGGGTTGAGTATTTGATATAACGAAAGATTCAGGATTCTTCGACAGAAGAAAAATGCATAAAAAAATGTCAGTTATGCAGTCAATTCAATTTATAATTTTATTTGATCAAAAATGCAGTGGTTGGAATTCTTAAGATTGGATTAAAAAAAAAGTCAAATAAACGATGGGAAAATACAAAACTTCTTTGCATATTTAAAAATAACGTTGACGAATTGGTTTGGTTTACAGGGTAATATAATATCATCCCTTTATAGTTAATTTTCTACGAATGCATTAAAAACACATGTAAGTGTAACTGCACGCATGACCATATGTAAGGGACCCGTACGTCTCAGAAAAGATGAGGCCAACAGAGTTGATGTTACGAAAAGACTCGAACGTATTTAAGTAAATATTGCCTTAACTCTTAAGTGTATAAAATTACGGCCACATTAAATTGTATTAGAAGCAACGGTGTAAAAAAACCCGTCCGAAAGAACAGAATTGACCCCCAAATAGACAAAAATGTTTCCCCCACATACAACATGACAAAAATTTTTTTTCTGGTTAGGGTCGACCTTAGGACCGACCTGAGGCCCACTTGAGCCTTAGGCACAGGCACTGGGTACATACTTGTTTTTGAACAACCGAGTACGTCTTAAATAGAAAAGGAATCAACAGAATATGTTAGGATTTATTCAAATTATGTAAGCAAATACGTTGGGCCCTAGTAGAAAATCAGTTTCAGGGTCCTGGCTTAGTCCAAGGGCTTCTAATCAAAAATGTTCTTCCATAAAATGTGAGACATTCCTAGACATTCGATTATAAAAATGCTTTTGAAAATCGGAAGGGTTATGTACAAAAAACATGCTGGGCCTTGGCCCCTAGCAGAGACTCGTTTTTAGTGCCCTCCAGCTAAGTCCAAGAGCATAATCTCAAAAAAGTTTCTTCTACAACTGATAGGCTTTCATAGACCTGGCGATTAAAAGTATAATTATGAAAATCGGAAAAGATTTACTCGAGTTATATACAAAAGACCAAAAACCACTTGGGTCGAAAGTGCCCAGATTCAATCCCGTAAAAGATTGTCCATTAAAGAAGGGAAAAAAGTTTTTTGAATCGGTCAAGTTTTACTCGAATTATCGTGTTCACAGACAGACGAACGAACGGACAATTTTTTTTGCATTTTTCTCATATTTGGACTCTTAGTAGCCAATTCCCGGGTCGAAATTCGACTTGTTACAACCGTCGTTGTAAAAGCAAAAGACCGCTTTTCGAAGAACTTCGTATCTTCGTATGGGTGTAAAAACCAATGGGTTGAGGCCTATTTTATTAAAAAACATAACCAAAGACCCGTACGCATAAGAATAGATGTGGCAAACATAATGGATGTGGCAAATAGAACAAATCTTGCAAAAAGACTCGAACGTATCTTAATATAAGCAAGCAATCCAACGTTTTATGTTGTTTTATAACTATATGAATTTCAAAGATCCATAGCAATTACCCAAGGTACCCTAGCGAAGTACATCTCAGACCATTCAAATCTAGAAATGGTTATATCCAAGGATTGGGCCATTTTCACCTAAAACCCTGAAACACGTGCTCTCTAAAATTTTGTTCTAAGCAACTTTGCCTATGGAAGCAACCTTCTACCTCTTACAGTTCTAGAGATATGGGTCATCCCTCCCAATTCTAGAAGTGGTCATATTCCAGGATTGGGGCATTTTTACCCATAAACCTGAGACATGCATGCGCTAAAATTTTATTCTCTACAACTTTGCCTTTAGAAGCAAATTTCTACCTTTTATAGTTCTAGAGATATGGATCATCCTTCCCAATTCTAGAAGTGGTCATATCTCATATCCCAGGATTGTGGTATTTTTACCCAAAATCCTGAGACACGCGTTCGCTAAAATTTTATGCACTACAACTTTGCTTTTGGAAGCAACTTTCTAACTCTTATAGATCTATAGAGATATGGATTATCCCTCCCAATTCTAGAAGTGGTCATATCCCAGGATTGAGGCATTTTTACCCAAAACCCTGAAACACGTGTACCCTGAAATTTCATTCTCTACAACTTTGCTTTTGATAGTGAATCTCCATATTGCATAGTTAAGGAAATAAACAGGAAATTCTGTTTTCGTATATGGCCAAGAAACTCAATCTCCCCCTGACCCGATTTCCACAAAAACTTTTTCCCAATTTCCGTGCTATATTTGCCGAGATATTTGCGAAAAAGCTTCACCGAAAAAGCTCCTTTGAATTGCAATCTGTATACTGGAGTTACGCAAATATAACAGTATTTACATCTTTTCTTAAATTGAAAGAAAAAAAAAAAGCTTCACTGACCCTCGAAAAACCATGTTTTTGGTTACTTCCTCGACCATATCTCCGGAACCACTTGATCGATTTTGCTCATCTTCGAACTTGAATCATGGGATGCATATATCTTTTAGGGAAAAAAATTTTGGATGATCGGTTGGGCCGTTTGGAAAAAAAAGTGGAGACGGACGGACAGACATTTTTTTTATTGTTGATTCGTCATACTTAGACGATAATAAATATGTTACATTAAAATTGTTTGTAGTAAACGTATAGGACTTTCGTACTTCATACGGGTCCAATAAAAGAAATGTAAAAAATTGTTCCATTCTCGAAAAGTTGCTGCGGCTGATCGTGACTTAGCTAAGTCAAACCTTAAGAGAAATAGGACACCTAATAACTTGTCTATGTATAAAACCCTGAGAAATACTGAGAAATTACTACCTCAAAGTGCCCGAAGATTTGGAAAATGGCGAAAGTTTGGCCGTCGCATAAGAAGGGTAAAGAGTTCAAGCTTGATGACTTTCGCCCTTTGAGTGTGTTACCTGTCTTTTCTAAGATTTTCGAGATATTACTTAAGAGGCAAATCGACGGATATATCTATCGAAATAAATTAGCCACGCTTGTATAGGACTAACCATAGCACAACCACGGCATTGCTGAGAATAACGAGCGATGTTAGGAGGGCTATGGGGAAGAAACTAATGTCGCTCCTGATACTACTCGACTTTTCGAAAGCCTTCGATATGGTTGATCACAGGCTTCTCTGCTCTAAGCTCGTAGTGCAATTTGGTTTTGACAGAACTGCTGTTGCCTTGATAAGTGAATACTTAGGTGACAGAAAACAGTCTGTGTGTATCGAAGGGGTGATGTCTGATTTCCTCAGTGTGACTAGGGGGGTGCCACAGGGGTCTATTTTGGGCCCTTTGCTGTTTTCTTTATATGTTAATGATCTTCCTAACTCGATAAAGTATATGTTCCGCCACTTATTTGCAGACGATGTACAATTATACAAGCTATTCAGTGCTGATGAAGTGAGCGACTGCATTAACCTTGTGGAAACAGATCTTGCTGCGGTTAGTGCCTGGGCTGCAGTTAATGGACTTTTCTTAATCCTGTTAAGTCCCAGACCATCGTGATAGGCTCCCCTGCTATGGTTAAGTTTCCCCTAAAGTGGTTGATGGCTCCGTCATTTATCAAGTTGATGTGTTGGGACATGATGGAAGATATGATAGGGTTCCGGAAGTCGTACTTAGTGGTGTGGAAATCCAGTATGAGCGTGTTGTAAAGAACTTGGGTCTGATGATTAACCACGGTCTCTCATGGTCAGATCACGCTGAGGTTGTAGCGCGGAAGGTCTTTATTGGTCTTCGCTACCTCTGGCCTCTTGCTTATTCCACTCCTATGAAAACAAGGCAACTTTTAGCTAAGTCGATCTTAATGCCACATTTCGAATGCTGTTGTGAGGTATATCTGCATTAGCCAAATTCATTTCAGATTGATTTCTTTTTTTCGGCTTGTGTAGTTGTTTTTCTGGTAGATAATCGAGCCTAGATCAACGTTTTGGAAGATCATTTTTCGAAAAAATTGGATTTAGGTGGAGGGCGGACGGCTTTTGTTCTTATATTCTAAAGCGTTGGTTAGAAAGAGACCAACTATATCGGCCTCTTTCGAACCAACAGCAAAACAACTACACAAGCCGAAAAAAAGAAATCCATTTGAAATGAATTTGGCTAATCTGCATGGTCTTGACTGTAATGCTATTAGGATACTAAAAAGAGAATTCAATTCTGTGGTCCGTTATGTATACGGGAAATCTAGGTATGACAGTGTGACGGAAATAGAAAATAAGCTTATAGGGATGGGCTTGTTGGACCATCTTAAATTCAGGGCAATGACTGCCTTGTATAGGATTTTGCATGTGGGACCGGGAACTTATTAGCTTTGGTAACTCAGAACGCGTAAAACATTGCGTGGTACCTAAAGAAGGAGACAACAGATTTTTATTCGCTCATGGTCTTAGTGAGTGGAATACTTTGCCCTTAAAAGTGAGAAATGCCGCGTCGCTAGAATTGTTTAAAAAAAATTACTTAGAGTATCTCGCCTAGCCTTGTAAGTTGAACTGAATGACGTCTCCAAAACTAGCTGAAATGATTTTCAGTACCTATTGCATTAATTGTTGCTTGATGCCTCGTAGTGTTTTGTCCTGGTGCTCTAGTTTCCTAAGTGGTATATTCTTCATCGCCTTTATGACTTGTTGAAGTGCTAAAATGACTGCTAATGCTTGTGTTTATTGTTGTGTTTGACTATTTCTTGTAACATGTCAATTGCTTTCGTCTAATATTTAATTCATTGACTAAATTATTTTCAACTTCCTGTTATTAAATGAGTGATATCTTCCCAATAGTTAATAGGTTATTATGTCCAACAAATGTTGAATAAGGGTAACCTTGACATAATTGTAGAAAATAAATTGATTGATTGAAGTTTAGACTTGGCTGGATACTTACTTTCAGGCTTAACAAGGTTGGACGGACGGATAAATTCTTTTCATCACTGACTCAACATCTACAAGCGATCTGTTACATGAATTACGTGGGAAGAATTTATTTTGAGTTGAATTGAAATTCGGCTATTTCCCACCGCGAATATGTATATAGAACGAAAAATTTATTTTTCTGCAGTTTATTTAGGTCAAAGTTTAGAAAAGCTAATTTCCTGTTAATAAAAGAAATCTGATCAAACGTCCCCTAAATCATTTTTTATTATCACCGAAGAACCATCGAAAGGGTTCATCCTTTGTGGTGGCAAATACAAAACCATAGTAATCTTCTACAATGTGCAGCTTGCCTCATCCTTCAATCAGTAAAAATTTTTCCATTGAAATAAAAATAAATTAAAAATTCAAAAAAAAAAACAAAATCCTCAATTCATATCCGACAAATAACCCCTTTGAGGTGAATGCATTTTTGTTGTTGTTTTGAAGAAAACGAAATATTTTTACCTTATAGCAAAAACAGAACTCAAGATGTTTTGCCGCGGAGGTATTTCTTCAGACCCGTCAAAAGTACAAGGGCTAGTGTGTTCGTCCATTATGTTTGTCACTCGCTGAGTTATGCAGTCTGTCCGAGCTTTAAGTAAATTGAAATAGATTTCGATAAACTTCTTTTCTGTAAAGTGAATTCCAAAGATAAAAGCTGCCTAAGAATTTATAAAGTCGTAAAGCCATGGAAACATCTCGTAATAAGATGAACAGGTCAGAGTGACTTAGAATCAGTCTTGACCGAAAGCTCAAGTTGAGCTTTCAAACAAACCTTAAGTGATTTATTCGCATCGCACGCTAATGTAACTACTCCTTTAAAGGGCTCATTATATTAGACGCGATGCGAATCGCATCGCGTAAGGTTTGTATAAAAGCTCAACTTGATAAAAACAATTTTTTTTTTAACAGAGTGAGCTTTCACACAAACCTTACGCGATGCGATTCGCATCGCGTCCAGTATAATGATCCCTTAAGTGGTCATTATATTGAGCGCGATGCGAATCGCATCGCGTTAGGCTCGTGTGAAAGCTCAACTTGACAGAACAAAATTTTTTTTTGTCAGGGTGAGCTTTCACTCAACTTGACGAAAAAAATGTTTGTTCTGTCAAGTTGAGCTTTCACACAAACCTTACGCGATGCGATTCGCATCGTGCTCAATATAATGACTCCTTTAGGGACTCAAAAACTAACGAGAAGTAGTAGAGCGTCAGATTTTCGATGGAAAAATCCCATTCTTTTGTCAAATTTGACAAATAATATTGGAGCCTTCCGGTCCACATCCTGCATTAATCGACCCCCTAATAGTGTTGGACGTCATTTTTGAATGACCCCCATGATCGATATACAAGGGGTAAATCAACCAAATCAATCTAGCTTTCAATACAAATTCGTACGAGTCTGCTGAGCATTACGTTTTTTTGGTATTGAGTAAAAGATTTCTTTGTGAAACGACAATACACCAAATGTGTACAATTTATTGTGGGTCCTCTTTCATTCAGTCTTTTGTTCCAAAATTTGCGTAACTATTGTTTGTCAGATTTGCTTATATTCTCATAATTTAAACGTTCAACAGTTGGTAGATCAACAAACCAATAATCTGCATTTTTCGCTTGCATATGGTGGTTTTACGAGTCATTTTTTGTAAAGTTTTGGTAAAATTAATTGGTGGATACGCAGTTATTATGTTTGTAATGTTTTTATATCAACTGTTTCCTGTTTAGGCATTTATGTGAGAAAACATTTTCTTTGAGCGATGCAACTTTTATTTCTTTGATTCAACAATGTTGGAACAAATAAACAACTACAAAAAATGAGGTAAACAAGTTCAAATATTTGCGCACCCCAAAAACTGTTTGGTTTACTAACCGAATTCTCATAACAGTTTCTAACAGATATCAGTGACATTAACAACAGTAGATATTCGTAGCAAAAATTCTGTCATGAGAAATTCAAACAATCGTTTCCGCTCTAAATTATTAATGAAAAATGATGGAACAGAGATTCATCTAGTGCTTGAAATGAATACATTTTCCAACTGCATTGTAGGATGAAAAATGTAATTTCAATGTGATGTTGATATTTAATAACCGGATATTGGTAAAGTAGGGGATGAATTCGTCATATGAAAATTGATTTCCGGATTTTTTGTTAGAGACATAACAGAACTCTCATGCATGTATTTGTTCCATTACAAGTGAATGACGGGGTAACATTTTTATTAGACTTCTTCGTCTAAAGTCCAAATCAAACCAATTCCATAGTTACAGCTACGGCAGAAACAGTTGAAATTCTGAAATAATGTCTTTTTCCATGTTTTCTATGTCCCAAAAATATTAACTTAAAGATGCATTAAAATATGGCAGATGTATAAATTAAATCGTTCATTCAACATGTGGCTTTAGTCAGATTTCTACCACTATAATACTGGAAAAGCAACAGACGATTAGTTTCAAGGTGCGTAAAATCGTTTTCAATGAAATACAATAGCTTTTTAAAACATATCTTCAGAAAGTGCTCTGTGACCATTGACTGAGTTTCTGCTACCTCACCGTCCAACGCACGGGGAACTTAATGCGTTCTAAACCGAAGGCTTTTGTTTTCCGGAATAAGATGGAATAATAGAACGAAGATTTCGAATTTTCAAAAAAAAAATCTGATCTGTCTGTCAATACGATAGCGCGAGTAAATACATTTTTTCTGTATACGTGAGAGTGTATTGGTTGTGAAGGAAAATATTTTCCCATCACTTGGGACGAAAAGTAGCTTTTCGTGGTATGTGCGCCAACACACTCACAGAAAAATTTCTTTCAAAATACACCAATACACACTAGCTTGGGCTTCGCTCGCGTGTACGTACACATACACAGCTCGTGTGTATTGGGGCATGTTGAAATATACTATTTTTTGGAAAATACATGGAAAGGTCAATAACTCCTCAAGATTTTCTTTCGACATTTCGAAAAAAATATAGAATTTTTGGAGCCGTACTAAGTAGAAAGGTCCTATACGTTGACTAAAAACAATTTTGTTCTAACATGGGGTAGATCGAGGTGGGAGTGAGAGGGATGCATTTAATATCGTCTAGAGATGACGAGTCAGCGAAAAAAAAATGTTTGTTTGTCCGTCACATCATTTTTTTTCTACACGGCTGCACCGATCACTCTTAACTTATTCGGAGATTATATTTGCACGCAGTGCCAATAGTCTCTCTTGGGCACTATTTGCACGCAGTGCAAATAGTCTCTCTTGGGTACTATTGGCACACACGTGCCAATAGTCACCCTTGGACACTATTGGCACACGCGTGCTAATAGTCTCTCTTGGACACACTATTGGCACGCAAAAACTTATAAGCAAAGTTCAATTTGCTTAGTAAATATTCGATTTAAAATATTGGGGGAGTTACGGGAAACGTTTACTAGTCTCAATTTGTATGTATTATCAATCGGTGTAAATTCATACGAAGATAGCTATTTTTTAACCAGCTTTTATGTTTTCAAACAAAAAGTTACACCATATCATCTTACTGATCGATAGCAATTTTTAGGGCAATTTTCAACTTTTTGTGATTTGGACCAGTTTTCGTCTTCTCTAGGCACGACTACTTAAGGTGTGACCAACTTACTAGTCGAAATTTTTTTTTATGTTCAATGTAAGGCATGTGTGTGATGTCCCCATTGAGGCTTGAACTTCCAGTGCGGTTCGGCTTACCAGGCCGTCCCACTGTATTCATTATTGGTAAAAACGGTCATAGGCAGCCTCGGACGAGTGTTGGTCACGGGGTACGACCAATGCGGGACTCGAACGGTACCCCATCGTTGGCGATCAGGCAATGTGAAAAGGTTGATGGTTTGTTTATTGGAAGTCTAAACGTTAATGGGGGTTTTAGGGGTCGCAAGGGTGAGTTGGTGGACTTGGCAATGGATTATGGTGTAGATATATTAGCGTTGAGCGACATTAGGACGAAAGGGCAGCGCGAAGAACTGGTGGGCGGGTATAAAGTGTTTTCGTCTGGTGTTCAGTCTGGTAGGGCGAACTGGGGAGTTGGAATGGCTATCAAAAGGGAATTAGAAAAGTTTGTTTTGAACGTGCGGTATGTAAGTGAAAGGATCATGTGGGTCTCCATTAAGCTGACAGGAGGTATTTATCGGCTGGTTAGTGTTTATAGCCCGTGCGAGGGTAGCAGTGCTGGCGATCTTGGACACCTTTTACGAGCAGTTAGGGGATGTTGTCAGCAAAAAAGGTAGTGAGTGTGTGATTCTGTTGGGGGATTTCAACGCGAGAATAGGAAACAGTAAGACCAGTGGCGGCTATGAAAGGGTAGTGGGCAAATTCGGGGAGGATGTTTTAAACTCAAACGGAAAGCGGTTGTTGGATTTCTGCGATTTCAATGGACTGGCAGTAACCAACTCTTTCTTTAGGCATAGGTGGATCCATCGGTACACTTACGTTAATAATAGTTTGGGGCACAAGTCAATAATTGATTACATGGTTATAGAGCAGGACAGGAGGCAGGAAGTCAGGAACACACGTGTTTTCAGGGGTTTCACATTTGGCTCAGACCACTACCTTTTGGGTACCCATCTCTCTGTTAGTAAACTCTGTCAGGCTAAAAGGAAAAAAGTGGTGGTTCGGAAATTTCGTGTGGGAAAATTCAGGGACGAGGAAGTTAAGTCTCGCTTTATGTCAAAATTCAGCGAAGCTTTCGAAAGGCTTCCTCCGGACTGCGTAGACATTGAGGTTGAGTGGGCAAACTTTAAGGAATTTGTCTTGGGCGTAGCTGAGGAATGTCTAGGTAGTGTCTCTAGTGGGGGTAGAAACAAAAAGACAGGCTGGTGGAACGCAGATATCAAAAAGGCGGTATTAGAGAAAAGGAAGCTGTATTTGATTTGGTTACAGGATAAGACGGACGAAAAGCATGAGGCTTACAGGGCTTGCAGGCAGACGGTTAAGACTCTAGTCAAGGAAGCGAAGGATCGGTCGTGGAAAAAGTTTGGGGAGGAATTGGAAGAGGCTGGTCAAGGAAGGGGTAAAAAATTTTGGTCGGCAATCAAGGATATTAGGCGTGGTGGTGAAAAGGAGGGCTGCGGTAGCATTTTGGGTAAAGATGGCGAATTAGTTACAGGTAAGGGTGAGGTCCTGAAAACCTGGCAGGATTACTTTCAGGATCTATTCGCCTCTGTCAATCCCGTAACAAGCCTTGACAGGGAAGAGGGCCGTAGCTTGGAGGGTGAGGAGGAAATTACATTAGAGGAAGTGTCACGAAAGGTCAGCAGGCTGAAGGCAGGAAAATCCGCAGGTATAGACGAAATTAGGACAGAATTTATTAAGAATAGCGGGCCGGGTGGGGTTCAATGGCTTTGTAGGATTTTCAATTTAGCATTGAAGTCCTCAGTAGTACCCGCTGACTGGAGCTTCGGTGTTATTGCTCCGATCTTCAAGAAGGGTAACCGCAAAGTCCTTACCAACTACAGGGGGATTTCACTCTTGAGCGTGGTCGGAAAGGTTTATACAAGTGTGCTAGTAGACAGGGTTAGGGTTATAGTGGAAGATGTTCTTGACGAGGTTCAGAGTGGTTTCAGACCTCTGAGAGGTTGTCAGGATCAGATCTTTTGTCTCAGGCAGGCTATAGAAAAGCTCTCTGAGAGAAATATTGATTTATACTTGTGCATCATCGACCTAGTAAAGGCATTCGATCGGGTACCGAGGCAAAAGCTGTTCGAGGTACTTGGCGAATACGGGGTTAATGGAAGTTTATTGGGCGCTATCAAAAGCATCTACTCAGGGAGCAAGGCTGCGGTAAGGATAGATGGTGAAATTAGTGAGGCTTTCGAAGTTAATGAGGGAGTTCGTCAGGGTTGTTGTCTCTCCCCTCTTCTGTTCATAATTTTTATGGACAAGATTATCAGGCAAGCGAATTTGCAAGGGAATGTGAAGGTGGGGGAAGTAATCATGAAAATCCTGGCCTATGCGGATGACTTAACTCTATTAGCAGATAATGCCAAGGATTTGCAGGAGAATTTAGACTGCCTGAATGCTGCATGTGAGGAATACGGCATGAAAATAAGTGTCAGTAAAACTAAAGTTATGCATATTGGCAAATCCCGGAAGGATGTAGTTTGCAGTTTAAATGGGGAGCAGTTGGAACAGGTCTCTGAGTTTAAATATTTAGGAGCCATTTTTTCGGAGAATGGCAAGTTAGTTAGGGAATTTGAAGAAAGGAGAAGAATGGGGAATGCAGTGGCCAGTCAGTTGAGGTCGTATGTGTTCAACAAAAAGGAGTTAAGTAGTGGCACAAAGCTAGCTATTCACAGGTCAATCTTCAGACCAACGATTTTATACGGTAGTGAAAGTTGGGTGGACTGCGGATACCTTGTGCATGACCTGGAGGTTTCTGATATGAGGGTTCTTAGGAGCATAGCAAAAGTAAATCGGAGGGAACAGTGGGACAATCATATTAGGAACGACGACATCAGGGAAAACTTAGGGGTTACATCAGTGGAAGAGGCGGCAAGGATTAGTCGTCTGCGGTGGTACGGGCACGTTCAGAGGATGGGTAATAGCAGGCTACCAAAGAGGATATTGGATGCTCAAGTCCCGGGTGTGCGTCCCAGGGGTAGGCCAAGGAGAAGGTTTATAGACTCAATTAAATCCGATTTAGAAGTTAGGGGACTTTCTCTAGGCGAACAAACCATCTCCTTGGCACAGGATAGGGGGGTATGGAGAAGGGTGGTCCATGATCAGTAGTAAAGACCTCACACCGAAAGGTACAAACGGTCTATAAAGTGTGATGATGATGATGATGTTCAATGTAACAAAATACAGCTTGAAAGGTGTCATTGATGCTGAATCGATTGGCATTGACTTTAGTACACGCTCCTATACAACTTTTACGAGAAAACTTGGAAAAACTATGGAAAATGTTTGGAAAAGAGCTTTTTTCAGAGTTTTTTCAACTTTTCTCGTAAAAGTTTTATCGGAGCGTGTAGTGAAGTCACGCTTGAATCGAATGTTATTGAGATAATAGTTAACGTGTCGTTTACGAGAGGAAGAAAGATCACCCGTAGTGGATGATGTGAGATACTGTGCGGAGTTTGGATTGGAGGTTTCGATCCCTATCGGGAATCTCTCGACAGTTTCCCAACCAGAAACAGTTGCCATTAGCGTGGGCTGCGAAAAGCTATTGGAACAGCGGCTGGAGGACAAGAAGGTTGCGATTTGTGCTGAAAGTAAGGCGGCGCTAAAAGCTATCGGCTCTGGATGCCCTATCAGAGGAGAACGAAGTAACTCTGGCATGGGTTCCGGGACACTCGAAACTTGAGGGGAATGAGAAGGCTAATGAGCTGGCGGGCGAATGTTAGTTCACGGGCCCAGAACCAGCACTAGCGAAAGGCAAGCGAAAGAGTTTTTGTTGGGATGCAACTCGAAGACCACGAAATATCTCTTAAGCTTAGAAAAGGCAAAGCTAAGGTTGTTAGTGGGAGTGCTGACGGGGAACAACTGCTTAAGATACCATTTGAACAAAATGGGACTTAGCAACGATCCGAACTGTAGAAGGTGCGAAGACGTACCGGAAACGGCGAAGCACTTCATGTGTAACTGTCCTGCACTGTCGAGGCGGAGGTCGAAGCACCTGGGTGACTTTTACCTAACGCTAGAGGAATTCCGAAAGGTACCATTGCCGGACATTCTATCCTTCAATACAGGATGCAAATGGATGGATTATCCAGACACCTAACACAGCAAAAAAATGAGCCACGAAACGACACAATAAGCCCAACAAAGACGGCTTCAGTGTCCAGCATGACCGCTTAGTAGTTTTAGTCATAGAATTTTGTATTGTATTGTGCTGTATTGACTAGTATATTAGTTTGTATAACGCTACTCGGCTAAATAAACCAACCAACCAACGAAATATAGCGAATCTTAACATGACGGACAGGTCTTGTAAGACTGACTGCTCTTTTTCCGGAAAAACGAAGTCCGGTGTCTCAAAATCCAGAAAAAAAATCCAGAATCTACAAAATTTCAAATTTTCTCGAATTTTCTCAAATTTTCTCGAACTTTCTCAAATTTTATTTTAATGAAAAATACGTTCAAACAAGTTAAAATGAATGTAGAATTAATAAGAATCGACGTAAAGTCTATTTTAAACCATATTAGAGGTCGTGCAGATGAAAAAACCCACAAGAAACCAAGCATGAAACGGATGGCTGAAAATTCAGCCCTCAGTACTTATGTTAATAATTCTAGGATGCCCGAAAACACCTAAAATAGGTCGTTTGAAAAATTTTTCGAGTAAAAAACATCAATAATGCTTCAAAATTGTTATCAATTTTCAGAAAAATTTTTGGAAATTTTAAGCAAGATTGAGAAAACTTGAGGAAATTTTCTCAAATTTTCTCAAATGTTCACATATTTTCTCACACTTTTTCATATTTTCACAAATTTTCTCAAAAATAGGCCCTGATCTGTTCCCAATACAGTTATTTCATTTTATTTCTGAACAATTTTTGATTTGTGAGAGTTTTAAATGTCATTAATGTCAAATACATAACCTTCTAGATGGAATCAGACGCACGTCACGATCTCTTTCTGGCGCATACACCTTATGTAATGTGACATTAATGACATTTAAAACTCTGACAGATCAAAAACATCTCAAAGTTGTTTAAAAACAAAATGAACTTTCTTTAAGTATTTTGCCCCAGAGAGACTATTGACAAGCAATGATTAAGAGTGAACAATAATATAATATTATTTCGCGCGAAATCATTGCTTGCCAATAGTCTATCTTGGGCATTATTGGCACGCGCGTGCCAATAGTGCCCAAGAGAGATAATTGGCACGCGTGTGTCAATAGTGCCCAAGAGAGACTATTGGCACACGCGTCCCAATAGCACCGGCCAACATTAAAATGATATCACAAACCTATACGAAGTTTCTGCCATGAACATGAGGAGTTTCACAAAGTCAGACAGAGTCTAAAAACTCCTTAACGTTATCACGACTTTATCATGCAAAAATTGCAAACATTTTTTCGTAAAATGCAAATGATAAAATTCACTATGAACATGAACACGTCGTCGGTCATCCTGAGTCTTTTCACTTATCTCACACAACATGATATACACACCATGCAGTGCAGAATAAAAGTGTTTTATTTGATTTGCTAAATTTCCAGACGGAAGTGTTTCATCGAT
This sequence comes from Pseudolycoriella hygida, assembly GCA_029228625.1. Classification (NCBI taxonomy): domain Eukaryota; kingdom Metazoa; phylum Arthropoda; class Insecta; order Diptera; family Sciaridae; genus Pseudolycoriella; species Pseudolycoriella hygida. Next base: position 25,654,702 of record CM055405.1, on the reverse strand, counting down.
TTCTATGTATGTTTCCGGTCAAGTGACTGACTTAGATGATAAGTACGCAAACTGTATAAATCTGTAATTGTAACGAGCCAACAGTATCTGCACCACTCACAAAATCTCCCAACAAAATATCGCAGGCCCTTAAGGAAGACCTGAATACATTGAGAACATATGCTCTCGAAATTCATTAAAACATACTCCAGCTGCTGCATTTTCTTGAGTGTTATCTTAAAAATTTGTAGTCTTCCTTGAATGCACAATTCATATATTTTACAACGAACATATTTGCGGAGTCATGAGTTTTATGAATAAGTTGAACGATACCTTCAGAACATTTGTAGAAAGAAGATGCATCACGTGTATTCGATGCAAAAGGTATACAATATCAGTGTCGCGTCGTAGCATGAATTTTACTACTGTTCACAAATGTGATGATAAGAACATTTTGTTGTATAATGTGTAACAATGATGCACAAAAAGATGTTTATCGTTTGCATAAATAATAAATGGCATGAATGCATATATGATGTAATTGCGCGTGCCTTTGCTGAAAAGATCTTGTTACATAATACTTCTATAAATTCTATAACCGCAGAACATTTTATTTATGTTTAATGCATTTTAATTTTTCGCAAGGTAAAAATATGGAAAGAAAATCGCTGTATCTGTCCTGGTCAGATTTGTTGATTTCAACACAAGTATATATGCGAGGTTACACTAAGTATAATTTTTCTAAAGAGAGAAGCTGCCAGCTTTCATGTTTCTTATTAAATTAGAAAGACTACGGCAACAAAAAACAGGAGGAACAAAAGTGCTGGAGCAAATGTGATGGACGTTAATTGAATAAAAGGGACAAATTTGTTCTTATTAGGATGAATCGGGCGAATACAATTCTTGACTCCGGCTGAGAGTACAAACAAGATGGGCAATTTACATAAAATGGGAAATGGTTTTGATCTCGAGTGTTTTTTAGGGTTTTGACCGAAGTATTGGTATTTCGCCAAAATTCGTAGAACTCACTGTACACTGAAAAGGGTGCAGAGAAGATGAAACAAAGTTGCCAGAATTTTAGGAAATGGTCTCATAAACATTGTGTTGAATTTATTGATGTTAGCGAATGTTACTGCGAAAATATTTTCTTGATTTTCGACATTCAAAAGCCACTCATAATTCTTAATCCTACTTCCAATTGTTTAACAAAAATCGAAAAACTAAAAGTGCTGATTTTGTCGTTTACGACTCATCAGTACACCTTGTTTTAACACCATGTGTATATCAGCAACGATGGTCATAAAATGATACTTGACGTAGTCTACTCGCCTTTTATACAATCCAGATCCTACGATTGGATGGATGCCATTTCGTTTGAACAATTTGGAAGTAAAAGAATTGTGAATTTTCAAGCGGGTGGACTTTAAATCTGCCGAAGGTACAGCAGCCATAGTAAAATATTACTTCTTTGGGTGTAATTGTACCAAAACAAGAATTTTCTCAACTTTTTACCTTGATTTTCGCGAAATTTTTCTGTTTTTCTCGAAATTTTCGTGATTTTCTTGATTTTTTTTTCAGAAAATTCTCTGCTCGAACTCTATAAATATTCACGCTTTATAGCGAAAAATTAAACATTTGCTGGAACAGATTAGAGATGAGCGGGTTGCCCGAAACTTCGAAAAACCCGACCCGAACCCGAACCCGAATTGATTTTTTCGGGTTTTAAAAATTTTAATCGGGTCGGGCTCGGTCCGGGCCAGGTTTAGAAACCGTTCGGATTTCGGGTCTCGGGTTTCGAAAAATTTTATCGTGTAGGTTTCAGTCCGGGTCGGGCCGTTGCATCATTTTATTCAAGTCCCGATCCTTTATTGACTTTTTATATTTTACAAAACTCGTCTAAATTTTATCGTCTTATATTACACGAATTTTGTTTTATTCTAAGGTCAGTGAAGAATGCAGACGTCGGCCGTTGAAATAATTTTTGTTTCGAAGTAATTTGGGTTGTGAGTTTCGAAAAACTTGAGTGTCTGGTTCGGTCCGGGTCGGGTTTTGAAACAGTTCGGGTTTCGGGTTTCGAAAAATTTTATCGGGTCGGGCTCGGTCCGGGTCGGGTTTTGAAACAGTTCGGGTTTCGGGTTTCGAAAATTTTAACCGGGTCGGGCTCGGTCCGGGTTGGGTTTAGAAACAATTCGGGTTTCGAAAAATGGTCGACCCGCTCATCTCTAGAACAGATTCTGTTAATTTTAAAGTTAAGTGAAATAAAGAACCATAGTTCCACTAAGTCGGCCACTTTTTGCATTAAAATATGGCCGGTTATTGGTGCTGGTCCGAGACTACTACATGGCCGGTAACTGATGCATTTACCCCTTTTATTATTTTTTTTGAATGAAAACAATGGAAATTTCGACATTGTCTTCAAATGACCAGTTATTTTAACTGGTCTTTTGGAGTGTATCGCTGAATGACAAAAGTCAAGATGACTTGATGGAACTATTGGTGTAAATTTGTTGTGGAATTGTAGTGGTGGTTGTAAAGTTGTTGCCTTTTCGTTGTGTGGTTGATGTAAAATTAATATCCTGATGTTGTACAAGTGATGCAGAAGTGTTGAATAAATGTTGTTAGTGTTATGTGAGTTGTTGAATTGACGTTTAGGCCTGTGTTAATAAAACGACTCTAAAATATAATTTGCGCAACCAACAAAACATTTTTCCACATTATGGTTACGTAATGTTGTATTTTTGTGTGGTACCATGTCGTATTATTATGTATTTTGTGGCGGCCCAGCCTAAGTAACGAATGAATATTCAGTGTTGTATGGAAAAGATAAAATCTGCAAGCGGGGAGATGCGGGTCTTTAAAAAAATAGAACGTGAGGAGCACAAATTCCGAGCGGAGCGAGTGACGTTTTTTCTTTACCTAGTGAATAACTTGCAGTTATGGCAACGCATGCGAGATTTTCTTAAAATAGAAGCTTCCCGAGTTGCGTAGTTTGTTGAAATGCTGTATTATTGACCTTCACTGCTGTCGTGTGAGAGGGCGCCTGACGAAAGGTAAAACCTTGCAAACCAAGCTCCCCTTGTGCTGAATTTCGGATTGCGCCAAAGTGGAAGAACTAGTGAGTTTATTAGTTAGTAACACAATCGAAGTCGGCACCAGGCTGCGTACTTGGGACCTGAAGCTGAGAATAAAGAAGTCAGCCTGGTGCTGAGCATCTGTTTTTACATAAGTAGAGCCAGGAGTGAGTTCTATACGTCATATGAGCTTCAATTCGGCACCAGGCTGTCCGCTGCATTCAAAGTATCATAATTCAAGGACGCAGCCTGATGCCGAGTTGAAGCTTATGTGACGTATAGATCTTGGGGCGTGACAGTCTTTTGTTTCGATCTTTGCAAGTAATATTCAACGTGAAGTTAGATGCAGTTGATTGATTGATTGATATTAATTTTATTGTCTACTTTTTTCAAGCCGACATGGAAAAAGAGTAGTTATGACTGCTGTCATAACCCTCCGTAAAAAACCATGAAAACGTTACAAATCATACAACTTAAAGTAGTATATCTAACACAATCACAGCATAGTAAAAATACAAAGAAAAACACAAAATTCAAATATTCAAATACATAAAGTAAAAAAATCAAAATATAGCGTGAGCATGTCAAAATATTGCATGAATTCAACAATTGAATTCGAGTCAAAAGAAAAAAAAAATAAAACTTAGAGTTAAAATTGTAAATAAAGAAAAAAGCAAAACAATATGTCAAAAAAAAAAATAAATAAATAAAAATTTAGCAAAATGCGTCGTCGCAAAAAATAAAATAAATAAATGAGAGTTAAGCAAAAAGCGTCGTCACAAGAAATAAAATAAATAAATGAAAATTAAGCAAAAAGCGTCGTCGAAAGTTTGGTCCAAGGTTAAGCAAAGTCGAGCACTAAAGGTAGCTGTTGTCAACAATTTAAGCGTCCATGCGGGTATTTCAACAAGTTGCAAATGAGTCAAACACTGAATCGTCAAGTTCTTGTACACAGTGGCGAAATTTACGTGAGGGTAGGGTTGGATCAACATGCTCCGCTGCCAAATTGAACAAACGACAGGCGAAATTGAATGGGGAGAAAATCTGGTATTCTCGCCTGCATCCATCAATTCGTATCAGTGATGGATTTCGTAGAGCTCGAGATCCGTCGTATAGGTTGATTCTATCACGAAGAGCTTGAGAGTTTATTTTACCGGTCAACACATCTTGAACGAAGAAAACTGCTGCATTAGCTCGGCGTCTTGTCAAGGATTGCAGATTCAGTTCGGAACACCTGTCAGCGTATGGACGGAGCTGGTAGCTTTCTTTATTCGGGTCGATATGGCGATCATGGTTGGCGTAAAGTACGAACTGTCTTTGTACACTTTCGAGTTTTTGAACATGAACGTCGTGGTGGGGCAACCAGACTGAGGAAGCAAATTCGAGGTGGGAGCGAACGACCGAATTATACAGCATTTTAGCTGTGTCGACATTAAATCGGCCATAGCATTGACGTTTGATAAACGAAAGCATGGAATGACCCTTCTTCGAGGCTAGCTCAAAGTGCATATTGAACGAAAAGTCATTTTTATAATTTAGTCCGAGATCTTTTACATCGTAAACTCGCTTTATCGGTTTGCCGTTCATGTGGTATTCAGCCAGTATTGGACAGCGGCGGGATATCGTCATCACCTTGCATTTATCTTCATTCAACTCAAAGCCATTTTTGCAGCACCAATCAAAGAAGTTGTTTATTGATTGTTGAAGCGGGCGAGTGTCGTCAATATTGGAAATGTTATTTTGTACAATCTTTTTATCATCCGCGAAATTCAATCCTTTAGTTTGACCGAGTGTGTCATCTGAGTCATTGAAGAACACTAGGAAGAACATTGGCCCGATAATTGAGCCTTGACCAACTCCGGAGTGTACTTCGATTTCTGAGTTGCAAAAAAATCAGCTGATTTTCGAACTTTTCAATGAAATCAGCTGATTTTGGTAAATTTGCTAATGAAATCAGCTGATCTTTTTCCCATGAAGTTGGCTTCAGTCACAATTACAGCTAACTTCACGTTGAGTGTTACTTGCAAAGATCAAAACAAAAGACTGTCACGCTAGTGTATAGATCTAACTACCTGCTACAGTTTGGTTAAAACAGATGTTCAGCACCAGGCTGCCTTCTTTATTCACAAGTGCAAGACCCAAGTACGCAGCCAGGTGTCAAATTTTAAACTAGTTACTAGTGCAATGCATTGTAACTCGTTTTCAAATTTTCGGCACCAAGTAGAACTTTACATCTTTCACCAAGCGATTATCTGAACACGAAGAAAGTCAAGCTGAACGCGCTGCAGAAAAGAAGAGAGTATGCGGGGGAAGTGAGAAAAATTTTTTATGATTGAAATTCATTTATTTTGCTCGTTCATCCTAAAATTGTATAGTTTGACTGAAAATCACAGAGCAGTCAAGAAATTGGAAATGTCACCCTCATTAGCTACGGGCCTGGCTTACCAACGAAAATTAGATTAGACTACTGATTTCAAACTTGAAATGCGAATAAAATTTCATTCCAAAAGCGTGCTATTCGGTTAAAAACGAAAGAAAAACAAAATCATCTTGCTGATGGTGAATGTACACGCAATTTTATTTTGTTAGCGAAACATCTTGCTATTTTCGTACGCATGAACTCAACTTCATAGTAAAAAAGATGTTTCCCTTTACCCCAGCTATTGTTATAATATTATCGTTAATTGGTCTCGTTTCTCGTGCATATGCCTTAAATTCAGTGAAGCTTAGCAATTATGGCTAGTGTGTGTGTGCAATGTTGAATAAGTGAACGAGTGAAGACTTCCCAACTTTTTTTATAGTTCTATGTAAATAAAAACAACAGAAAATAACACGATGGACGAAAAATCAGCCACGTGTTGTATGATGAAAATAAATATGACCAGGTGTTTGGATTTGACTCGACCTGTTGATCATGTTACTAGGTCGCATAGCGTGACGTTACGGCGACCGTCGTCGCTCCAAAATTGTGTCTGCTAGTTGAACTATTTGAATAAATTATGTACTCAAAATGTTGTTGGAATTCAAGTATTTAAGGGTTGCAAGTTGCATTAACTCTGCATTTGGTTGGTTATTTATAGAACTAAACAGGTTTCACTGGTTCCAACATTGAATTCTATCATTCAAATGTTCTTGTTCAAACACAAATAAAATTGCTGGTAGGGGCCATAAACATTCTAAAAAATCACACAACTACGGGAATTTTCACAAATTATTTTTACAACTTATGAAATAATTAAAGTGGCAATTGCCTTTGAGATGCACTTTTTAGACATGTACGAAGCACAAGAGCCTTATGCGTTTACCACGACGTTTGTAATTCTAATGGAATAGATAATAGAGGTACCGAATATGCAAATTAAAGTAAATCCTTGCCGATTTTTCGTGAAAGATAATCGAAACATATGCAAGGCACCCTTACGCATCAGAATAGATGTAGCAAAGAGAACAGATGTTACAAAAAGACTCTAACTAAATCTCAACAAATATTGCCTGATGAAAATACGTCGACATTATGCCGAAAGGGCAATATCGAATAATCCGTCCGAAGCAACCCTGAAAAAAATGGTCCGAAAAAAATTTTGAAAAACAATTTTCGAAAAAAATTTCAATAGAACTTATCAAAAAAAAAAATCGAAAAGAATTTCAAAAAAATGTTCAAAGAAATGTAAATAAATATTTTCAAAAAATTTAAAAAATTTTTTTAAAAAAATTAAAAAAAATTTCAAAAAACTTCAACAAAAGTTCTTTGAAAAATGTGAACAAATTTTGAAAAAAAATTATCAAGTGTCAAAAGTTGGCGGCCGACCATAGTACGACAGGGAGGAGGGACCAAACATCGAATGCACATTTTACTAGCCACCTAGTTCTCTGTGACATTTTGTATAAGAAAAATTCCCTAGTTCTCCGTGACATTTTGCATAAGGAAAAATTCCCCAGCTTTGTTAGCCTCCTAGTTCTCTGTGACATTTCGTATAAGGAAAACTTTAGCTCCGTTTGCCACCCAGTTCTCCGTGACATTTTGTATAAGTAAAAATTCCCTAGCCTCGTTAGCCACCTAGTTCTCTGTGACATTTCGTATAAGGAAAAATCCCCTAGCCTCGTTGGCCACCTAGTTCTCTAAACATTTCTTTCTGGGACAAATTTCCTAGTCCTCCTTGTTTGTGTGTAGTACAAATTCTGTTGCAACGGATAGTCCCACTTATTTGCTATTCTCATACGTTTGCGAATAGTCTCACCGGTTCTGAGGTCGCACAGTAATGTACTTTTTAGTGTGAATTACTAGCACATTTCATTTACATATAATGTTATGTAAGAAAAGAAAGGAAAATTTAATTTAGTTTTCCGACTTTTCTATCTCGGTTTTTCTTATTCTAATGATCGCTACGTCCTCCATTTACATTTATGCCATGTTATGCCAAGCTCTCATTTTTTTATTAGAAACATTTCTGCCATTCACAGGCTTGAACCCAAGACACTCGGGATTATGAGTCGACTGCTTTACCAATTGTGCCACCGGATACTTATGTGTTGGTGTGTTAAATTTGTATAAAGTGTTAAATTATAGAAAGTACATTAATAGTAGATTATGGATAGGCGACAGAAAATTATGTGTTAATCGAGTATATATTACACGTACGATTTTTAACGAGTATGTGTAATATATAACGAGATTACATATAATTTTCTGTCGCCTATACATATACTGCCTTATCGCCCAAGAAATAGTATGACATACATTGAACTGAGTTCTTTGAACAAATACCTTTTCACGAACAATCTTAACAACACAACCAACACATCACAATTTTATTTGTATTGGAAATTTCCGAAAGAGCAATATTCAAAAACCCGTATCTTCGTGTGTAACGTGTCATTGATTGTGTAGGTGTCACACACAACCAATTACGCCAAGTAACTATGTAAAATAAGTTTCAACCATTTTAAATTGGCAAAACAAAACTAAAGTAAATCATCACATGTTCATGTTTTGTTTACTATAAGTCACATTCACTACAATTGCAATATGAGAAATTGTTATGTAGATGCACGGGCTATGCATGTCATTCCAGAAGTTTCTATTGACACTTAGAACATTATTTTTGTTTGATTATTGCGAAAAAAATTAGTGATGCGATATGTTGAATGGAGTGCAATTCATTTTGAGGCAGCATGAATTTCTTTTTCATTTAAGAAGTAAAACTTTCAGTTGAAACAAAATCAAAATAAATAAATGTGTTAGCTTCACTACTGCTTTTACATAAGTAAAGTACATACTTTACTGTCCTGATCGATAAAGTATTTACTTCGTACAAAATAAATATTTTATCGGTCAGTAAGTAAATAATATACATTTACATGTGCTAGTGCAACGGTAAAATGTTATTTTGTGTGCCAAATAGCGAGGTTTGTATGTCATACTGTTTCGCGGGCGATAAATGTACTTTTTTTGTACTGAGAGAAAAAGTTTTGGAAGATATGCTAGTAAATGAAAATTAAACAAACCCCACAGAGTGTTATCAAAATTTATTTGATCGAACACACTAAAAATGTACTTGTAATCTAGTGCAATAATTTCGAGCTTTAATGGTACGAAAAATGTGCCTTTTATTTACATCGAAAATGTACTACATCACAAGCACATTTTTGGTACATTCAATGTGATAGGAATAGTGTACCTTATCACGCACATAAAATGTGCGAAAAATGTACTTGTGATCTAGTGCAATAATTTCGAGTTTAAATAGCTCAAAAAATGTGTCTTTTATTTTAATCGAAAAATGTACTACATCAAAAGCACATTTTTGGTACATTAAATGTGATAGTAGTAGTGTACACCTTATCACACACATAAAATGTGCGAAAAATGTATTCGTAAACTAGTACAATAATTTCGAGTTTTAATAGCACAAAAAATGTGCTTTTTATGTACATCGAAATATGTACTACTTTATAGGCACATTTTTTGTGCATATTTTATGTACATATTCTCAACAACCTTGAATTTCGCCCATTTAATGTACATTCAGTGGGCAACCACATTAAAAAGTGTGACCTGTGTTATCTGGGATAGAGTAGGGCTGCAGGTCAAAGATTTATCAAAGTGGGATTTCTATTTCCTGAATCCTAAAACGCAGATCTGTCGGTCCTCTGTTTTTTCCCGTTCATCATGTAAATCATTGAAACTTTCCGGTCCTCACCAAGAACCTGTCGAGGACAACAGGTCGTAGGCCTGGGACTTCACACAACCGCCTAATGTCATACTTCTTAGAAGGTGGAACTTAGGGTAGACACTAGATCGGTCCTAAGAAAATTTTTTCAGATGAATTTGAACTTTTTAAATATCATAATTTCTTAAAGATGATTTATTTAAATTTACATTAAGAGTTTGAGACGTTGACCCTTGATGTGGAATCGTACGGGTCTGCATTTCCTTATGTTTTGTTATGTAGTATTTTTTTCACGATAATGAAAGAATTACTTTTAAGCACGTACGAGAAATAAATTCTTCATTAAGAAGCAATCTTACTTGCCCTCTCTAAAGTAACATGTTCAAACTTATTCTAGCAATAATTTTCATGTTCTGCAAGATTTCAAAAATCGAAACAAGCTTTCAGATGGTCTGAACATGACGTATTGGAAAAGACGATATTTTGGCATTTAAACGACTTCATTGTTGCACCTGAAATTGCTATTAATTTGTTATTGTGATGTAAATGAAAATAGTTGGGTGGGTCGTTAACCTTCATATGTTGCATGATGTATCGCATTGTAAGAAAAAATAATTAAATCTTAAGTTTGTAATGAGTTGTTTGTCTATTGTTATATTTAAACGTTTCTTTTAGTGTTGCTTCCTTTCAGGTGATACACAATTTTGAAGTAAAAGATTGTCTTGTGTCGATTTGCTTGTTTGTTTGCTGGGATAATTGTTTCAATTGACAGAACGTGACACCGATAATAAGTTTAAAATTGTTTATATTTCTTAGAAAAACTCCACATATAATTTATGCTCACCTCATTATGCATTCGCTGAGGATGACCGTCCTAAGTGAACGATACATTGATTTTCCATACACGAATATTTTTGTGTAGCGTGGTTTGCATCACTTTTCATCGGGCAATAGTAGCCGCCTGTCGGTGAATACGGATCAATATAAAACTAAAGTACCCCTGTCGCTGGCGCCATCCATTTTTTTCGTAGCTAAACACACAACCGAATCCTCATTCTATATAGAACTGAGAACAACTTTCAACTAGAGTGAGATAACTTTATTTGACAATTGCTTTACGGACAATGGCACCGTGTTTGAAAAACAAAAGTTCGTTTGAATGGATATTTTGAATTCGATTAATAAAATTGAAGTACAAGAGAGCAATATATCGATGAATTTCCTCTACGTTCTGGAAAAATTTGATCTTCCTGTCGAAAGATTGTATTTTGTGACTTTATCGATGCATGGAACAAATCACCAAATTCGTTATTATTTGACATAGGCCGATGTCACAGTAAATGCGTTGATTTGTAGAAATATTCTCAAAAAATTCATCATAGTAAGCCAACTAAGCCTCATCAGCTATGAGAGTGAGTCCCAGCCGATAAAACTCTTTTTGTTGTGGGCACTGTCAAACTTTTGTATGAAATTTTGACATTGCATTCAAATGACCAGTTATTTTAACTGGTCTTTTGCTTGTAAATAGGTCAGATTGAATAGTAACCCAGCGAACAATGAGGTGAGTATAATAAAATGGAGCTGTACTCTACGTGAAACAATGCTAAACTACAAAACCCCGACGGTAATGAAATCCGAATCGATTCGCAATTATTAGAATTAAATGTAATGGGCAATAAGAACGTTTACCGACCTTTTTACCGACGCTGACTTTCGCCAGTTGAAATTGGTTATGATAGAGCGAAAGATTTCACAAATTAGGCATTAACTGGTCCCCCAACTTGTTCGCTCACGTAAACGAATTCATTTAAACCTGAGATTAAGATCATTCCATCTAATAATATAAATGATGGCGTTGCGCAAACCGCGGTCAAAATAAAAAGCTAAAAAAATTAAAATTTTAAAGAATCAAATCTGAGATTGATATGGATATAACCAACCAAAACATCATCAAATCATCTCGGCAGCATCGTTCTCAGAAATTTCATATAATTTGAGAAAATTATAAAAATATTTAATTACCTCTTATGAACATACGATAAAAACAGCAACGTTTACATTTAAAACATTAATAAAAACACCATATCTGAAAAAATAAAATAAAAAGAACAGAAAAAAAAATTTATGTTCAATGGGCTCGAAGATAAAAGATAGAAGGTGCCAATGACCGTTGTGTAGGTATTTAGTGGAACGGAGGAACGTTCCACTAAATTTTGCAATCATTTCGAAGGATTAATTGGTTATGGCGGCAATTTATTCATTGCCCGGTATGTTTTAGAGAATCTCTTTCCCATTACTTCAGGAGGTATAAAATTTACTATTATGTGCGAGAGTGCATTGGTGTCAAGTAATCATAATTGAGAATGAATATTACTTAAAGCTAAATGTCAAGTTTCCACCAACCATTTTCGCATATATTATGCGATACTCTTTGTGTACTACACCCGACAAGTCTCGTGTGCGTATACACATCTCGTTATATTCGTCACAGTATTGTAATGTATTATGACATGCTTTTTCAAGTACCACTCATAGACCGTGTCTTGTCGGAGTACTGTCCCCGAACCTCAAGTGGTGACATCTATGTTTTTTTATAGCTGAATTAACATCTTAACATAGAACTACCCCCTTTTCTCAAGTGGCGTCATCCATGCTTTCATAGCTGAATACGGACAGACATAAAACAAGGCGCCGAACCCATTCGTGTATTTTTGAGTCTGAGAACTGTTTTTGACTCGTTCAGTTGTATACCTCGCTTTGGGCTCGGGATACAAACTCTATACTCGTTGAAAACAGTTTTCAAAGCTTTTTGCTTAAAAACACCCCCTTGAGTTTGGCTCATTTCACAAAATTGATGACTTACCTCCGCTCTGTATGCTGTTTCAGTCGGTGTCCCATCCGAAAACGCGTCACTACATGTAGATATAAATGTAGTGACAAGTTTCTGGTGGGGGCCCTAAACATACATGTAATGAATAACTTACGGGGGATGCACATATGCATATGCATGCAATGACAAGTTTTCAGTGGGACATCGATTAAATGTCTTTACCGACTTGTAAGGTAAATTCTCTCTCTTAGTGACCTAAGGTCTTCGTTTCCACAGAATATATTGGTACAATATTCCACGAAAATTGGTTCAAAAAAATTTCATAAATCTAGTTAAAGTCACATCAACCAAATGATAAGTGAACAGACTTACGCTATAAGGTTGTAAGCCACATAATTTGCTGTCACGTTTCTTCGCACAAATGTCAAATTTAAAACTGAGATAGCAAATGTATGCGGCTTACAACCTTATAGCGTAAGAGAATTATAGGTTGTGTCATTGATGACACCACTTGAAAAAAAGAGAGTAGTTCTATATGGTGGCAGGACATTTCTCCGCCGCAAATAACTCCAGGGACGTTAATAACACCCGGGGCGTTATTAACGCCCGCACTCTGGGCGCTAATAACGCCCGGGGTGTTATTAACGCCCGCACTCCGGGCGATAATAACGCCCGGGGTGTTATTAACGCCCGCACTCCGGGCGATAATAACGCCCGCACTCCGGGCGATAATAACGCTCGCACTCCGGGCGATAATAACGCCCGCACTCCGGGCGATAATAACGCCCGCACTCCAGGCGATAATAACGCCCGGGGTGTTATTAACGCCCGCACTACGGGCGCTAATAACGCCCGGGGTGTTATTAACGCCCGCACTCCGGGCGCTAATAACGCCCGGGCGTTATTAACACCCGTACGCCGGGCGTTAATAACGCCCAGCTGAATAATTGGATAAACGCTACAAAATGGCACTTTAATAAATAACTTTACTTATAGATCATGTAACTAGAAGAAGTTGACTAAGGGGAAAATTTTCTTTATACAGAACGTCAATAGAAGGAGTTGACTAGAGGAAAATCTTCCTTATACAGAATGTCGCTAGAAAGAGTTCACTAAGGGGAAAGAACAGAACGTCACTGGAAGGGATTGATTAGGAGAATCATACAGAATTCCACTAGATGGAAGAATTTCTTTCTCTGCTCTTTTATTTTTAAAAAAGTTGTCAATAAGAAATCAAAAAATTAGGGATGAATAAAAACAATACAAGACGAGATGTGTACATTGAAATGGCCTAAGCTTCTGAATTTAAATAACTTCCAATTCATTCTTGAATTCATTCGATCGGGTACCGAGGCAAAAGCTGTTCGAGGTACTTGGCGAATACGGGGTTAATGGAAGTTTATTGGGCGCTATCAAAAGCATCTACTCAGGGAGCAAGGCTGCGGTAAGGATAGATGGTGAAATTAGTGAGGCTTTCGAAGTTAATGAGGGAGTTCGTCCGGGTTGTTGTCTCTCCCCTCTTCTGTTCATAATTTTTATGGACAAGATTATCAGGCAAGCGAATTTGCAAGGGAATGTGAAGGTGGGGGAAGTAATCATGAAAATCCTGGCCTATGCGGATGACTTAACTCTATTAGCAGATAATGCCAAGGATTTGCAGGAGAATTTAGACTGCCTGAATTCTGCATGTGAGGAATACGGCATGAAAATAAGTGTCAGTAAAACTAAAGTTATGCATATTGGCAAATCCCGGAAGGATGTAGTTTGCAGTTTAAATGGGGAGCAGTTGGAACAGGTCTCTGAGTTTAAATATTTAGGAGCCATTTTTTCGGAGAATGGCAAGTTAGTTAGGGAATTTGAAGAAAGGAGAAGAATGGGGAATGCAGTGGCCAGTCAGTTGAGGTCGTATGTGTTCAACAAAAAGGAGTTAAGTAGTGGCACAAAGCTAGCTATTCACAGGTCAATCTTCAGACCAACGATTTTATACGGTAGTGAAAGTTGGGTGGACGGCGGATACCTTGTGCATGACCTGGAGGTTTCTGATATGAGGGTTCTTAGGAGCATAGCAAAAGTAAATCGGAGGGAACAGTGGGACAATCATATTAGGAACGACGACATCAGGGAAAACTTAGGGGTTACATCAGTGGAAGAGGCGGCAAGGATTAGTCGTCTGCGGGGGTACGGGCACGTTCAGAGGATGGGTAATAGCAGGCTACCAAAGAGGATATTGGATGCTCAAGTCCCGGGTGTGCGTCCCAGGGGTAGGCCAAGGAGAAGGTTTATAGACTCAATTAAATCCGATTTAGAAGGTAGGGGACTTTCTCTAGGCGAACAAACCATCTCCTTGGCACAGGATAGGGGGGTATGGAGAAGGGTGGTCCATGATCAGTAGTAAAGACCTCACACCGAAAGGTACAAACGGTCTATAAAGTGTGATGATGATGATGATGATGATTCATTCTTGAAGCTCAATAGTGACCGTCTACCGAATTATATAGCTGGGCGTTATTAACACCCGGCGTGCGGGCGTTATTAACACCCCGGGCGTTATAAGCGCCCGGAGTGCGGGCGTTATTAACACCCCGGGCGTTATTAGCGCCCGGAGTGCGGGCGTTAATAACACCCCGAGCGTTATTAGCGCCCGGAGTGCGGGCGTTATTAACGCCCCGGGCGTTTTTAGCGCCCGGAGTGCGGGCGTTATTAACGCCCGGGCGGGCGTTATTAGCGCCCCGGGTGTTAATAACACCCCGGGCGTTATTTGCGGCGGAGAAATGTCACGTCACCGTTCTATATTAAGACTATGAAAAAGACATAGATGTCACCACTTAAGGTTCGATGACAAGACACGGTCTATTATAACGTGAAATGAGAATAGTTTGTATTCGCAGAAAGAGTAGATTGTACCTAATATTATTTTATATGTCTGCTGCCAAAGAGAAATTTTTGGTGCCCATGGAAATAGCAAGTAATCGGCCTCAAGATTTCATTTGATTCATGTATTATGAGTGAAATAAAGCCATATGAAAGAAAAAAAAAACGTCACGGTCAATACAGCAACGAAGAGAATGTGCGTGTGGATGTGAAATGCAAGTGATAGCAAGATAGCTCTAGAATTATGAGAGTTAAAAAGTTGCTTTCAAAGGTGAAGTTGTAGAGAATCAAATTTTAGCGAACACGTGTCTCAGGGTTTTGGAAAAATATGACCGAATGAGTCACCCTCCTCTGATTTGCGAACATTTGTAACTGAAAGAAAATCATTTTGCGTTAGAAGCCTAATGCGACAGCCTTTCCGATTTCAAAATTTTTGTAAGTAGACAAAAGAACTTGCGTCAAACCTCCTCTGTAAGGATTTGATCTAATAATATTGGCAATTTTTATCATTTGGACATCGATTTTTATCACTTTCACAAATAACGAAATGTTACAATGTAACTTCAAGCCTTTTTGAGAAACTGATCCAATTCATCTCACAAAACTTAGATCATAAATAAGGGATCATTCATAAAGGTTGTCACGCGTACGAAAGATATGCAAGATATAGTCTTGAATGTGTTAGAAAGAGATGAAAATAGCCTTGCGTGACCAAGACATTCTTTATGAAGGATACGTTCAATACCAAAGTTATACGCATGCGATTGTGTTAACTTTTGTATAGATTACTTACTTGAATCTTGTGGGAGGAACAGAAATAGTATCTCACAAAGAGCTCAAAGTTAAATAAAAGTAGAGGTGAGCGGGCGGACCAAATCCTGATGCCCGCCCGGCCCGAGGCCCGAAGAAATTCTGATGCCCACCCGTAAAATGTTGACGGTTGATGATTGACTTTAGGCAGAACGAAACTCGATATATCACACCAGCAATACACTGAAGTGTAACACTGTTTTAATTGCATCGTGGCGTGGTAGGTGTGTTGATGTATTTTATTGTCTAATCAATAAACTCAGTGCTGTTTGAGATAAAAAAGAGAGAACTCTTTTCTTCTCTTGTTTTCTGTAGTTCAAACCTTCGTTTTGCCGATTAAAAGGTGCTCATTTCTCTCCATATTATTGTTTTTTTCCTCTTTTTCTTTCACAGCTAAGTTCGAATTTAAGAATTAAATTAAATTTTCAACAACTTATATTCAACAACTGTGTTTGACAACTATTTCCAGATTTGTGGGAAAACATTGCCCGCCCGAGCCCGAGCCCGAAAATTCGGGCCACCCGCTCACCTCTAAATAGGAGGCTAGTTTACTAGCAAATATTTATACCAATGATGTATTAAGTACAGATTGGCAGTCTTTGAAGTAAAAATGAAATGCGAGATGTTCAGCAGTGGACTACGTAAAATTTATGTGAATTACGTATTCTCAGCAGAACAAATCGACGTGAGCTTTGTATGTGTTGAGTTGCTTTGTGAATAATACACACAAATTACGTATTTTCATGTTTGCTTCAGCTGATGGTTGCGTAAATCTAGCCATTGATTATACCGTATGTAAAGTATAATTATGCGACGTGTATTCATTTTATGCAAACTGTAGTCATATTATACAACATGGATTATTTGTTGTGTGATATACATATATGCTGCATAATATACACGTTGCATAATTATAAGTATTAAATATTATTTGCAAATAAAGCAAGAATGTTATCAGTGGTTAAGGCTATTAAGTCACTTAGTGAAAATCATGTTCAGGTGATAAAAGTGTAAAAATTCTTTTACCATAAGGACGTTTAAAATAATGAGGGTGCATATAAAAGATTCTGTTTGTTGATCCAAAAGTGAAAAAATGTTAACGTCTGGAGCTCATTCATTTACTTATAATGGCAAATAAAAAATTGGATTGTATCTAGTTCTGAACAATTGGTTTTAACAACAAAAATTCTTCTTAGTTCAGTATAAAAACAAATTCAACCGAAATGAAACTTATATTATGATTTCGCCCATCTGCATAGCACAAGGAAAAAAAAATGTCCCGAGAACACATTTCCATATGGCTTTCTTTTCTGAAAAAAGTCATAATTACATTCATAGTACTACCATGATGCTTAAAATTTGAGCTGTTAAAAACATTCCCGAAAAAAGATCAAACATTACCATATTGGAACGATATTTTTCATAAATATTTTTTTTTTCTTAAAATTATGAAAAGGCATAAGGCATTAAATAATATACGAAAAGTAAAAAAAAACTGAAATTAAAATATTTATCTAAACACAGAGTGCTAGCAACAGCACGTGCCATTTGCCATTGGATAAAGGACCACAAAATTTTGATATACACCAGGTGTTAACTTTAAGGAAGACCTTCTTCTCAAGCGTCAAGGAAACGTTTCGAAATCATTTTTTTTTTTCGGCATTATTAGAAAATGCAGAGTTCTATGGAAAATATTATCCTTTTGGCTATAAAAACGGAACAGTAGCAGTAGACGAGTATATTGCAACAGTGATTTTGTACAAGTTTCACCTAGAAAAATTGATTCTCTAGGTAGAAAGTAAACATGAAATTATAAACTTTTAGTTATTGATGGTTCGGATGGAAATTCTGAAACTAATATCAAATATCATTTCCGACATATGTTCTGAATTAAATAAAAAAAATATTTTTGAATAACAAATGAGGTGCACTATCACCTTGTTGCTCATTGAACGTTGTTTTTGTGCGTATCTTGGTTATACATGTGTTCCTCTGAACTGTGCTACAAAAAAAATCAGTGCCTCGATTATACATTTGTGATGCTTGCAGAGAGCAAAACAATATGTGTACGCAATGGTGGTGAAGGTGCATTCTGTAAAACAGATGTAAGTTAAGGGTAGTCATCTGGCTGTTGCGCGTTTTTGTTATACTTTTTTTGTGAATGTTGATGAAGACAAGCTTGTATTATTTCCTATTCAATACTTTGTTCTTATTTCAATGCATTTTGGATGTTTCAGGGTTTTGTTTTTCTTTCTAGGAACATGTGCTTCATCATTCTATGTTTGTTTTTATTAGATGAATTTAGGTAGAGCCAGGTGTATGGATATCACTTGGAGCATCTCACCTTTAGGTAACCTAAAAACTACAGTTCTAGAGAGTTCCTTCACAAAAAAGTTTATTATAAAAATAAAGCTTTCCATCTTTCGAGCTTTCGCTTTTAAAGATTGATTAAATCTAAGCAAAGTTTATTTAAAGAAAAATCAAATGTAAACCAGTTAACTTAATTGGTAATTTGAAGGCAATGCAGGCAATATCAAAATTTGACAATGCCTACAACAAACCTAGTTTTATTGGCTACGAATCGATCTCAGGATTCGGTTCAGCAGTCCAATTACAGATGCCAACTTCACTTTTAAGTATACCAAGTCCGTTCTTTCCAAATTAGCAAAAATTCGGCGCAAATTTTGATATTTCTATTGCGCATTCAAATTTGGCGCGAAAAATTTCATGATTAGAAAGACCTTTTTTGACTAGAGACAAATTTTGTCCGTCCGTCACCGCGATAACTCGAGCAAAAATTAACCGATTTGTGAAAGTTTTGAATAAAACGTTTTTTTTTTATTTATTTATTTTTTTTTTTTTTGATTTGTGCCATTGCTTTGGACGGGTTTTTCAATATTGCCCTAACGGCTATTTCCAATCCAATTTAATGTCGACCTAATTTCATACACTTAAGAGTTAAGGCAATATTTACCTAGATACGTTCGAGTCTTTCTGCAACATCTATTTTGTTTGTCACATCTATTCCGATGCGTACGGGTCCCTTGCATATGCTTTTTATCATGCTCAGAGCGGTAGCGGAGAGCGTAACGCAGTCCCCAAACCCCAAAAAAAGTCCACAAATCCAAAAAACTCCCAATGGTTTTTGGGACAAGACACGATGTATAGGCGAACTTCCCTCCCCTCCCAAATTATTTTTGAAAAAACATAGGACGTTTTTAGGACGTTAACGCAATTTGGATCATCAAAATCTGTTGAAAACGAGCGGAGATATCGCCAATCAAAGATAACTAATTTTCATATAAAAATGGTAAAAATATGTTGGAAAATAATCAAAATTTTATTCCCGTGTTGTGTGTCCCAGATGTATGTATCTATCTACTTTTTTTTTCTCGAGGACCGCCCGGGCGATTTCCTTAAAATTTTTAGGGAAGTTCAGTTTCGGTCTCAAATGGAAAATTCAGCCGGTGGCTACCCCCAAAAAAATCTTGGAACTGAGTTATTGGCCTTCAAATTTTTCATACAACCCCCATATGATCAGATCGCGGTGAATGGGGTATCAAATGAAAGGTATCCATCTCACGAAGCCAACGGAATCGGTCTTGTGGAAATAGGTTGGGGGGTTCGTTGCCAGGAGTCGGTCAAAGTGGTCCGAAATGAGCTACGCTGCCGTAGAGCGACTATGAGAAAATAAGAAATGAGAAAAATTTTTTTTTGAAGTGACCGAAAATGATGTGGGAAGTGTGTGGAATGATGTGGGAAGTGTGTGGGATGATGTGGGAAATGTGTGTAATGATGTGGAAAATGTGTGGAATGATGTGGGATGATGTGGGAAGTGTGTGGTATGATGTGGGAAGTGTGTGGAATGATGTGGGAAGTGTGTTGAATGATATGGGAAGTGTGTGGAATGATGTGGGAAGTGTGTGGAATGATGTGGGAAGTGTGTGGAATGATGTGGGAAGTGTGTAGAATCAAAAGACTCTGAGACTTTGCCGAAAAACAATGCCCCATCTCCATCTGCCATAACTTCAGATAAAATTCTGAAACCCTAAAAATTGATCACTTTTCCAACTGTCCGACATTTTTCACTAATACCCATCGCTTCTACTTACAAAATTCTAAGACTTTGGCGAAGGCAATGCTCCATCTCCCCTAACTTCAGTCATAATTCTAAAACCTTAAAAATTGATCACTTTCTGATACTCACTGATATTCACTTTCAGTTTTTACATGCAAAAATTTAAATTTACCTTAAACAATCTACGCAATAAGAAACAAAATCAAATTTTTGCAGCGCAGAAAAATTATTTTGTCGTTGGGTCCGTAACATAACGTAATTTTGTTTTAAAAAAAGTGCTGCAATTTTTTCAGGAAATCAAAACTTTGAAGACAAGGTTCCATTCAAACAAACTTCTGCGTATTATATCAGCGACAGCGTCACTTCAAGCGATATCATTAAATTTGGAAGCAGACTTACGGACTACGTCACACTCTACCTTCAAAGAGGTTTTTGTTGTGATATTGGTATAATTCCAACGGTAACTATCGGGGAACGAATGTTTTTGTCTCATGTTAATATAAATCATAATGGAATCAGCCATTGCTTCGTCAATGCTTGTCCAGCCCGTACAGCAAACAGTGATAAATTGAAGAAAAAAATTCTTCAAAAAAAGAGTTTTTAAGAAATACACTGCGTTCGAAAAACGGTGGGAAATCTCGAATAAAGCGATACACTGAAAAAACGAATAAATGGGCAATTTAAACGAAATAGTGCTTCTATGCTAGCAAATAGTATATTATACCACATGAAAGCATAATAATGCAACAGGTTTGTATGCTACTCAATCGGTAAGCAAACACATACTAACATGGAAGGGGAAACGTCGAGGCTTACCGAGACTTCCCCTCAAACGATGATACGCTATTTTATCGCATGAACGAAAACGATACAGCAGACAAAGGGGAATGAAAAATTCGTTTGACATTTGAGATAAGAGTTTCGTTTATGATTCTACTTAAAGAAAGAGGAGCGTTAATAAGTGTCATAATCAAAGCAACAATCGAAGATTGTAAAACCAACAATTTGATTATGCATAAAAATTGCGTTTTCTGCAATTTCGAATAGTTGATTTGACTTATCGCAATTGTAGAAAATGCAACTTTCACGTGTAGTCGAATTGTTGATCTAACAATTTTCAATTGTTGCTTTGACTATGACACTTATCACACTCCTCTTTCTTTAAGTGTGTAGAGCAATAATTTTCAGAAGAAATCACCGGCGAATGCGAAAACATTTTTATACCGCTAAAAGTGGAGTAGGTGATAAATTGTCATATACTTGCTTTAGTAGTTGTTTTTAGCATAATAATCCTTTCACACTTCGTACCTGATGTATGTAAACACAATTTCGTTATTATTTTTTTGTGTAAGGAACAAGTCTTAAGAAGTGGGAGTATCAAAGTCATTTATTATACCTAATTCAGGGCGAACTAAATATGTCATAAAATCCACAATATGATAACAGATGGCGTTGTCACGACCAGCAAAGCCTTCTGCGTTCATTTTTCTGTAAGTGACGGTGATACTAACAAATCGAATGAACTAATAAAATGTATTGACTTATCTTAACTGACGGTTCAACTTGGTGAAACGTTGATTATAGTTATATTCGAAGCGTCGAGCGAATTAATTACAATTTCTGTATGCACAAAAGTAGATACACAAAAGAAAAACCACAGAAAACCTTATTTTTTCAATTTCTTTAGAAACTATGCAAACATACAATACAGAAAATGTTAATAAATCGAAAACGGATTTTTCTACGAGAGCACGTGCCGAAATCGCTTGATTTTTTTTGTATAAAGGACATCTGCCGTTTTGTATTTTTTTTTGTTATAGACAAGAATCCATGGAAAATCTACCTACGGTTTTACGTTTACTTTTTAGCAAACATATTTTTTTGATTTGAATAGTAAAAAAATACACCCAGCAATATGTGCGTAGGAACCAATGGCAGATGTTTGTTCTTATTTTGGTAATTGTTGTATATTCAAAAGATAAAAAAAATTTGATAAGAAACGATGGGTTCCTATATATACCAAGAGGCTCTTTTTTATACGTGATCAATAGAGATATCGATGCATGCATATGTGAGGAAATTGGTTCAAATCAATTCTAGCAATAAAATTTAATTGAATAGGAAAGGTCACATCACTAGTGCAAATTATTTTTTTTTCTTTTTTGTTAAAAGTATGCAGGTGATGGAATAGGCAGGTTTCAATATTTTGAAAATTAATCATCAGTGAAGTTAGCATTTGTGAAGGTAACGGTATGTATACAAGGTGCAGTTTAGAAAATCAAAAACTTTTATCTTCCTGAAAAAAAAAAACACTTCATGCATCTTTTCATGTAGATTAGAATTTATTTCTGCCAGCCTGCCTCTCTGAGCTCTACAACTCTTAAAGCCACCTGGCACCAAGCTATGGCTTTACGTCTTAAGTTGGCAGGCTGCTGAGAAATTTAACATTTTAAGTTACTCTGTAGTGCAACCACTCATGTATAATTATATTTTTGAAATCAAACTACCTTCCCATTTCCTGTCCTGTCCTGTCCTGGCATCCCAAGTTTTTCGATATACTGAAACGTGGAAATTTTATTTTAATTTTCGATCACATAGACAAGTAACAGAAGGTCACAGGTTGAGAATTTTTATTTTGAATTATTTTGTCATTGTAATGACGCTCAGATTGAACTCAACTAGAACAGTTATGTTCTTGAACATATTGGAAGCATCAACATTTCGGCATCCAGTGCCAATCATCAGTCAAGTCATGTACCTTGATATGCTGATATGGGGTGAAGTACGGACTATTTGATGTTCCATATGAACAATCTACGGTGAAACTAGGACTAGCGAGGGGTGACGCACTTCTGCTGTTTATGGAATAAATGGAATAAATGGGAATAAATGGAATAAATGGAATAAATGGGAATAAATGGAATAAATATTGGAATAAATGGAATAAATGATAATTTTTTCAAATTCGTCAAAACTTTAAATAGGCTTGATTTTGATGGCAACGCACACAACAAACCATACTAATGTGTCAAAAAGTGAAAAAACCCTCTTTTGAAAACTTAAAAGAATTTTTGTTGAAAAATGGAATAAATGGAATAAATAAATTTATTCCATTTATTCCATTTATTCCCAAAAAAATAAAATTTAATCTCAAGATGGTTTAAATGCTTTATAATTTGTGCAAACCTTTTTTTGAACTTATTTGTCTAATTTGTGATGTGTTTGGTTCAGATATTTCGCAAAAACAACAAAAAAAAATTTGGGAATAAATGGAATAAAAGAATAAATGGAACAAATGAAGTGCGCCACCCCTCGAGGACTAGTGAATTATATCTGAGAATAAAAGTATAACTACATCTAGTTTCACCGTAGATTGTTCATATGTCTATGCTAATTTTCCCCACCTGTTTAAACTACCTGCCTCTATTATAGGCGCTTTGTTCTTCCAACCCAACAAGCTTGTTTTGAAATTACTTTTAAGGCGAAAGTGTTTGTGGGGCAAATTTGTTTATCTTCGAGGGGGTATCCCAAGCCGAAGGCGGGACACATCAATTTCGACAAGGAACTCGTCACTCTGAAACTTCAACATCACTGTTTTAGATGCATCTAAGTTTTCTTCATTTCATAAAACGTACAGTTTCTCTTCTAACTCTGCCGCCGACAGTTCTGACCAATGCCGTATCTAGCATATTTAGCGCCCTGGACCAATAAAACGGAGCGCTCTGTGGACATTACCTCTACATCGTTGCAAGGGATCCCACCTTTCCAACGGTACCGAACTCATCATCATCATCATTTATTTATAACTTTATGCAAAGGCTATAACCTTGTACAATTTTCATTGTGCATAAATTAGGCACATGAAAGGCAACAAAAAACTAACATTATCATTTCTATAAGAAATAAAACAGCAGAAACGAAGGAAAGAAGTTCATCTAAGCTCTCCACACAATAAAACGACTAAAAGTCACTATTCAATTCATGCACGAAACAGAGTGCGAAAAATACATTCTGCGTAAAATCCCAGCATATCTGATGCCAACAGAAAGCGAATTCCAGTTTCTAAAACCCTCAGCAAATATAGATCGCCTAGAGTCTAAGTCTAGTTGTCACGTCAACGCTAACAAGCTCATAGAGATAAGAGGGTTCCCCAGAATGAATAAGCCTGTAGATAAAAGCCATCGCACGAAACTTGTGATGCTCTTCCCACGAACAGCCGAGAAACTTATTAACGGCCGCCGATATGTCCCTCCTTCGCAAGTCATAAACGTACCTCAGAACGGATTTGAAAGCCCTATCAAGAAGCCCTCTCGACATTGCGTCAATGTCATAATAAAATATTTCACAATAATTATCGAAATGTGGCATCAGCAGAGCTTTCGCCAGCATCAGCCTTGTCCTGATCGGTGTCATCCCCGATAGAGGCCATAGACTTCTAAGGCTAGCATAAATCTTTTGGATGATTATGTTCACATGGTCACGCCACGAAAACTCAGAATTCATAAGTAGTCCTAGATTTATTTGGTAGAGGATGGGATAGTGACACCACCAAGGGAAAGTGAAGGAAACGTCGCACCCCCTTCAAGGCCAAATGCAATTGCCTGCGACTTACCTGCATTAAGCGTAAGGTTACTCAAAGCCGACCATTTAGCAACCCTCCTCAAGTCATCATTGAGTCTGGCGAAACAGTCGTTGAAATCAACAGCCTCAAAAAACTTATAGAGCTGCACGTCGTCGGCATATATATATAAAGAAAACAAAAGAGGCCCCAGTATGGAACCCTGTGAGACTCCCATCGAAATTGGGAGAAAGTCAGATAAAGGTCCATTAATACAAACAGCTTGTGACCTGCCAGACAGATAATTTTTAACCAAAGAAATAGCGGTCGAGTCAAAAAAATTGATTTCGAAGCTTGGCACAAAGAGCATCGTGACGGACTGAGTCGAAAGCTTTAGAAAAATCTAAGAGCAGAAGCACCCCCACCAGCTTCTTATGCTGCGCTGACCGTATGTCACGTGTGATTTTCAAGAGCGCACTGGTGGCACTATGACGCTATGACTTCGATCAACATCTGAAAGCATTCATCGGGTTTCGAAAATTTCGGGTTGCGGGCTTCGGATTTTAGAAATTTTGATCGGGTCGGGTCGGGTTCCGAAAAAAGGTCGGCCCGCTCATCTCTAGTACGGGTACACACAGAAAAGGAAAACTGTCAGGTACACGTGATAAAACCAAAAATACATTTGAAACGACCAACAGTACATTTTAGACGACCAACGTTTTTATAGGCACCTTAGATACGTTAGACATGATTATACCTTACGCCTGTGAGGGAAAGTATGAAATACTAGAAAAAATGCGAACGAATTTTTTATTTTTGGTGTCAAGTAAAGCGGCAAGTTAAGTAGCACCAAGAATTCTGAATTTCAACTTTATGAACCATGTTCCTCTCACAAATATTTTCTCGGAACTTATTTTAAACTCTTTAAGAGGGTAACCTCTACAATTTTCAGGGTGTGCTAGGAATCTTTACATCCTTCACGTTTTTTGATCTGCATTGGTACTATCAACTGTCTCAATACCATCCAGTTTTGAGACTGTACACAATACGAGAGAATTAAGTTTTTCCAATATAAGAGAACTTATAGCGCAAAGTGAATTTTATGGTGCAGTAGCAGTTGTATCTTCAGCGCCCCATTTTTTCCAGCGCCCTGGACCATGGTCCACTTGGTATGTGTGAAGATACGGCACTGGTTCTGACTATAAGCTTAGATACCAGGGAAGGTAACCCTATACGTCAATGGAGCTTGGAATTTCTAGTTCTTCAAAACCTAGTTCCATAAGGATAGCTTTCCGAACTCCATTTTAATGTCTTCTATTTATCAACCTGAAATGAACTTCAAAAAGCTTAGGTATTTGTGCCTCCACTAATTTTCGGTTTCAGAACATTCAGAACTGACTCTTTGCACCATATTTCCACTAAGCTGAAAGTTTTTCTCATCAACAAGCTCCTCGTGACCTTTCGAAATCAGAATTGCGATGTTATCGGCATTTCCTAATTTGATGCCGCTAAAATAAGGAGTCCACGTTTATCGAGAACAACTTATTTCCATGAATTTAGCAGCTAAACATACGTTTTTAGAGAAAACATTCAACAGAAATAAATTGTTTATTTACACATATGACATCGACATATGTTAGAAGATAGGTTTTAAATACAATAGTTCCTTTGAAGAAAATTTCCAACAAATCAAAATCCCTAAGAACATTTGGCACACGCCAAAAAGTAAAAGAAAAAAAACATCTTCGTACTTCTAGGTAGAAATCGTAAGTCTGCATACAACAACATGGAGCAGCTAAGATAGTACCATATTGTATGTGATTGTATGTTGTTCGCATCGATAGTAAAATACCAAGTGACTGGCTGAGCATTAACGTTTTTGTGGGAAGTATAAAATGTTAGAAAGAATAAATAGGATGGAAAGTAGTGCATTAAATGGACATTTGGTACCATCGAAGCCTGTATCATTTTAATGAGCTGTGGGGATTAAGAGAACGTTTTTTTTCTGTAAACTTTTGTTCAATTTACGGTTACAATTTTATTTTCGCAAAAAATGTGTGAATGTTGTTCGTCTTGCATCTGCTGTTTTTAATAAAAGGTTAAGTTGAGTCGTTGAGTGTTTTTTTCCTTGTAGAACATTTTACTTGTTTAAAACCATTAACTTTGATTCCATTCATAAGTCAATTGTTTTTCATTGGTACAAAAACTAATTACTTCGTACAGAATGAGAGTTTCAATTGATGGAAACAATGTTTGCTGAATGATCGTGATTGTCACTGTAATTCACTGTATTTAGGTATTTACATTCCTTGGATTCCAGGCGATTTAGGGCGTTTAAAATATACACTATGTCGTTTGTTGTAACTAGTGCTGAGCGAGTGCTTTCCATATACCAAACTGTTTTCGTTACAGTGCCGTATCTGGACTACTTTTCTAGGAGGGCACACGACCCAGAATGTTTTTGCAACTCAGTGAAGTATATAATATCAGATGGGATGGAACAAATCCGAGGGGAGGCGCAGAAATTTTCAGGCAGGGTGGAGCCCAGATATGGTGCTGTCTCTCTAACTAACCGTGTTAAAGTGACGCGTATTCAACTTTACACACAAAGGGTCGCAATCAGAACAAAAAGTCAGACCTGACTCGCGTTAAGAAATTTTTTCGGTCCGCACTTCACTTTTAGGGCGTAAAGGATGTAAAATGCAATACGTGACACGGACAAAAATGTTTTTTGGGAGCGTGTGATTGTAACGCTCGCTTTCAGCTCGCGCAACAACGCTCACATGCTCCCAAAAAACGTTTTTCTCCTTGTGACGTAAATAACTATTTCATCACTCCATCAACGAAAATCGTAATTTTCACTTCCCAAATAGGAGTCGAAAATGAAATAATGCAGATCTCAGTTAACCAAGAGAACCGAAAATGTTTTGTGTTCCCAATAGAGGGCTGAAAATTATGTTGGTTTTCAGAAGCGAGCCGAAAGTAACTGATGTAATGAGACAAGAGAAGTGTATGTATGCGACGCGACGGACGACGGGGGCGAAAATGAAGGTATTTCTGGAATTTTTTCTTGATTTCGCACATTTGCATCTAGGGACCATTCATAAAATATGTCACACAAAAATCGGCCTTTTCCGAGCCCCCATCCCAGTATGACGTCACGCGGACGCGAACCCACTCACTCCCCCTCCCCCCAACTAAACTAAACCAACTGAATCAAATAGGTAAGTCCTTTGTTAGAGTATGACGCTCATGCATGTTAGTTTCAACAGACTGTGAGGATAAATTCATTTTCTTTTGCCAATATCTACTGCGCAAGACTTCGAAAACATATCGTAGCTCATTGTCACATTAACTCTAAACGGTAAAAAGTCACACGTAGCCTCAAAATGAATCAATAAATGACGTCACGCTTGCTATAAAATTCACAAGGTCCATAACTCCCAACTGGTCAGAGATTTTGTATAGTACTTCGGCTATAGCCCCTCAAACCCACCCCTATTTGGGAGGTAGCCAGAGTTCTATAAACCGAATTTGCTGTACTGACTAAGTTATGATCTTTTTATGCATATTTTTTACAGCAAGCGTGGCTTCATTTATGAACTGCTCCTGTTAAATTCACAGTGAAATGTATAAACAATTAGTTGGTAATATTTTGCTGTAGTCTTATGCATTGCATCATGAAATTTGTTGTACTTTGACAGAAGAGTGTGTCGCTCCAAGCGCGTCGATGTAAGCACACAAAATCTTTCTTTGGCAAATTATACTAGTCGTTTTCCGCTATCCCAAACATCCCAAAATCAAATCTTGAAATTATGTTCCGGATGTAAAAGTTTCCAGAAAATGTCACCTTTCATTTCGCAGTAGGTAAGCATTTATTTGTATTGTATTTTGAGTGTTTGTTCCAAGTTGAAAAGGACGAGAAAAAATACTACGGAAACGGAAGTATTTTTTTTCCTTACATATGAATGAGTGCTTCTATTGTAAATAAAATTGTATGCTCATAGCATTGAATTAGGACAAATGGTGCAATACTTTGTTTGATTTTACTTATAATGACAGACGACCTTTTTAAGCAAATTTATATCAAGATGAGTATCTTATTCAACTTAACTCTAATACACAAAATGTTGTAGCAATCTTTCATCATCATTCGAACACTTCAAAAATAATAAGTTGCACATTTTCGGACCAGGTTTAATGTTTCAATCGACAGGTGAAAACTGTTATTTTTGGTTTAATAAAATAAATTGATGTTGATCAGGTGCATGTATTCAACTTGCCATCTATCTGAGTTTCAGTATGAGTTCAGACCGAACAGTCTAATGTTTTTTATCCCAATAAAAAGAAAAAAGAAACTTCGGTTCTAAATACAAAAGTACCTGATATCCAAAAGTCCAGTGTGTAGACGATTTCTTGCAACATTTCACAGTAGGCGAATAATAATAAAAAAAAACTGATTGAGTGAAATTAAGTTTTATTGGTCAAATGTTAAGCGACGCAAGGTGTTTCATTACCCTTATTTATTGTTAAATAAGAATTTTAAATCTTTTAATTCGTAGGAGTCAATTGATCTGAGAAATGAAATAGTCACAAAAAGATTACCGTAAAAGTCCTTAACTTTGAACGGTAAGAACTTTGAACAGTTTTATTAAATTTTGTTTTTGAGACAAAGTTATTCAGTAATTATACTGACCAACGGTAGGACGAAAAACATAAGTAAGTGAATAAGTTCACTCCACGCGTGTCGTATCGGTTTATGTCAAAGTATCCATTATTTATTACTGCGACATCGGCTTCTGTCAAAATATGCAAATTGCATGATGAGGTGCATATACTCAATAGCAATGAAGAAAGACTGCACATGCACTTCATAAGAAAACTTGCTATGATTTGACAGATTCCAAATTGAGTTAACCTCAATTTGGCTCGCCAAATGGATGACATTTGAAGTCACGCAGATGACCATTGATGGTGACACGAAATATCTTATATCACTTGCTCTGGGGCAATACCCAGAAAGGCAAAAATGCAGTATACAGATGCAACTGGGGGGCCCAAATTAGGGGGGTGTACACACGAAACACTTCTTCCCGAAACCCAATGAAAAATGGTCCAAGGTACTAATCGGCATGCAGAAGAATCGCATCTGCAGGATAGTTGGGGCGATTACTGGACACTGCGGCCTACATAGTCACCTTAGGAAGATGGGGCTCTCGGATACGTCCGATTGCACCTGTGGATTAGGAGAGGAAACGGGATTACATATTATTTGTGATTGCCCCAAATTCTTTCAACTGAGGCGCAGGTATTTGGGTGATTATACCATCTCACCGTCCGAGGTTCTCAAACTGAGACCTGTCGTGTTGGACAAGTTCCTGGCTGAGACTAGACGGTTTATTTGATTTATATGATGATGAAGGGGACAGAGAACAAAGGATTACTAGATCTGTGTTCTGAGATCCGAATCCTCGGATCGCCCCAAGCTGATAAATCTAAAAAAAAAAAAAAATACAGATGCAACTCAAATCAAACCGGAAATGATTGGAAATGGTCCGGTGAGGTCCCCTGATAATAATACAACAAGTATTAGGCCGCGGAAAAGCGTTCCCGTGGTCCAGGACCATAACATTTTTTATATTCGTATATAAACGAAAACTTTTGATTTGGTAGGAAAATGAACAATTATTGGAATTCAGTTTTTGTAACATTTCGTAAAAGGAAAAGTTCCCTAGCTTCGTAAGCCACCTAGATTTGTGACATTTCGTAAAAGGAAAAGTTCCCCATTTCGTTAGCCACCATGCATACATGTACAATGTACATGTACTGTACATACTATAAAATTGATGAACATTTTTTTTTCACTCCTCCAAATTTTGGCTATAACGTTGGTATTTTGGCGAGTAAATTATCGTGCGATGTGTCATTAGAAGCGTTTCTGCTTCCTCTACAACAATTAAAAAGACATGTCCAGTCATGATCTTCCGCGGCCTAATTCTTGTTGTATTATCATCAGGGGACCTCACCGGACCATTTCCAATTATTTCCGGTCTGATTTGAGTTGCATCTGTATGCTGCACTTTAGCCCCCAGAAAGTCTACCTCAAATACTTCAAAGAATACAATGAAATATTTTTATCATCATCAAAATGTGCGGTTACTAACATTGTCACTGGCTCAAGGCACGCTCTAGAATGTTGACCACAAGGAACAACATATGCTCCCTACATACGTATCAGAATAGATGCGGCAAACATAGGTGATGTTACGAAAAAACTTGAACATTTTTAAGTAAATGTTGCCTTACGTTCATATTAAATTGTATTGGAAATTGCCTATAGGGCAATATTGGAAAACCCGTCAGAAAGCACAAAATTCATCCCCAAATAGACGAAAATGTTCATCTGAATTTTCTCTACATAATAGCAAAAAAAATTTTTTGGTTAGGGCCGAACTTAGGACCGACATGAGGAACAGTTGAGCCCTAAGCACAGGTACCGGGCCCAAATTTGTTT
Organism: Pseudolycoriella hygida; assembly: GCA_029228625.1. Taxonomy (NCBI): domain Eukaryota; kingdom Metazoa; phylum Arthropoda; class Insecta; order Diptera; family Sciaridae; genus Pseudolycoriella; species Pseudolycoriella hygida. Next base: position 25,623,821 of record CM055405.1, on the reverse strand, counting down.
TTAAATAATTCGGTAGTCGGTTAAGTCTCAAATGCAAACAAAGAAAGCAACAAAATCGGTTAGGATTTGCCCGATTTATGTAAACAAACACATTGGGCACTAGTAGAAACTCAGTTTCAGGGTCTTGGCTGAGTCCAAGAGCTTCTAATGAAAAAATTTTCCTCCGTAAAGTGTGAGACATTCTTACACCTTTCGATTTAATTTTTTTTTTTTGAAAATTGAGCTATGTACAAAAAACATGTAGGGCACAAGCGGAGACTCGTTTTTAGTGCCCTAGCTAAGTCCAAGGACTCAAATTCAAAAAAGTTTCTTCCATAAATTGTCGGCTATGCTCAGGTCTTTTAAACAAAAAAAATTATGAAAATCGGAAAAGATTTACCCGAGTTATGTACAAAAAACACGTATTGTCCTAGCAGAGACTCGTTTGTAGTGCCCCAGCTAATTCCAAGGACTCAAATACACAAAAGTTTCTTCCATAAATTGTCGGTCATGCCGAAAGATTTACTCGAGTTATGTATGAATTACCTCCCTCAGCAAGATTCTTAGAAAGCTTATGCCTCGTAAGTTACATGCAGACGTCTCAGCCCACGACATACTCAATTAATGAGCAATTCGGTTTTCGTACGAGTCACTCTTCAGACCACCAGCTGCTCAGAGTCTGCAATAATATTAAAAATTCACTTCAGAGTAAACAATCTACTTGCATGATTCCCTTCGATATTGAAAATGTCTTTGACAGTGTATTTCACAAAGAGCTGATAAAACTCATTCAATCATTTATGACCAATCGCTCTTTTTATGTTTCGATAAAAGACGATAAATCCGATGTTTTTCCTCAGGGTTTTGTCTTAAGCCCAACCCTTTATAATATATTCACATCTGACTTGAATATTACGAAGAGCGAAAATGAATTCTTGCTTTCCTTCTCTACATTGTTTCAACATTACATTAATATTAACATTAATATTAAACAATGTAGAGAAAGAAATTCTTTGTTCTAATTGGTCCGCGCAATAATGCGCGATTATATTCTCTCACTAATTATTTATACAAAAGTATACTTACCGAACGCTAATGTGATAAAATGTACTACGAAATTGGCGAAATAAGTGAGTCAAATGCACTTGTTCGAATATATTCGCTCGTATATATCCTCGTTTGAAGATCATACAACTCGTTCCGGCTTCGTCTCCACTCGTTCTACGAACATTCAAACTCGGATACACACACATTGCTACACAATGCTATAATGACTCAATTACTTGACCAAGTATGTAATAAACTAAAACTAAAAAAAAAAACATATGAAGGGACCCGTACGTATCAGAATAGATGTGGCAAACAGAGTTGATGTTACGAAAAGACTCGAACGATTTAAGTAAATATTGCCTTAACTCTTAAGTGTATGAAATTACGTCCATATTAAATTGTGTTGGAAATTGCCGAGAGGGCAACATTGAAAAACGCGTCCGAAGAAAAGCCTTCCGAAAGTACAAAATTGACCTCCAAACACAACAAAGGAAAAACCAATTTTTTTGTCATAAGGAAATGCCTCGGACACAAAATTCCATAGACAAAAATGTTTCCCTCAATTTGCTCTGCAACATAGCAAAAAAAAATTTTTTTTTTGTTAGGGCCGACCTTAGGACAGACCTGAGGCCCACTTCAGCCTTAAGCACAGGCACCGGGTCCAAATTTGTTTTTTAATATAATTCGGTACTCGATTACCTCTCAGATAGAAAAAGAATCAACAAAATCAGTTGGGATGGTTAGCGCTAGCAGAGACTTGTTTTTAGTGCCCTATCTATATCCTAGGGCCCAATCTCAAAAAAGTTTCTTCTACAAATAGTAGGGCTGTCATAGATCTGTCGATTAAAAAAACAATTATGAAAATCGGAAAAGATTTACTCGAGTTATGTACAAACCACATATATGGCCCTAGCATAGAATCGTTTTTATTGCCCTAGCTAAGTCCAAGGACTCAAATCCAAAAAAGTTTCTTCCATAAATTGTAGGCCATGCCCAGATTTTTCAAACAAAAAAAATTATGAAAATCGGAAAAGATTTACGCGAGTTATGTACAGACGGACGGACGGACGGACAACGTTTTTATTGTTGGTTCGTCATCTAAGCATCAGGATCGATGCTCCCCACCTACTCCCAGGTCGAAATTGGGGAGGTTAAAAACGTCGTTGTAAACGCATAAGACCCCTTTTCGAAGAACTTCGTTCTTGGTACGGGTCTAAACAAATGGCGAATTCAAATTCATACTCGTTGAAGCCACTAATAATCTATTTCTTGAACACACCTTGCGAATATATCATCTTCTTCAGAAGCAAATGGTTTTCCGGCTCTTCGTTTTCCAGTCACTTAACTTATCTTAAAATAAACATAGAAATGTGTAGCAGTTGAAAATATTACTATTATCAAAATCCACTTTTCTTAAGCAAAAAGCATATTGTTTTGATGAATGAACGACGACACATTCAAAAAATGCATAAAATTCTGCAAAAAAACTAATTATGTTTTAACGGTGAACCCCAACCTACAACCAAAATACATTTCCGTTTAACTCAGTCTTTGTTATGAAATTTTATTTCCGATTTTCGGGTATGTGATCACACGATAAAAAAAATGGTGAATATACTTGAAGCATCGCTGCATTTTTAGTTGAGAATTTAGGATCAACAGGCTTCCGGAAATAGGCTGTCTCGAATAATATTAATGAAACGACTCGTTGTGCATCATACTAAAACCATTCTCTAGAGGTATTTGATGAGGCAAAATGTGTTTCCTTTGAATTGGAAAACATGAAATCTGCTTTTATTTAGTGAAACGAGACCAGCAAACATTAGCATTTTATATTTTCTGCATCTGTTGCATGCTATTATTTGGATAGGGGGAACGCAGATTTTACATTTACCAAAATCAGGTAGATTGTTTGATTGAAAAACACATGTTATTGATTGAATCGATAAATTCACGTTTTCCTCAACCAGTTGCACTCTAAATAGAAAATAATATTTCGTAAAGGTTGGGTGTCATCTGCATTTGGGCGTGTTTTCAATATTATAATCGAAAATTGGTTACTTTGGGAAACGTTTTCTGCCTATAAATAATAATAAAGATGAAGAGTGCATTAATTTCGAATTGATACATTATTATGGCAAACCTAGCCGATGCAAGGCAATCACACAAGTCTAGGAAATGTTTTTATACAATTTTTACAAGCAACAAGCATAAGTGCGAGATTGTGGACGTATAAAAGGATATCTCTTGAACGGTTGATCAGAGACGATTTCGCATGAACCGAAAGTCAACCGTACACAAATAATCATTGGTTGACAGATAACTTATATATCTATACGTTTCTCGACCGTTGGATACAAGCATTGGCTTCCTTGTTTATAGCTATCGGTTGAAACTGTTTCGAAACATAGAGAGATATGTAAGTAAGGTATCTTTCAAACAAATTTTTCGGGCATCTCATCGGGCATTATTTTTTCGGGCGGGCCTAAAAAACGTCGGGCGGACATAGGACGGTAAACATTTTCGACTCAAATCAAATAACCAACAAATTCCCACTTCAGTTCATGGATAAAATTCACCAGAAATAGGCTAGGAGTTATAATATAAAATTTCAACAGTTTTTTTTTTTTAAACATTCCATCTTCTGACAATTTCTTCTAAAAACGTAGAAGTAGTGAACATTCAATTTCAAAGATCTATTTTTAAGTTTGTAAAACCACTATCAGCTCTTCATATGAGGTGAGTAATATATCCCAACATTCAAATGTAGATGTGTTGTTATCATATGAAAAAAGAATGTTTGGCATTACAGTACGAAGGGATATGAAGTGAGTATTAACTAATCGGTAGAGTTGCCTCTATTTTATGATTTGAAGAAATTCCTATAGAAATTTCGGAGGCGCACAAAGACCTATAAGAAAATTCAGGCGGGTATCGGGCGGGTATAATATCGTGCACGAGCCGGGCGGGCACGAAAATTAGGTCCCCCCGATCACCTCTACTATAAACCCAGTTTTACGAAGATCGTACAAAGTAGTGTAATAAGAAGTCGGTCTATTCCAACTGTCAAAGTGACGTTTTAAACGTCAAAGTTACAAGACAAGAGAATAGTTGAGAAAACAGACGAGGAATCTAACGTTTGAAACGCCATTTTGACAGTCGGAATATACAGACTTTTGATGTCAACCACGGATGTGAATAATTTTTTTTTTTATCTTTTTATCTTTGAAAGTAATGCTCAACGTGAAGTTAGGTGCAGTTGCAACCCGAAGCAAACTTCATTGCAAAAAAGTCAGATGATTTCAATAATAAATTTAACAAAATCATCTGACTTCATCGAAAAGTTAAAAAATCAGCTGATTTCTTTGCAATGAAATTAGCTTGGGTCGCATCAGCAGCCAACTTCATGTTGAATATTACTTGTAAAGATCAGCACAAAAGACTGATCCCTAATCTCAAGAGGCTCATAAAATAGATAAATATCAATATCTCGGTTTCATCACCTCCGCATATGAAGCAAAATGACTCGATCGAAGATGGTAGCGACACATCGAAATCCCAACTCTTCTAATGTGTTCTTCAACTCGACTGTTCTAGTTGAAGATGAATCTGGGCATCATAACGATGACAAAACTGTTCCATTAAAATTGTCTCTCATGAACGCTGGATATTTTCGGGCTACCAATGTTTGGACTGTCCACTATAGACAGTTATAACCATTTCACTTCCAACGAGGGGAAAAAACTATGTGAAAGCTCGAGGAAGGTCACGTAAGTTTTCTCCCTTTAGGATGAAATACGGTTTCTTCAAAGGTGTGTAATAGTATATTATTAACCAAGGAATATAATGGCGCGATTATAATCGAGGTGAAGTGAATGTCCGAGGGGCTATGCACCGAGGAATATTCACGTACCGAGACTATAATCAAGCTATTTATTCCTTGGTTAATACGATAGTTTTGGGCATATAATTCGCCATTTGACTCGTGGCTTTTTGGACCCGTACGAAGTACAATACGTTTACTACAAACAATTTTATTGTAACATGGAGTAGATCGAGGTGG
>CM055405.1:25533283-25618229 GCA_029228625.1 Pseudolycoriella hygida | reverse complement strand
TGTGTTACGTAATTTATGAACGGTCCTGCAAAGGGCCGAAATCTCGAAAAAATTTCGAAAAATACTCTCATTTTCGGCCCCCTCGCTTGAAAATATACTTTCTACTCTGACGTAGGAAAATGTGATGTGAGAAACTCGATTTTCTACGCAGACGGTCTTGTATTTTGTGATGCCACAGGCTTTCTCGCCGGGGAACGTCAGAGTGTAGTGCGCAGAAATGCAATGACTTTCTTCCGCACGATAAGAGGTAATCTACTATTTAATTCTATCTGAAAATCGTCATCTTTTGTAAACATTGTTTCATAGTAAATGACATCAATTACACAAACGCCATGCGACGGAGAGATTTTTCTGCGAAATAAAAAAATGTGCTTCGCATAATTCGAGTAGCAATTCAATGTATATTTTTCAATTGCTAATTTTTGTAAGAAAAAACATTGTCGCCATGCTTCAGGAAGTCTGAACTGAGTTAACTTCTTCTGATGAATAATATTATGCTGTACAATGAGGATGAAGACCTGTTTCTATCTGTATTTAATTTATTTTTATTTATGTGCTTGCAATCAATGTGTGCCGGTCGCACTTATATGCTTATGAGCGTATGTACAGGGTGGCAAAACCAACTGATTGATTTTTTTTTAGAAATTTATGCTCGAAAATATAACAATAAATAAATTGGTCATGCTATATCTCCCACGAAATAAACATTTCATTACAAAAATTTATGTCCGAGATATTTTACTATGATGTCTTGCTTGCAATTATTTATGGTTCTATACGCATAATTCTGACAGACTGGCTTGCGGTGTGTATGAATAGATCAATAGACTGTGCCGGTTCCTTTAATGTCAATGCAGTGAGGTTAAGTTTGTCTTGAAATAATTTGCTACGGTGGTTGAGTTTTCAATAAACTGTTTTGTAACATTGTGGCTTCTGGACAAAATCTCCTGTAATTCTTATGAAAATGAAAGTGATTTTCTTTACAAGTGACGAATTCAGAAAAATGAGACGACGGGTTTTTTTTTGTTTTTTCAATCTCATCTAGGTTAAGTTCAATCAACTCCCTGCCTTTTAGAAAATTTTGTGGGCATATGATTATAACGGCAATCATTTTGTCATTAACACTGTCAAAATTTCACTTTAAACTAGAGGTGTGCGTGTCGACCTTTCTTCCAAATATGACCCGAACCGAACCCGATCTAAAATGAAAATTTCAAAATCGACCCGAACCCGAATCAAAATTAAAAAATCGAACCCAACCTGAACCTGATCCGAAATAAAAAATTCAAACCCGAAACCCTGACCTGAACTTTTTAGACCACGAAGAACGAAGATCTTCGAAAGGGGGTCTTATGCGTTTACCACGACGTTTGTAACCACCTCAATTCCAACCCGGGAGTAAGGTGGAGCTTCGATCATGGTACTTAGATGACGAATCAACAATAAAAAAAATGTCCGTCCGCCACCGCGATAACTTGAGTAAAACTCAACCGATTTCCAAAAACATTTTTTCCTTGAAAGGTAATTGAAATCTTCTATGGGATTGAATCTGAGCACTGTCAGCAAAAGGGCCGCCGAGCTAGGGCCGTTTAAGTGGTTTTTGGTCCTTTGTGCATAGCTCAAGTAAATCTTTTCCGATTTTCATAATTTTTTTTGTTTGAAAGGCCTGGGCACGCCTGACATTTTGTGGAAGAAATTTAGAATTCAGAATTTGACTTTGAGCTTTTGGGCTCAACCTTGGCCCTAAAACTGAAACTCTACTAGGGCCCAACGCGTTTTTTCTATAAAATCGGATAAATCTTATCCGATTTTCAAAAAGTTTTTTTCCCTGAAAGGTAATCGGGATTGAATTTGGGCAAAGTCGGTCAAAAACTTTCGAAGTTACGGTCGAAAAAGTGGTCAAAAACGTGGTTTTTTAAATGTTGCTGGAACTTTTTGACTTATGTCTCCGCGAACTTTGAACGGAAAACGCTCTTCAAGGTTTTTAATGAAAGATGTGTACATCAGAAAACCACGAAAATTAAATTAGTAAAAATCTGTTGATTAGTTCGGGCTGCAGATTCCTCAGTGTGTCGGGCGATTCGACCCTACACGATATTTGGTGGCTTTTTGTGAATATTTCTTTAATGGTGAGTTTTTTTGTGCAGTGTTGCAGAGAACAAAGAGGCAAACTTTTCTGTTGATAGAAGTATGGATCAGAGGCCTCGCCTAAGTGGCCTAGGTCGGTTCTAAGATCAGACCTAGTACATTTTTTTTTTACTTTTTTTTCCATTTTTTTTAATTTTGGGTTTTTTAAGGATTGGAAATGTTTTTTGCGCCGTTTTTTTCTGACAGGTTTTTCAATATTGCCCTTTCGGGAATTTCCATTCCAATTTAATGTCGATGTAATTTCATACACTTAAGAGTGAAGGCAACTTTTACTTAGATACGTTCGAATCTTTTGCAACATCTATTCTGTTTGCAACATCTATTCTTATACATACGGGTCCCCTGCATATGTTTTAGGATAACGTCGCCCGTAACAAATGATTTTTTTTTTAAATCATAACAAAAAAGTGCTAATTCCATGGGTAACCCATACATTGTAACTACCATGTCACCTGGGGAACGAATGTGTTTTGTCTCATGTTAATATAGATTACATTGAAAGAGTGAAAGAGATGAAATTCGTTACCCAGGTGACGGTAACGATGGAATTAGCCAAAGACGGATTGAATTGAAGTGTCAAAATTGTATCCAACTTCACTGTGAATTCACGTCTTTGGTGCGTCAACAGCTTACGTCAAGTATAGTTTCATGACACGATGCATGCTAATGATATTACTTACTTGACAGAGTAAGCATCACATCATGAAAATCACTATACTTTAACATAAACCATTCACGCACTAAAAGCGTGGAGAATATTTGTACTCACGTGATGAAAGATGGTGTACTTGTCGTATCATGCACTTTGACATGAAATTCCATATACTTTGGCACAGTACCGTATCCAGACCGCTTTTCTAGGGGGGGCGCGTCCCAGATTTTTTTTGCAATTCAATGAAGTTTCAATGTATATTATAGCGTTCTGAAAAGTGTTTAAGATGATAACTCAGTCCGAAGCCGATCTGGAGCCAATAAGTCAAGCGCCGCCGCAGGCAATTTTTTTTTTAATTATAGTGTTGTTATACTCAATAGAGTAGTGGTTAACACGTCTGCTTGCTACTATGAAATTGAGTTGCCAGTGCGTTGGTTCAAAGCTCAACCGCGGACAGATTTGTTCCGATTGTTAGATTTGTTGACTTAATCGGTTCAAGACAAGTGAAGTTGAATGTAGCGCCATCGTACGGCTTACCGGTGGAAGGCATTGTTGGGAGGTGCCGGTATTCTACTCCTACTAGCTTTCGCTCCTAGCACATCTCATAGATGGCACTGGGTTTGTCGCACACATTACCACTGGCACACTAAAAAAATTTCTGGTAATGGAAAGATCTCAAAAATGAGTCATAATAATTAGCGAAACTAGTAAATAATGATCTAGCCCCTAACCCTTCATGGGTTGTAGAGGCAGATTATTATTATTATTATTCTATTGTTTTTTAGGTAAATCGAAGAACGACTCAATTGTCGCAGGCGAAAGTTTTTGGTTACTTCTTACTTACGCTGCTTTGACATAAGCCGACGTCGCACAAATCGCGTGGATTCTATTCGTGAAGTTCACTTTATGCTTTTGACAATTCTATTCAAAAGTGCGATACCGGCTTCTGTCAAAATAATTCGAATTTAATGATGAAATGCATAGATTGACAGCATTTGATATTTTACTCGAATGGAGTTGATGCATCATATCATGAAATTGCTTGTATTTTGACAAAATCAAATATCGCATCAAATGCGTCAATTTCGTTATAAAAATCGCATGACTGCGCTCGTAACTACTAGCTGAAATTTGATAACAAACAAAACCCATAAGTGGTTGGAGTATGATCCGAAAAAAAAAATTGTAAATTAAAGAAATGTTCCATTCATTCGAAAAATTAAAAATTTTGAAGCTTCATAACCATAATTTTTCTTTGTAAATCAAGTAGCTCCTGTAGCTCCTATATTTTGTCGGTTTATTGTTAAGTATGTTCGCGTCGCTCTTCAGGAAAAGCAAACGGTCGAAATGATAAATGGTTTGTTTACAATTTTTACAAAAACGACTTTAGCATTTGACAATTTTCCATTCAAGAATGACGTCTACCACATCCTTATAGAAATCATTGAAAGTCGTAAAGAAAAATAAATGTATTTGATGACAATTTTTATAGTTATAGTTCACGCAAGATGCATTTCTGCGCTTGATATATGAAAATGTTCGTCAAGCATTCATTTCTCATTACATTGCTAACAATAAACTATAAAGTTCTTCAGTTTCGTAGGGATAATGATTGAATGCACTCGAAAACACATAATAAGATGATCCTTGAATGCATTCCCCCATATACTTGAAGAGATGCTTTTTATTTTGAAAATCTTGAAAGAAATTTATTGTTTGACTAAAAATTGTAATAAATGACCCCTGTCGAGATTACATGAATCAGAGATGTGAGCTATAATCCATTGTTTGAGCATTGTTTGTATCATGTCCTTATTTTTTTTCTCATTCAACGGTTAGATCGTATAGTTTATGGATTTTAGAATGGATTTATTGATGAGGATCAATCGAACGTGATCAATAATGATATGTTGTGTAAAAACAACATTTCTTGAGTACATAATGAGGTGATATAATTTAATGGAATGGGAAAAACCGAAACGTTTTAGAGGTTTTCACGTCACAATAAAGTATTTGTTGAACATTTTGTCAAGGGATATTAGAAAAGCATATGCGAGCGTAGAATACATTAATTTCGTTTTCTTTGCTTTTCTTTTCAATTCAACGGATTCTTAGAATAATTTGTTAGTATGAAAAATATTGTCATAGATTAACGGAGACGTTTTTCAATTTTTAGATCTGTTCGATATGTGTGTCTATAGTGTTTGTCACTACGTTTGATACATTCTGAATTTGCACCCTGGAGTTCGTGTTCAAATAAAGGAAATCATTCATCTGTTTGTCCTCCTGTCCACGCTTCTAGTGCGGCGTCGGCTTATGTCAAAGTATACAAAACGTGACAAGTGCAGTTCGTCATGAAATTTCGTATACTTTGACGCGTAGATGTTCAACAAGCTAGAAGTCGTGTGATGTTTCCTCACCGGTTATCTCCACTGCCCAGAATAAAATCTCACTCAGAAGGAAAAAAGAGCTAGAAAATAGGGAACTGATTTCAATAACTCTTTTTTTGTCTGTATTTAAATTATCGAATTTTGCACAAACATGAGCGAATTTGGTCAAATCAGAGTCTAAAGTAAGCAATTTCCACTGGGGAGCACTTTCACAGAAAGAGCGCAACTTTCAATCAAGACCATAAGGCGCGAATGTATTAAAACATAAGACTCTCTTCACTTCATACTCTTGTTTCGCTTCTTTAAGAAGTCTAAATTAGCAGGATGGAATCGCCTCTCCATCTTTGTATAAAATGTAGCAACAGCTGGCCGCGAGTCAATTTCCCAAAATTTTTCGTGATAGACAAAATCGAGCGAAATTTCCCGGTGAATATTTAAAAATTACCACACTCCTTATTACGTCGGAAGGCATAAAAAATGAGTGATTTCATGTGCATTACAACTAGTAATGGAATTTTTTTTCTTACTCATGGAAAATGTGTATAAATATGTGATTTTAAAGTTAAACCGGTGTGGAGAAGTGAAAAAGTGCGACCGTAGCGGGCGAAAAAATTGTGTAAGAAAAAGCGAGCTAAATTTTTTGAGGTTTCAAACTCAATCACAGCGTGAAGAAGTAAAAGCTAGCGAGAAAGGACCCACGAATATTATTGATGAAATCGCGAGAGTAGCGAAACATTTTGAGATCTCAAAAACACACACTGTGTGGAGAACCCACTTCACTATTTCCACTCAAAAGATGCTGTTCCGAAAGTAGCGATATAGTGTAGTCAAAGAAGTGAATTTAAAACTAAATCATCGGTGACTCGTTGGTGAATCACCGATGATCCACCGTGGAATCACCGATGATTCATCGTGGAGTCAGCGATGATTCACAGTGGAATCAGAGACGTTTGACAGTGTAATCGCCTATGATTCACAGTGGAATCACTTATGATTCATAGTGGAATCACTTATGATTCACAGTGAAATCACTTAAGATTCACAGTGAAATCACCTATGATTCACAGTGGAATCACCCATGATTCACAGTGGAATCAGTTATGATTCACAGTGGAATTACCGACGATTCACAGTGTATTCACCGATGATTTACAGTGGAATCACCGATAATTCACAGTGGAATCATCGATGATTCACAGTGGAATGACAGATGATTCACATGGGAATTGCAGGTGATTCCACAGTGAATTATCGGTGATTACACTGATGATTTACATTGGAATCACAGATGATTCACATGGTGATTCCGCAGTGAATTATCGGTGATTCCACAGTGAATTATCGGTGATTACACGGTCAATCATCGGTGATTGCTGGAGAAGGGTGCACAGACGGACGGATAGGAAGGGTGAAAACATTAAGTAGCTATCGCTACCTAATAACTAGTCGTCGCTGTACAGTTTTCAGGTTACTTGTTCTACGATGTAGTGAACCCACCCTTTTGGTGTCGCGTCGCTACTAAGGAAGATCCAAGAAGTGTTCGATTGGACGATAATTCTCTACATTCATTGGTTTTTTTGTATTCTTCATCGATATCTGCATAGAGTTTGTAAAAAGAGGCTGAGGAGGACGGGAAGGGCGTTGGAGGACTTCAGTGGGCGTCCGATACCATTTTCCTCCTTCAATATATGTTATTTTAGCTTCTGGGTCAAATGGTTCCAAAAAGATGGACAAATTACGACTTTCGAGTGCCTGTGAGTAGGTCGTAGTTGATTGAGTTACTCTCAGTAAGCTATTTTTTCTGAGCATTTTGTTAACAATTTGAATTAAAGATTTCGAAAAAAAGAAAATGGGAATTTAGGTTTCGCATAAAACTTTTGATATGTTTAGACCCGTACGAAGAACGAAGTTCTTCGAAAAGGAATTTTATGCATTTACAAAGACGTTTGTAACCACCTCAATTACGTGTTTTTCGTACATAACTCGAGTAAATCTTTTCCGATCTTCATAATTGTTTTTTTAATCGACAGGTCTATGAAAGCCCAAAAATTAGTAGAAGAAAAATGTTTGAGATTAGGGCCTAGGATATAGCTAGGGCACTAAAAACGAGTTTCTGCTAGCGCTCTACATGTTTTCTGTACATAACTCGAATAAATCTCTTTCGACTTCCAAATTTTTTTTTGATCGAAAGGTCTAGGACTGTCTCCCGTTTTATGGAAGAAAATTTTTTGATTAGAAACCCTTGGACTCAGGACCCTAAAACTGAGTTTCTACTAGGGCCCAACGTGTTTGCTTATATAAGTTGGATAAATCCTAACTTATTTTGATGATTCTTTTTTTATTTGAGAGGTACTCGAGTACCGAATTATATTCAAAAACATATTAGGACCCGATGCCTGCGTTTGGGGCTGAAGTGGGCTGTCTTAACGTCAGCCCTAACCAAAAAAAACTTTTTTTTGCTATGTTGAAGAGCAAATTGAGGGAAACATTTTTGTCTATGGAAGTATGTGTCCGAGGCATATCCTTATGGCCCTAGGTCGGTCCTAAGGTCTGTCCTAGACAAAAAATTGGTTTTTCACTATGTTGTAGAGAAAATGGAGGGAAATATTTTTGTCTATGTAAGTATTTGTCCGAGCCTCTACTCAGGACCCTAGGTCAGCCCTAGACACAAACATATGCAAGGGACCCGTACGTATCAGAATATATGTGGCAAACAGAGTTGATGTTACGAAAAGACTCGAACGCATTTAAGTAAATATTGCCATAACTCTTAAGCGTATGAAATTACGTCCACATTAAATTGTTTTGGAAATTGCCGAGACGAAGGAACGGTGCAAAAGCCTTCCGAAAGTACAAAATTGACCCCCAAATAGACAAAAATGTTCATCTCAATTTTTTCTACAAATGTCAAAATGACATTTTAAACGTCAAAGCTTAAAGTAAACGTAAACGCGTAGATAGGAAAAGGTCCGAAATGTTGTATTTCGTTAATGTTTTTGATCAAAAGAGAATCTTAGACGAATGCTAAATCTGAATTATCTAAATGTTTGATATTTTAAACGTCATTTTGGCAGTTTTAATAGATAGAATTTGTATCTTGACAGACTCATTTCATTCCTATAATACTCACAAAAGTGGCAATATAACGTCTCTGGACACATTCAAATGAAAGTCGCCCTATTTCCAGGAGGTAAATTATTCAGTTTTTTAAGGATTTTGAGAGGATCGTGCGGGCCGGCGTTAACCCTATTTATTTTTTCGTTTTTTATAAGAATCGGGAAATTACGGCATCTTCCCAAAGAACAACCAACCTTCTGCTAAGATAAAAACCGTTACCTTTTTTATGATGCAGTCTCGTCGGCTACCTCAGCAAAGTCTTAATGCACTATAAAGCAACGAAGTCGATACAACAAAGTTAAAGCAAATCGTTTTGCTTCTTTGTATTACCTACAATTATACTAAATGGAAAAAGCAAATCGCTTAGCCCACTGTTCCAATTTATCGCCGAAACATTTAAAATAATTATTCAATTTTAGTGAAAATTATACATAATTACGTTTTCACTAGTAAGGCATTAACTATGAAACCATGTGGCCTTCGTGGTCGATTTTCGTTGAAATAATGAAGAAATCGTTCATTTCCAATTATCAATAACTTCCTTAAATTATTTCACCAGACGCGATGATATAATGAAACGAGTCCACGGAAGGTGATCGCCATAAAAGTTAAACTAAATTTTCCCCATTTGCAATGAAAATATTATTGAAGTGAATAATTGAAATTCCATATTTCCGTTGAAAAATTAGTTGAAAAATTTTCTTTCCATCTAAATTGAAAACAGCATTTTCAAGGCGTTTATATTCAACAGCTTGCATCCCTTTTCGCATAAAAGTGTAATTCATTCAACACGCTGTTTGTATAGTGTGTGCAGCATTCATTTAAATAAAACTAAGGCTTTTAGGACGATTTTCTACACTTGCATCCTGTTAGTTCACCGACTGAAATATAAAACAATCTTTTACAAATCTTATGATTGTATGGATGTACTTTTTACACATAACATCTGCGGGAGTCATGTAATTTATTCATTTCCTTCCGTCAATTGTTGATTTATTTCATGATTTTTTTCTATTCAAAGTTGTCTTTTCATAATTTGATGATTTACATTTTTGGATGCGTTAGATAATATAATTTTAAAATGTAAATATGAGAATTTCGCGTACTGAGTGAGGACCTCCATTCGCAAAACTCTATTCATTCTGTTTTATTGTCAACAATATTTATTTCAATAAACGCTTCACACACATGAATGAAAATAACAATCTTCTAGCCAGTACGTATACTTTATTCTACTCGTCAATCAGCTCTGAGAATGCCTTTAATGTTAATTTTTTAGAGTAACCGCTTAAAAAAAGTGTTTGTGCTATCTTGGCACATATCGTGGTGCGCTTATTAGGCTAGAAGATTGCCTATACAGTATATAGAGTGTAAAGACGTTCTTTGAAGAAGAGATTGGCAAATGGTATCGATTGCTTTCCCAGATAAGCATTGACCCCACGAAATGTACATAAAGTGCCATCGAAATATGTGCTGATCCCATTTAATGTGCTCCAGTTCCAGGACATTTAGTGTATATTGAAAAGCACCCTTACCGTTACATCTTTTCTTTGGAACGAGAAGTGCATATAATGTGCATCAAATGTGAACCCATTTAATGTACATTAAATGTACACTGAAGTGTAGTACATGTATGTACATCTAATGTACATTTAAAACACATAGAATACACATTTAGTGTACGTTTAATGTACATTTTAGTGTAAATTACTAGCATATTTAATGTACATCTAATGTTATACAAGAAAAGAAAGGAAAATTTAATTTTGTTTTCCGACTTTACCATTTCGGTTTTTCTTATTCTGATGATCGCTACGTCCTCCATCTACATTTTTTATGCCAAGCTCTCATTTTTTTTAAGAAAAATTTCTTTAATTTGCGGGGCTTGAACCCAAGACGCTCGGGATTATGAGTCGACTGCTTCACCAATTGTGCCACGGGATAGTTATGTATTGGTGTGTTAAATTTGTATAAAGTGTTAAATTATAGAAATTACATCACAAGCACATTTTTGGTACATTAAATGTGATAGGAATAGTGTAAGGGAACTATATTATCGCCCAAAATTATTTTCGCCAATTTTAGCAATGTACGATAAATTATTTTCGCCAATAAATATTAAAAAAAATAACATTTTGCACTAGGGGATTATATATTTTGATGCTGCGCCTTATTATATTTTCGCCAATTTTTCTCCATACATTTGTTCTTGGGGGATAATATAAACAAGCACATGGTGTCAAAAATATTATCACCCAATTTGGCGAAAATATTTTTGGTGTTGTCAGCTTTTATATTATTGCATAAGAACAAAATGTATGCAAACGGTTTGGCGAAAATATTTTTTTGTGCTGTCAGCTATTATATTATTGCATAAGAACAAATTACATGAAATATATTTACTCAGTTACATACAGTCGCTGTTTTCTAATTTTACTACCTAATTTGTTTACCAGCTGGTGCACCAGAATACCAGTTTAAATTCTCTTTGAATAAATACAAAAATTTATGTTATAATACGTGGCTGACGACACTAAGAAACTTTTCCTTTTACGAAATGTCACTAACACTAAGTGGCTAACGAAACTAGGGAATTTGCGCTTTAATGAAACGCCCCAAAAACCAGTTGGCTGACGACACGAAGAAACTTTTCCTTTTACGAAATGTCACTAAAACTGGCTGACGAGGCAAGGAAACTTTTCCTTTTACGAATGCCACAAAAACTAGATGGTTAACAAAACTAGGAAGATTTTCCTTTTACGAAATGTCACAAAAACTAGGTGGCTAACGAAACTGGGGAATTTGCGCTTTAATAAAAAGCCACAAAAAACTAGGTGGATGACGAGGCAATAAACATTTCCTTTTACGAATGCCACAAAAACTAGGTGGCTAACAAAACTAGGAAGATTTTCCTTTTACGAAATGTCACAAAAACTAGGTGGCTAACGAAACTAGGGAATTTGCGCTTTAATGAAACGCCACAAAAACCAGGTGGCTGACGACACTAAGAAACTTTTCCTTTTACGAAATGTCACTAAAACTAAGTGACTAACGACCAGCCACCTGGTTTTTGGGACGTTTCATTAAAGCGCAAATTCCCTAGTTTCGTTAGCCACTTAGTGTTAGTGACATTTCGTAAAAGGAAAAGTTTCTTAGTGTCGTCAGCCACGTATTATAACATAAATTTTTGTATTTATTCAAAAAGAATTTAAACTGGTATTCTGGTGCACCAGCTGGTAAACAAATTAGGTAGTAAAATTAGAAAACAACGACTGTATGTAACTGAGTAAATATATTTCATGTAATTTGTTCTTATGCAATAATATAATAGCTGACAGCACAAAAAAATATTTTCGCCAAACCGTTTGCATACATTTTGTTCTTATGCAATAATATAAAAGCTGACAACACCAAAAATATTTTCGCCAAATTGGGTGATAATATTTTTGACACCATGTGCTTGTTTATATTATCCCCCAAGAACAAATATATGGAGAAAAATTGGCGAAAATATAATAAGGCGCAGCACCAAAATATATAATGCCCTAGTGCAAAATGTTATTTGTTTTATTTATTGGAGAAAATAATTTATCGTACATTGCTAAAATTGGCGAAAATAATTTTGGGCGATAATATAGTTCCCCAATAGTGTACACCTTATCACGCATATAAAATGTGCGGAAACTATACTTGTTATCTAGTGCAATAATTTCGTGTTTTAATAGCACAAAAAATGTGCTTTTTATTTACATCGAAAAATGTACTACATCACAAACACATTTTTGGTACATTAAATGTAACAGAAATAGTGTACACCTTATCAAGCACATAAAATGTGCGAAAAATGTACTTATGATCTAGTGCAATAATTTCGAGCTTTAGTGGCACAAAAAATGTGCTTTTTATTTACATCGAAATATGTACCTCTTTACAGGCACATTTTTTGTACATTTTATGTACATATTCTCAACAACATTGGATTTTGCACATTTAATGTACATTCAGTGAGCAACCACATTAAAAAGTGTGATCTGTGTTATCTGGGTTTTTTATCTGTAGAGTTCTGTTAACCATAACTCATCGAGTGACAATTCCTGAGTTTCAGTTGCAGACTGTGTGGCCTTTCCCTAAAATTCCATTCGTCTCTTGAACGATATATCGGCCATTCTGCCGTTACCCATATTACATTGAATATGAGTAACGCTAAAATGACCCATATATCATTCCAGAAACAAATGGAATTTTTGGAATTTTTTGGATTGTAATGGAATTTTTTGGAATGTAATGAAATTTTTGGAATTTTTTGAAATTTTTTGGAGTTGAGTTTTGAAATTTCCTCTAACAATTCCCAAAATTCCGTTAAATTCCAAAAATTCCAACATTGGCGAAGTGGTCTCGCCCTCGCAGAGAATGCATAAATAATCGCGCAACTTTAGATGGCAGCAGAGGCGGCGGAATGTCAATTGGAGATGTTCCGTGGGAGCAACAAAAGCCTCTGGCTTCTCCATATATTATTTTGACATTCTAGAACTTGTAAAACGTGGATATACCGCAAGTCGTCTCCTACACGCTTAAAAATCCGTTGGTATGCCGAAAAACAGGCTAAGCTTTGTCACTCTCATGTTGGAGTTGGAAAGTGTAGGAAAACACCGTGTGCAGTAACTTACCAACCAAAAAGCGCATCGACGTCATAGCACTTCTAGTATATACGACGTCTTGATGGAAGGTTTCAAGCAATTTGTCCCACTGAAATGTAAATCTTCTAGTCTAGTTCTAGTTCTAGTACAGCCGTAACCTGCTGAACCTAAAAAATCGGATGAGTCGAGCGCACAAGGTGTTTAAGAGTACGGGTGAACACTATGTCCGTTATTGTGCATTGAGGAGTCAGTTCGAAGATGCTCAGGAACGGGCCTATGCGTCATATTTGGAAGAAACGCAGAAGGCCTTGACTAAAGATCCTTCAAAGCTATGGGCTTACGTTAATACGATGAAGAAGAATATCGGCTATCCTAGTTGTATGAAGCTTGGCGATGTCGAGACAACAGATGTGCAAGCGAAGAGTGAACTTTTCGCTAAGTACTTCAAAAGTGTGTTTGTCGAGGACGATCGCGTGGAAGCCAATTCATTTGGTTTGAAGAAGTCGGTTGACATTGGATCGATATTTTTGGACGAAGGCAACAAACGGAATTGACACAACAAAGGGCGATGGACCTGACAATGTGTCTCCTTTGATTCTGAGAGAATGTTCTGTCGCATTAAGTGCGCCTCTGTTCCAAATTTTCAACTTGTCACTCACTAGTAGATTTCCAGCGCGGTGGAAAGAATCTTATGTCGTCCCTGTCTTTAAGAGTGGATTTAGATCTAATGTTGAGTGTTACAGAGGAGTGGCGATTCTTCCGACTATTCGGCAGTTGTTTGAATCGAGGGTGTGCGAAGTACTTACCGAAAAATTTGACAAAGTTATATCAGTTCACCAGCATGGATTCAAGAAGGGTAGGTCAGTGAGCACAAATTTGGTCGATTTTGTTAGCGAAGTGTTAAGGGTCATAGAAAAGTCGATGCTGTTTACTTTGACGTAGCCAAGGCTTTGGACCAAGTTCGACACAGTATTCAGATGAGAAAGTTGCGTGAGCTAGGTGTGCATTCATCGTTACTGTAATGCGTTACTTATTTGAGCGATTGTAGCCAGTATGTTAAGTTGATGGGTTGGAGATCACAGTCGTTCCATACTACCTCAGGCGTCCCGCAAGGAAGTCACCTCGGCCCCCTGCTGTTTATAATTTACTTTAATGACGTTGTTAAAATTTTCAAAACGGTCAAGTGTTCATTTTATGCAGATGGCTTGAAGATGTATAGCAAGGTGACCTCCTTGCGTGACTGCATTGCGATGTAGCGTGACATGGATGCGCTCGAAATTTGGTGTCGAGATATCGCTTTGTCGCTGAATTTTGCTAAGTGTAATGTTATGTCGTTTTTTCGTAAACGTGACCCAATGCTTTTTGTGTACTCAATTCGTGCCGTTACACTTGAAAGGATCGTGGAGAAGAAAGATCTAGGGGTGTTCTTCATCCAAGACATGAGCTTCTACAAACATGTAGAGTACGTTGTTGCCAAGGCATATTCGATTAAAAAAAAATTAATTAAAAATTAAATCTGTAAAGATTTTAGGAATGCTGATGCCCGTAGAAGTATATATCTGACTCACGTCCGGGCGCACTGCAACAAGATTGAGTCGATTTAAAAGGAGTTTCTGATGTATGCACTTAGACGCACGGTAAAGAGAGACGATAATTACCGGCTTCCGCCTTATGACGACAGGTGCCGATCTATTTGTCTCGAAAGTCTTTCGCGTCGGAGACTGAATTTGTGTTCAGTTTTCGTTTTTGATGTTTTCAGAGGTCGCGTTGATGCGCCTTCCATAGCGGCAAAGTTAACAGTGAACGTGCCTATCATGCCTTTGAGGAGTGACCGTTTCTTTCTTGTGGGTGCACATCGTACGTATTACGAGTTGTTCGAACCAGTAAATAATATGGCGAGGACTTTCAATATGTTCGCTCACCTCTGTGACCCTGTAGTCTCTCGTTACAAATTCCGATCGCAGGTCAGATCGGCGATTCTCACTGATGAAACTATGAGCACGCACATTTTCAGGATCCAGCCAAATTGACTCGAATTTTTGCTTAGAATTTTTGGTCTATAATCGGATTTTTCTTTTTTGTTACATGGCGCCCCACGGCATGACATGTATACATTATAGGCGGCTGGAAGCAAAGAGTGGTTTGGGCTTCGACGGGTCGATTGGGCCACCACGTAATCGCTTACGGATTTGCTTCCAGTACTGCCAATACTTTGGTGAAAAGCCAGTTGGTTATTTGTAACCATTGGCTAAATAAATATGCTTATAGGTTTGACAGCTGTCAAATATAGTAGTTTTTATACTGAGCTACCGACTGAGATATAAGTCGGCTACATTGAGCCGCTTCGCGGTTATTCAAAATTATGTGAAAACTACATGCTAAACTTAAAAAAATTGTTCCTTTATTTGGAATAAATTGCGGCTCACATCAACAGATTTTTCAACACTGTTAACATCTGTACACTGTACGTTTTCGGTTCTCTATTTTTTTCTATAGCATGCCAGAAGTGCTATGTCGACGAGCATGTTTTCGACATCTCCAGCGAACGGAACCTGTTAATAACATTCTGTACACAGAGGGCGCTCACAACCCGCAATTGTGATGAAAGAATGAAAAATGTAAATAGATGAAAACCTTAATCGTCTTCACGATGTCTGTAATGGACGCTCTCGGAAATTTTTATTCATCTGGATAGTCTGGATACGAGATATCAAATTACTTCCCTGTAACAGTAATCTGCTACATACGCTAGAGTGTGTTTGTGCAAACTTGACGTTTGCTTTAAGTAATATTCGTTCGCAATTATATTGTTCGATAATGTACTCACACCACATTTAGTAAAATATCTGCATTGTGTTGAAACATAAGTTGCTTTGGATAAATTGCAGCAAGCATGCTGTGTTTGTAATTACTACATTTTGTTTGCGGCAAACATATAATGTAAAGTTTGCGCAGATTTAAAAAAAAAAGTTCTTTGAGTGTTGATTGACTGCAACATGCAAGCGCTATTAACAATAGAGATCATAGAACCGAAATTTTCAATTCTTCTGAAAGATGACTCGGTTCTGGATTGAAGATATATTTTCATTTTATCCGTAACTAACGGATTATAAACTTGGAATAGATTAAGAAAATTTGCATCTGCTTCACTTTTATTCGTCAAAGTGTGGGTCTTAAAACGAATAATTTTGTTTTACGGAACTTTAAGATCGAAAAAAAAAAATCTTTTTTTTTTTAAATCAACAGTCTGTCTTTTGACGTTACCAAGCAGGTGTCTTCGGGTACGCATTCAGATTTTGTGGTAAATGTTATTATTTCTGGTATAAAAATCAGACTATTATGAGACGAAGGTTAGTAAATTAATATAAATTAAAGATATAATTTCTCAGATAACTCCTTAACATTTATTGATTTCACAAATTGTAAGCTGTATCTACCAGCATAAGTGTTTGTAAAAACCGCATCCTAGTGATAGCGACCTACACGCATATAGTTCTCCTTGAGCCAATCTTGCGGATATGATTTTTAAATTGATAATTATTTTTCATTTCAATAATTTATTTGAATTCAAAAGTATCCGAGTGAAAACACGAAGCCCATTTTTATGCTCTACACAAGCAAAATATTCAACAAAACCAGAATATGATAATGGTGAAGCTTCTTAAAGACATCTGGCGATTTATGTTGTGAATGTGAATGTATATTGAAGAGTATGTTTGCAGAGATAACATGGTATATACAAACATCTGCCACGCGACACTGGTTGAGTTTGTTTATCTTTTTTTTGGAGATTTTTATATTAAACACTTTCTAAAGACGTTGAGTAGATGTCTCTTAATTTTATTTGTTTGAAACACCAACAGCGGCTAAAAATTGATATGCTCAAGTCAATGATGGTTAGACGGCGAAATGCATTGTTTTACGTTCTTAAAATACAAAATTTGTCAACGTAAAATTGAATGTGACATCGATTTCTGCGTAAATGTAGCACGAAACACGTGAACTAAAAAGGAATTATAAATGTAGTCAGTCTCCTTTTCGGTCGTCGTGTTAATGTCCCCAGTACATTTGTACCACCCATATTCACGTCTGCATTTTGATTTTGGACTTCTCAATAGACCGATCCTGCTATCGCTACTTTCCTATACTCATTTTAATGGTTTATTAATGTCTGGACCAAAGGAACTTGTTGCAATCTACAGGTGATGAAAACTTTGTTCACCAGAAGATTTCTGCCAGTAGAAATAATGTAAGTGGGGTACCCGACGTGACGCCAGGTCTATCCAACAGAATTTCCTTCTAATCTAAATTCTAATTTCTAGTTCCTTGGTGACTGTTAATTTACTTTTTTCTGAGCTGACGTTTGATACGATGTCGTAAGTGTTGTATCATAGAGCCTATTTTACAGCTATATTGATAATCTAAAATATATGCAGGGGATGTCCAGAAGCCGTTCGGCGATGGTCATTTTAGTAATTTTGGGTTTCTTGTAAATAACTCGATCAAAATAACTCAGTAATTTAATAGAATGGGAATCCTTGCAACCAGAATCGATTGAACTGGTTTCCTACGGGTCCGCGAAGCTTATGTTTTGAATTTCTAATAAAAATTTTTCCTTTTTATTTTGAGGTACCGTCTCTTCACATCGCGTAACTTTGCAACCATTTGGTAAATTCGTTTAAAACTTTCCCAGTACGCTTCTGAAAGATGACTTAAGATATCTGACGAATAAAATAAATCGAAAACTTCCTAACCTAAGACAAAAAAGAATTTTTCGACTCGTTCTCCTATTTACAATTTTACTTTTCCTGTAAACAGGAGAACGAGTTAAAAACATTTTTTTTTCTTAGGTTAGGAAGTTTTTGATTTATTTTATTCGTCAGATATCTTAAGTCATCTTTCACAAGCGTACTGGGAAAGTTTGAAGTGAATTTAACAAATGGTTGGTTGCAAAGTTATGCGATGTGAAGCGATGGTACCTCAAAATTTGGTCTAAATGGAATTGCCCAAACGTGACATCACGTTCCATGCAGACACCCCCCCCCCCCGTCCGATTCCGTCACGTTTTCAGTGACCTCCCCTCCCCTTCTGAGTGCGACGTAATATGTGGACGACCCCTAATAGTTTTCAAAATATTTGAATTTTTCCAAAATAAATTGCTTAGATCGATCCATCCTAACATTATCGGCCATCTTAGACTCGGCCCGGGCCCACATTTTTTCTTGGATGATCTTAAGGCTTTCATTACCTATCGAATAGAAAAAGAATCACGAAAATCGGATGGAATTTACTCGATTTATGTATAAAAAACAAGTAGGGCCCTAGTGGGTCCGCTTCTTTAAGGCTCTAGCTGGGTCCAGCGACCCAAAGTAAAAAAAATTTGTCCATAAATTGTTGGGCATTCCCAGACCTTTCATTGAAATTTTTTTTTTGAAAATCGGAAAGGATTTGCTCAAGTTATGCACAAAAAACACGTAAGGCCCTTGTAGATACTCAGTTTTAGAGCCCTGGGTGAGTCCAGGAGCTCAGATTCAAAAAAGTTTCTCCCACAAATTTTAGGGTATTGCTTCATCTGTTGACTAAAACAAATGTTTTGAAAATCGGAAAAGATTTACTAGAGTTATGTACAAAAAACACGTTTGGCCCTGGCAGAGACTCTTTTTTAGTGCTCTAGCTAAGTCCTAGGGCTCAAGATCAAAAAAGTTTCTTCCATAAATTGTCGGCCATACCCAGTAGGGTGGGTCGAGAAATGCAAAATGTTTTTTTTTCAACTCTCGACCTATTTTCATCGACGTATTCAATCATTTATAGCATTTTGGGTCAAATGAATAATTTTAAAAAGTCCGGCTATTGCTTGCCCAAAGCAGTTTTTTGAAAATTGGCCATAGCCATAAGAATTTTTTCACTCTTCGCTGTAATGAGTTCCTTAGGGTTAAAGGAAACAGCACAGCGAAAGAAAATGAGAAATTAATAGCAAACATATTTTTCTGAGAACAAATAGTTCAGCTGATGTTAATTTGTTTTGGGTTTTTTAGACTATACTACACTATACTAGTAGACTATACTATACTATACTATACTATACTATACTATACTATACTATAAAACGGATAGTAAATGTAAACGGAACTTGATTTTTACTCGCAGGTTTGCAGTTTGAGTCGAGGGTAGAACAAGTACATAAATACTTGAAAATGTGTTGTTTCTAATTGTGAGGTAATTGATAAAAATGACTATTCACCATACATTTCGAAAATTTCCGGAAGGTGATGAAAAAAATGTTGTGTACAGTCGTTTTTATATTTTTAATCAGGAAACTACATTATTTTGAGCAAGAAACTATTCTACTGTGTGGCTCTAAATATTTTTTTTCGTCATCAAAGGACCATGATCGGTGCTCCGCCCCACTCCCGGGTCGAAATTCGACTGGTTACAAACGTCGTGAAAAACGCATAAGACCCCTTTTCGAAGAACTTCGTTCTTCGTACGGGTCTAAACACTACATTCTTGAATGAATCGTGGCTCAGAAACAAAAACAATTTTTTTCAGCGAACTGTCTTTCGCTTCGGAAGTGTCGGATCTTTGGATTTCATTAGAAATATCTTCATCCGGCGTCATTTTTGGATCAATAATCGCGAAAAAAGTAGAAGATCCATCGATTTGACAGTTCTGTCAAATTTATAAAAATATATGCGAAATATACGAAGTATGCGGTTTACACGGAATATACTCCGCATATTTGTTTGAAGTGTATTGTTTCACAGATTTTGTTTTATCACCTGAGTATGAATGACTTTTCGGGTTTTCAAGTGGCAATGAACAAGATCATTTTAACCGCTTCCTGCTAACGATAGGATCATTAGGTCAATGTTAAACTCCCTTATCTTGGTATTTTCTTATCAGAA
The DNA here is from genome assembly GCA_029228625.1 of Pseudolycoriella hygida. Lineage (NCBI taxonomy): Eukaryota > Metazoa > Arthropoda > Insecta > Diptera > Sciaridae > Pseudolycoriella > Pseudolycoriella hygida. Next base: position 25,598,380 of record CM055405.1, on the reverse strand, counting down.
CAAGATATGCTAATGGAAATTGTGAAAACCATCAAATTTGTAACAACCATAATGGTTAGTAAAACACGTTTAGAAACTTTCAGTTGAAGAATTCATTTCCTGCAATAAAATTTCGGACATTTTCATTAAGGTTCGTTAAACGCATTAACTTTTAGCTTATCTCTCTCCACTTCTTCAGTCTGCCGTATTGCACAAAATGTGTTTTAAGTTTTATATTTTTAGGGCACCACTCGTTCTGGAGATTTGTGTATTATCGAACGATTTCTACAACCGTTCTACCCATTTTGAATATAATAAACTTTACACCTGCTCTCAATATCCAGGTGAATGTTTTATATAATTGTTACAAAGTACCAAATTTCTTCTTAATATTTGCCACACATTTTGAATATTAATTAACCACAATTTGGTAGTTGATCGTAATTTGTAAAATTTTGGTAAAATGTCGCTTCCTTTGCAATTTGCAATGTGCTCCTGAAGTAGCATATTACGCGTTTTTCTGACAAGTTTATTAATATCTTTTCGCTTAGGGTACCTATATCAATTCAGGAGTGGAATAGCAAACGGTTCAGTTGTCTGTAGCACGAAAATTAAGTGCATCATGCGCGCAGCGGCAGCGGACGGCGTGACGCATTCCCCACACCCCAAAAAAGAAGTCCACAAATTCAAAAAAAGCCATGCAAAAACCTTTGCGATCTTACGAAAATGACTGCCAGCAGTCAAACCGGCGCCATCTTAAGTTTTCCTGAACAATAAATTAAGTTTTTTTTTGTTGCTGAATCTTAGCTTCGGAATGACAATACCTAGAGATTTGATTTCTTCTAGAAAGTTATTGAGTTTGGTCAGGAGAATTTTTGAACATTTTAAGAAAATGGCTGCCAGCTGTCAAAGTGACGCCATCTTGGATATGGTTTCTTCGGGAAAGTTATATAGATCAGTGAGAAGATTTTTTCGGAATCCCACGAAAATGGCTGCCAACTGTCAAAGCGGTGCCATCTTGGATTTTTTGCTATCTTCTGAAAAAGAATACCTAGAGGGTTGGTTTCTTCGGCTAAAGTTATAGAGGTCAGTTAGTAAAATTCGTGACGCGAGGTGTTTCGAATGTAGCCGAAGGTGACACGAAATGTTCCGAAGGTGACGCGTGGTCCTGGGACGGGTAGCTCAGTGGTGAACCCACTGGAATACCACCGAAATGGCCCGGGTTCGATTCCCGGTGCAAACATTGATAGGAATTTTTATCTAAGAAATATAACGTCCCTAAATTCACCCAAGCTTCAAAAATTGGGTAGTTACGGTATTCAATGCCCGTAACGAAACGTATCAGGAAAAATATCCACATGTTGACGTCACAAACATTTGATAATCCTGCATACAAAACGCATATCACAATGCATGTCAACGGTGACTTGGTGCCAATCGTCAAGCAATGAAATTGATGGGAAAAAACGTTGGCACATCCCAACAAGTCAACCATAGATGTCGTTGTACTGGACATACAACACATTCAAAATATGGTAGACAAAGAACATAGTGTGAATGATGATGGATGGCCATTCAATGGATCGCACAAAATGCACAACATCATCGCTTTGGCTCGTGGGACCTGTTATATGTGACCTCCACTAATGAATTCGTCGTAAATATCAACATAACATAGGCATAAGAAATTGTAATGGAAATAACAAGAAAAAGTGTTAGGTACTAGATGAAAAATGTAAAGCCATACGATTAATAATAAAACGAGGTCCTCCGAAAATTTTTCTTGAATATTTATTTGATGAAATTTATTTTGAGAAAATTTTTTTTGAAGAAAATTTTTTTTGAGAAATTTTTTTTCTGAAAAAACTTTTTTTAGGAAAAAACATATGAAGGGACCCGTACGGATCAGAATAGATGCGGCAAACAGAGTTGATGTTACGAAAAGACTGGAACGTATTTAAGTAAATATTGCGTTCACATTAGACTGTATTGGAAATTGCCCGTAGGGCAATATTGAAAAACCCGTCCGAAGTAACGGTGTAAAAAAATTCTCCGAACGCACAAAATTGACCTCCAAATAGAGAAAAATGTTCTCCTCAATTTTGTCTACAACATAGCAAAAAACTATTTTTTGGGTTAGGGCCGACCTAGGGCCTTAAGTAGAGGCCTCGGATACATTGATTGAAATAATTTTATTGTCGAACTATTTTCTAGCTGACATGGCAAAAAGAGTAGATATGACTGCTGCCATATCCCTCGTTAAAAAACATGAAAAACGTTACAATATTCATAGAATATAAAAACATTATCACAGACAAAAGTCGAAACGTTACATATGTAAATAAATTAGATAAATACAAAAAAGGAACAAAACAAAAATGGCGATTTTAGGGCACCATCCATCCCGTGTCATGATACATAATTACGAAAAATAGTGATTAAACGAACAAATAAATAAATAAATAAGAAAATAAATTAGATGATAGATAAAAGAAAATAAAATAAGTCCACCAAGAAGGAGTCGTCACGTTGAGCCATAGGCATTGTCAAAAGGATGAAATCGAGCACAGGAACAGCAAAAATCAGCCAAACATGAAAAGATTTTTGTTTTTAATTTTAGAGCAATTGTAAAGTATAATAAAGGTTAATCACCGGGATGGTGCTTCCAGTTTTAGTTGTTGGAGAAGTGGAAGGGAAGCACCAAGCAAACACTATCCGACCGTACCAAACGTGCCAAAAACCGAATCATCCAGCCTGTGAACTTTACTCCTAAATTCAAGAGATGGTAGCGTTGGATCTACGTGAGCTACAGCAAGATTAAATATAACCGGCAGACGAAGTTGAATGGTGAGAATTGTGAATAGTCGCAGTTATTGCCGGATATCCGAATCATAGAGAATTTACGAAGTGTTCTCGAGCCGTCGTTCAGAACAATCTTATTGCGGAGGAACTTTGAATTCAATTTACCAGTCAGGATATCATGTACAAAGAAGACTGCTGCGTTGGTGCGGCGTCGTAACATACTTCCATAGACAAAAATGTTTCCCTAGATTTGCTCTGCAATATAGACAAAAAACATTTTTTTATGTTAGGGCCGGCCTTAGGACCGACATGAGGCCCACTTGAGCCCTAAGCATTGTCTGTCCATTACGCCAAGGGACAAGTGTCATACCCTCAATCCTTTTGTTGTCGTCTCAACAATTCGATGGATACAAAGCGAGAACGCCATAGGTCCACATTGATCGCCTTGTTGAGCACCAACTTGAGAATCAATTTGCTCATATCCGAAGAATTGGCACGAAGTTGAAGAATAACACTGCCACATGAATGCGTAAATAGAAGGAGCTCGTTCTCGTTCTCTTCTCTAAGCAGAACATCTCTCTCAACTCAACGCAGTTGAATGCATTCTTGAAATCAATCTTAAGAATGATTTTCCGCCCGTTCCTATTCTTTGAAACAAATGACCGGCAAGCATGGATCGCAGCCTCACATCCACCTTTTGTGTTAAATCCAATTTGTTTCGGCCGTAGATATTCTCCGATCTCTTCTTTCACGTTACCACATGCAACTTTTGCTGTGATTCTCTTAAAAGTTGAACCAATGGCAAGTGGCCGTAGACCGCCATCTTTCTTTGTCAAGGCACAAAGCCTCGCTCCATATGTGTTCCTAAAAATTGAGTTCAACACTTTAGCGCTCAGCATCAGGTTCGTTAAAGATGCAATTGATTTGAGAAGATTTTTGCCGGAATCCCCATTAGACGACGATATCAAATCCTTCAAATGTTGTGGACGAATTCCATCGATGCGACCTGATGACCTGTTGTAAAAACTGGATATTGCTTTTTGAACAACTTTTTTTGAAGTAATTTGCGGTTTTATTGATGCATCAGGAGCTTCAGGAAAGCTCAGGTCTCTTGATGGTGCTGGATGTTTACCTTGAAGAATCGACAGTGTTTCTGGGTTCTGATCAGCTAGTGTGTCTGATGACATGAGAACCTTTGTGGCTCCGCGAATGTCGCCATCCGTTATCTTTGCTTCGATTCGTTTAAGCAGTGGTAAGTTGGCCTGTTTTTTTGAGTCAATCTTGCCTTGAATCAATATTTGTGATAAAGTTTTTGATGTTAAACTTTACGATCCTAGTTAGAGACTCTGATTTGGATATTCTTTTTGGGACTTGAAAAGCACCATATGCGAAGAAAAGCAAACTTTTCCATGAATTTAAATCATTCCTTTGGACTACATTGTGAATCAGCTTGTTCAGTTCAATCGATCCAGAAACTCTTGCGCCTTTCGGAATTCGTTTGATAATTTTTACATGTTTGTTAAAAGTGCTCAAATCCCTTTCAATTGACTCAACAAAAGTATGATCAACGATCTCTCCTTCTTCGAAGTATGTAAATTCAATGTCCTTGTGTTTCTTATAATGATGAATCTTCAAACCCTTAAGGCCTTGGTAAGTTTTGTCACTTAAGTTTAAATCGTTTTCTTTTTCAAGGATTTGGAGAAAAATAATTGAAAAAATCAATTTTAATTTTTGACCTTATATTAAGCCTTATGAGCACTGAGGTTTCAATTTCGTTTCCGTCTCGTGTGATAATAGTCACATCTTTTTTGCAAGAATTCAGTAAAGAAATTATCGTATCAATAGAAATTTATATTTATCACTAAACGGCATAGGATAGGATAGGATAATGTGGGTAAGGAAAGCGAACCTTCCTAAGCACCTAAGCCTCCAATGTGCCTGTTGTGCATACTCACTGTTGTAGAGAGAATTTCTTTTCGTTGTTGTGAGACTATTCGAATGTAGATGTCGTACTTTGTGAGTGCAATTGTTTGATTATGTCAAATGAGATTCAAATTTCATTTAGTTTGTGCAACTGTTACAGAGTCAATAGAGCTAACTAGATGTTACTAATAGCAGAGACTAATCATCCATGATTAGGAAAAACCATATGAGCTTGTTCCCCCAGGGGATCGAACCCGGGACCCATAGGCAGTGAGTCCAACGCTCTACCATCTGAGCTACCTGGACGGAGTAAACGGCATAACATGATAAAGGCACTATGGTCGAGGTCTGAAAGCTCGGCGTCATCTATCGTTGCACATTCCTAAGATTCTCAAAGTGCAACTCTTTTCTGTCTTAAACCCTTTGATAAAAATGATAATTTTAATTTCTACGAGAGTTTTCGGTTTTACGAAAGAGGAACACAAATATTTTTAACATTTAAACAACCGAATTAGCTAAGTGCTGACATCACGATGATGGAAAGGAGCCTAGATTATTATCTTCTTCTTTAATGTTTTAGAGAATATCGTCCATTCAAGTCATCCTTTATTGATTTATTTATGGGTCAAAATTGGCTTCGATACTTATAGAATATTATTGGAATTATCCATAATTACAGTGACCCCATACCGGAAACATGCGTTCACAACCAATCATTTCCTCACCGAAACTATGAAGTTTATCCGTACCCCGTTTAGATTGCAGGGAATAGAATTATTTCCCTAAAACACGGCACGTTATTAATCGTTTATAATAGATATTTATGTTCACTAAAACATGTCTAATATGAGTGTTACTACATGTGTCATGTTTTATTAAATATTTTTTTTTCTATCCTATAAAAAGAAACATCTAAAAGATGCTACGTCATATCATTCAAATGGTACCGATATATTACTTTTGAAAAAAAAAAATAAATAAAAATATAAATATTAAACTGATAATCATATGCCTGCGAGGCTTACTTGAAATGTTAATCATATTTTTGAGGTTTTTAATTTTAATGAAGGGTTTTTATTTTTGTAACACTTTTATCTTATTTAGTACATTCATATGGACTTTTACGTAGATGATTTCTTTAAATAACTCATAATTCAGCTATTTTTGGATATTAATGTGCCAGTGATATACTGAGGTGTACGTAATATTTCCTACAACCGACCTACAACATGACTTTTTTCTTTTTCAATAATAATTGTATAGGTCGAATAGACCAATAATCATACAAAGGAAAAAAAAACCTAAAGCTTTTTATTATTCGAAAAAAGCTTACAATTTTCTTCACAAAAAAAAAAAATAAATGAATGTCTGGCATCTTTGGGCACACAGAAGGACAAGATGTCTTTTTTTGTTGTTGACAACAAATGGCTTTCGTTTTTGGAGTTTGAGTTAAATAACAGTGTTTTAGGTTACACTTCAAGTCGTATTAAAAGTTACACCGTATAATCAAATACTGTGAAATCAACACAATGAATTGATTTGTCTAAGGTATGTTACGAAGTGGCAGTATATGTCGTCACCTCCATTGTAATCATACAATGTTCTTTTAATTCTTCGAGTCAACTTCTTGCGAAAAGCATTCATCTGAATCAAGTTGAACTCATTCCTCATTTTGATATAGAATTGTAAACCTGCCCAACACTCTACAGTAAAAAACAGCTTTCATTTTAATGAAATGTATATTTCACTATGAACTTGATGGCTAAAAAGGGACTTTCTGTCGGTACATCCTTGTGGTTACCAAAGAACTTACGTTCATGCCCTACTGGTCACGTTCACAGGAACCAGACTTGTGTGTGTGTGTCAGTCAGTTAGTCCTCGCTTCACGTAGGCTGTCCTAGCTTCACCTTACGCACTCCTATCTTAACCTAGGTTCACCTACACTTTGACACTAAAATTAACCTAAGTTGATATGCGCTTTTCACTATTTTCTTTTTGCATGGTGACCAAGAAAGGAGGTTTTATTTGGTAGATCGTCAAAAGACGTAATGCAACACTAACTGGGTCGGTGATGAATCACGTTTCTATGAAGGATTACCCCGCCCCTTTTATAAAAAAGCACTCCTAGCTTTGCCTGGGCACTACTGGATTCACCTAGGCACTCCTCCTAGGCAGACGCGAACCCGTGGGGCAAAGTGTTCAGAATAGTAATGGCGATGATGAAAGGTACCCGGAGAAGCTAGGTGCCATAGTGAGAGAGCTCTTCCTACAGCACGAACAGATCACATGGCCGCAATCTCCTTATGACCAGGAAGCTGATGACAGACATGAACGGTCGATCACAGCAGAAAAGATGGAAGGACCAGATGGAATCCCCAATGTACCTCTGAAGACAGCAGCATGCACGAAGACTAACATGTCCGACGACGGATATTTTCCTGAAATATGGCAGAAACAGAATTTGATCATAATACCAAAACTTAGAGAAACCGCCAGAAAAGCCATCATCACATAGACCTGTATGTTTGTTGGATGGATTGGGAAAAATACTGGAAGTCTCTGTTTGGGCCCCACACCATAACGTCCACATTCAGTCACTAAAAAGAACCGATATGTTGATGAACAAAACGACAGGTATCGTTTGCGTCCATACGTGGATAGATGTAATGAGTTGAACTTGAAATCACTACTTAGACGTCGCGTCGTACCAACAACGCTACAGTTTTTTTTATACACGACCTTCTAACCGGGAAGATTAATTCGCAATTCCTGAGAGACCGAATTCAACTGAACGAAGGAGTGAGGAACCTCAGATGTCCTGGATATGATTCGAATTTTCCGCTCCAAGCGCGATTATACCACTTTCTCCCCGTTCAACTTTGCATGCCGGTTATTTAACCTTGCGGCAGCTCATGTTGATCCTTCCTTAGCATCAATGAACTTCCGACGAAATGTCTTGGAGCTAGATGATTCAATATTTGGAACGTTTGGCATATGTTAGTGTTTTGTTTTGGTGCTTTCTTTCCACTTCTAAACAAATCCGAAAGCATTTGATCCGACTTTAATTCTTCCTCCTGTTGACTGGACGACCCATTATTTGGCAATATATTTTGTTTGGACCTTTTTGGCTTATCCTTTTGACGATGACAAATGTTTGATTTATTTTTGACGATGACAAACGTCTGATAAATTAATTAATTTATTTTTTTTGTCTTTATTTATTTTATCGACATTCATGTTAATTTCGGTGACTTGCATTAATTTTAGTTTATTTTTTTAATGTTCATTTATTCATGGTTCTTTGTTTGCTAAACTAAATTTTGTGAAAATGTTTTATTTATCATTGATACTTAAGTGATTTTCATTTTTGTAACTTTGTTTTAATTTTTCTTTTTATGTTATGGTTTTTTGGTTTTTTTAACGAGAACTATGACATCGTCATAGTCACTCTTTTTTTCCATGTCAGCTAGAAGATAGTAGACAATAAAATCAAATGTCAGTCAATCAATCAATCAATTCGCGATCCTGAATAGACTAAGAAAACACACAGAGGGCGAACACGGACTGCCAGACGAACAATTCGGATTTCAAAAAGGGAGATAGGCAGTTGAATCCATTAAAAAAGTTATAGAGATTGCCGACAAGGCGCGGAAGCAAAAAATACGGGGTACCCGCTTCTGTGGGCTGTAACGACAATAGACGCTAGAAGTGCCTTGCATGCACGACCGCAGAAATTTTAATAGTCATGTGCGAAAAGGCAATGAAATCCACCGCAGCACTGGCCAGAATAGTGCCAACCGGCCTTGGACCGCGCAGCTCCTAGCAAGCGTCACTCTATCGATATTGCGCTACGGGGCACCAGCATGGATACAGGCGCTATATACGAAAAGGAATCGGAGAAGGCTGGCAAGTATAAGAGCGGCAAGCACATACCGAACGATATGTCTAGAAGCTGTATGTGTCATAGCCGGGACGATGCCCATATGCATAACACTGACGGAAGACAGAGAATGTCATAGAAAGATGAGAAGAGAGGGTCAAACTACCAAAAAAGTTAGGGTGCAATTAAGAGCCAAGTCATTAAACAGTGGCAGCAATAGTGGTTCTCCACGGACAAGGGAAGGTGAACCCACAGACTCACACCAAACTTTACGACATGGGTATAAAGGAAACATGGAGAGGTTAATTTAAACTGAAACAGTTTCTGTCGGGCCATGGGTTCTCCAGGAAATACCTGCACAGGTTAACCTCACTTAGTAAAATAAATTTCAAAATCAATTTCGTTATACATATTTCACACACAATTTCCTCAATTGAATAAACTTAAAAATGAAACACTTAACCATAACTAAACTTAGCGCTCCCCTTATTCTAATACCTGATTTATGTTGGAGTGTATGAGACTTAGGGGCTGTTCATAAATGACGTCACGCTTGCTATAAAATCCACAAAGTTCATAACTTCAAACTGGTGAGACATTTTGTTTATAGTACTCCGGCTACCCCCCCCCCCCCAAACACACCCCCTGTCCTGCATGAGTTATGACCTTTTTATGGATACTCATTTTTTATAGCAAGCGTGACGTCATTTGTGAATGGCCCCTTATGATGTTGATAGCACAGAATATCCACATGAATTATGTTCGGTTTGCCACGTAATTTCGTTAAACAAAAGATCCGAAAAGACTTTCAACTTCCAGTAAAAATATGACCAAATGTCCTCTCCCTCTCCGAAATAATAACTCGAATGCACCGCACTCAATGGTGGTGTAACCTAAAAGCTGATTTTAACACACAAATTAACGGATTAAAACACAATTGAGACTTGACTCGTGAAGCGTCTGCCGAAAAAAGAAAGACGGTCAGCAATTGAGTTGACATTAAACTGATTGAAGGATCGGCGAACGCGTGGCTAACACCATATGTGTCCAATTGTTCGATACACTCCATATGTCTCCAAATCTACCACTCGAGTTAGTACAAAACTAATATTAAGGCTAGGGTAATTTTTCTTACAAAAATTCTTAGGGACTAGACACAACCGAGTTACAGTTTGGATTCACAGAGTCACCTTTCTGCATGACATGCGAGAGAGAAGAAGAAGCTGCGGTGCACGTATTATTTGTCTCTCCCCGCTTCGAACAAGAGCGAGGTGAGCTGATGACTGGAATTAGGTCAGAGGTAAATGCCGAAAACATAATGTCGGAGATGTGCCGCGATGAACAGGTGTGGAAATTAGAGAATAATGTAGTTGCAAAAATAATGGAGGGGGGGGGGCTGAAAAGTGCATGGAGAGACGATCAAAGAAGACTGCCAGTTGATCTGAGAGAGTAGGCGCGAAAGTACAGCCCCTCCCCGAAGTAATGCTGTGAGGGGGTTCCGGGGAGACGAGAGCATGGAGAGTTAGAAAGGTAGTTGGTAGATCATTGAAGAATGGAATCCAACACTACGTTGGTCCAGGAGGACCGGGTGTCTATGAAGATTTCCTCACCCTCATAAAAAAAGCTTCACTTAGGCACTCCCAGCTTCACAGAGGCACTACTAGCTTCACCTAAGCACTTCCATCTTCGCCTAGGCACTCCCAGCTTCACTTAGGCACTACTAGCTTCACCTAGCTCACATTACCCGAAGTTTTTCTTCCTGCCCCATCGTCAGTAGAGGCCTGCGGAACGGAGATAATAATTTTTAATTCATTAAATCATCTGCTCTACTAACTCATCGCAATGCCTAGAAAAATATTGTCTAGTTATTTACTTACGGTATCTACGTGTACACAACGGAAGTCAATTTAAACTAATTAATGATTTGGTTCGTGTAAATCAAAACCAAAAACTTGAACTGAAACAATAAAGTCGATGCCATCAAATTTTCTCAGTGCCATATATTTATGAAAAGCAACAAAACATAACAAAATCCAAAGTGAATTAAATTTTGTGGATTTCTCCATTCAAAAATACGATGATTGTAATCTTTGAGTGATTATGGTACAATTATGCGAACATATAAAATTTTTGTTGGTTTTGTGCAGATTTTGTTGGTTTTTTGTATGCCAGAGTTAAATCGTCGCTACATCATTTTAATTTCTTGTCTTTTCGCATTGTTTCAGAATTTTATTAATTTATCTGCGAAGTTCAGACATTAATTATTTTTTGATTTATGGAACTACCTCTTCCGAGTATAATTTGAATGAAATGCTTTTCTCGTAGTAACAAGTGATTTTTTGAACGTGATTTGATGCGAAAACCGCGAAATTACGGCACTCATAATTTCCGTAATTTGAAGAATACAGGACGGGAAAATGTTCCTTTCTTTTTGATATATGAGAGCCCTATTGGTTGTGTCACTAGCTGTATGTTTGTCCGCATTCAGCTAAGAAAGTATGGATGACGCCACTTGAGAAAAGAGAGTAGTTCTAAGTTGAGACGTTAATTCAGCTATGAAAAAAGCGTAGATGTCACCACTTGAGGTTCGGTGACAACACACGCACATGACACGGTCTATCCACAAGATGCAATTGTCGGTAGGCATGTTTCTGCTCCTGAAGCAATTCTGATCGCATTGAAGTCCGACAATGTTCCCAAATGTGGTGACGGAAGCGCTTGTAACCAGCCGCCAGATTCACGCAATGTTCAAAATGTTCACGAAATAACTTTAATCTTTTCTTTCGAACTAGATCGCAACATCGGTTTTTCCTTTGCTCAAACCAGTCCGAGAGCTGTATTTGACGCATTTTTAGAGGTAATTTCGGAACTTGACAGGTTAAACTAGGTCCTCGGCTACGTTTCGTCCTGAAATTGCTTACATGTTTTAACTCCCTTGTGGCGTAAAAAACTAGATTTTAAAAGTTTTTTATTTTTCACCCACTCTCGAAAACCATTTTTTCTTGCACTTTTTACCTTAGTGTCTAAGCTCACTATTTTACTTAATTTTTTTGGATAATTTCTTAAAGCCATCAAAAGCATTATAAAAAAATCTGTTTCCACACAAAAAACATCTGCCCGAAATTCTCATGGCCCTCGCACAGCGTAGATATCTTTGTACGCATATGTATAGTATCTCGACTGTTGTACCTTACTTTTCAGACACATAAAAACATAAAAAGAGCAGCAGCACACAGGAAAAAAAGAATTCAAGTTCTTTATCACTCGTAATTTTTTTTTCAAATACAAAAAGATGGCAAATGGTTAATCCTAGAGAATCTTATAAAAATATGTTCCCACAACATCCTTTCGATGATGATGAATTTGAAACAGTTGTCTTAGGCTACCGTAAAAAATGAATAAAATCTCCAGGTTTTGTTGTTGTTGTTTGTTATGTTTTGATTGTAACTCTTTTATATACTTTGTTCCATTCAAAGGGTTTTCGAGTTGCTTTTTTATAACATATTTTTTTTAGGTCAAAAGGATATGCTGCTGCAGCTATAAATGAAATATTATTTTCAACCTTCGATTGCTTAATTCGAGACAGACGGCTTATCATTTCAAATTAATTAACTCCAAGTTAAATTGGTTTAGATTCCCTCAAAAATATTTCTATGTCTTTCAATTTCACCAGTTATGGCGTTAAGAAGTGTGGTGTCAAATAAATGTTAACAATTTTCTTTGAAAAATCTAATATCAAATAACTGCTAGAATTTCAAAACAGCAATTAGTTGAGAATATTATTGTTTCTGACATGTTTTCCAAATTTATGAACATGAACTCAAATCGATACACATGTAATGAGCGCATGAAGCGAAGAATGGTAACTTCTTTGAGCAAAATGTATCGGTGAAGTTCAGGGTGATCTAAGTGTTTGTTATGCAATATGCAAGAGAATCGAAAAAAAAAAAAAATATGAAATTTGATTACTTCCGGACTAGATAAAATGTTCATTTTTTATACTTGAGCTCGTTCTCGACTCAAAGAAATTTTTGTGAGAAAACATATGTAGATGGTTCACTAGTCAAAACGCATATGTTTGAAGACTACAAAAGAACGTAGTATTTTGGTTCCTTACTAATTGGCTATCTTAAATTCTCATATTTCATTTTTTATGCTATCCACACTATTCGGATTAAAATATTCATTAAATGGCATGTGTCTTTTATAAGTGCTTATTGTATAAGAAAAGGTAAGACATACAACAAGATAATAGAGAGTTTGGGCAAAGCCACTTATAGCCAAATTTATAACATGTACATATAGCTATTTGTTTTGAGCTATATATTTACGTTATGAGTTATAAGTTTACGTTATAAGTTAACATTATAAGTTCATAGCCCAGATCAGTATTGTAACTGATCGAGACCAGTACTAATCAGTTCCAAAACTGATCGCATCAGAACTGATCAGTTTCAAAACTGATTTGGATTAGTAGTTTTGAAACTGATCAGTACTGATCCATATCAGTTTTCAGACTGTCAGTACTGATCCAGATCAGTTTTAAAACTGATCAGTACTAATACAGATCAGTTTTGAAACTGATCAGCATTGATCCGAATCAGTTGCGGAACTGATCAGTTCTGATTCGGATCAGTTTTAAAACTGATCAGTATTGATCTAGGTCAGTAACAATACTAATCTGGGGTATAAACTTATAACTTGTAAACTTGTAACTTATAAATTATAACTCATATTTACCTCGTAACGTAGCCTTCTAACTTATAACGTAAACTTGTAACTTTTAACGTAAACATATAACTTATTACTTATAGCTATATGTATATGTTATAAATTTGGCTTTAAGTCGCTTTGCCCAAACTCTTATTACGACATTAGTGGGTTAGACTACAAGGGTCGAGGGGTAAATTACTCGGGTAAATTTTGGAACGTCTTATACAGCTGTTTTGACTTCTCACCCTTGCGACATCGCCCCGGAAAATATTTTTCCCGGATTCTACGGAAAATTCTCACTCATTAAAATCGGTTCGGTGGATCCGGAGATATGACCTTAAGAAAATGATTATTTTCAATACAAAAAGTGCATTTTCATAGAAGCCAAAGTTAATGAAAATATCCTACGTTAGTTAGTTAGTTCCAGGGCCAATTGTATGAAAAACGACTTTTTTGGCTCCCGCTCGAAAACGGATCGAAAACTTTTCTTCAATATTTGCAGGGACGTTCAGGTGGGCATAAAATCCCATATGTATGTGTTTGTGTGTGTAATGTGTATGGTAGCACATTTTGCATGAGACAAGGTGCGGTGTTCGAGATAGAGGTTTGGTGTCAAAGGGAAAGATGTTGGATTGAATAGTGTAGCGTATCGGGTCGACCGCCAAAATGATGAAAAATAGACGGAAGCTCAAAAAAAATTTTTGATATGTTGTAGAAGAAGTTGTGGGTATCATTTTCGCCTATGGAGTAGTAGCCGCCGCGCTTCGGTTTGGCGGCGGCGGCGGCTCAAATAGAACTTTTGATATGTTGTAGACAGGGACAGCTCCTTAGAACTTTTCAATGAATTAAGCTGATTTTGGTAAATTTATGAATGAAATCAGCTGATTTTTTTGCAATGAAGTTAGCTGCGGTCGCAACTGCAGCTGACTTCATATTGAATATTTCTTGTAAAAATAAAAACAAAAGACTGTCACGCCACTGGTTGTAGATGAAGTTGTGGGGATCATTTTCGCCCATGGGAGTAGTAGGTTTGTCGACGGCGGCGCGGCGGCTCGAAAAAAATTCCATATATAATTCGTCAGAAACAATTTTCCTACTTCCAAAGGAACTGATATCACAACAAAAACCCTTTTTAAAAGGGAAATGTGACGCAAGTCTTCGTCCCTTCTTTCAAAACAACTGCAGCTTCGGAACGAAAAAAATTTTTCTGAAATATTTTCACATTTGATTAAAAAAAATGCTTCACAAATGCCGGACCCTCCCTACGTAATACTTTTTCTGCGCTTTCAGATTTCAGAGCTTAAAAATTTAGCCTTGCGTGATGTATGGAGTACGGATTGCAAAATTTTTGCGTGTGACGTATGTGCAGACTGATAAATTGCTCATCTTTTGACGAAGTGTTTGCCCTATGTTTTAAGTTCGATGAGCTACAAAGTACTTTCAATAGGAACGTTAAGTCAATTGATAACGAGTGAAACGGAGCTTAGTCCGAAGAAAAAAGGATGAATTTTATGGTGATTATCAAGCTAATTGTCAAATGTAACTGACATTTAACATTAAATTGAAAGTGACAATTAATTTCCCCGTATAGGGAAACTCAAAGCTATCATTTTGTTCACACCTTTAAAGCATTGACATTTCGAACTCATTGAAATAGGATTTTTCCCAATGTTTCTAAAAATGATTATCTAATTTTAACATTCAACTCACATTAATTTTATCATGTCGGGTTCGGTCCGGGTCTTGTATCGAAACAGTTGCTGTCATAATCCGGACGATCAAAATCCGGACATACAAAATCCGGACAAAAAAACAGAATGTTACAAAATCCGCACGCCTCAAAATCCAGAATGTACAAAATCCGGTGGTTGTAAAATCTGGACGATACAAAATATAGATGCGTCAAAATACGGCAGAATAAGCAATTTGAAATTGGCCGGATTTTGTAACATCTGGATTTTATAAAGTCCGGATTTTGTATCAAATTGCAATATCACACCAAAATTTTGAAATGAATTAAAGGCTTAGCATAATTTTCTTGATGAATGGGGCTAAGCCCCCGCGCCTGCGGTGAGCTCTAAACGCCCTGCTGGCCGCCTGACATTCATGGGGCTCTGCCCCTTAGACCACGCAATGAGGATTTTGTAACATCCTGATTTTCTTGTCCGGATTTTGTATGTCCGGATTTTGTATATCCGGATTTTGATCGTCCGTATTCTGCCCGAACACAATCGAAACAGTTCGGGTTTCGAAAAATTTAATCGGGTCGGGTTCGGTCCGGGCCGGGCTTCGAGACAGTTCGGGTAGCGGGTTTCGAAAGATTTAATCAGATCGATTTCGGTCCGCGTCGGGTTTTGAAAAAGGGTCTATCCGCTCATCTCTAGTTGAGACATGAAATGATTAGCGCATTGTCTAACATTTACAGGCCGAATAAAGGGGGATTGTCATAACGTTTGCGTAAAGTAACGTAAGTGAAGCAGCTTAAAATAATGACCGTTCCAAAGGTTAAAAAAATACACGGTTGTACTGAAACCATCAGATGCCGCCTCTAGGGCAAACATATTTCTTTTTGCTATCTAGAACTCTAATTTCTGTTATAAATTTGGATTTTTATTTAAAGTACCATCTGCATTGCAATTTCTATAAGTGAACAGCTGAATAAAACCAGATAACGCAAATATTTAACTACGAAATTAACTCGAACAAAGATTTTCTTTTGGTAAAATGTCAATCAAAGCCGTAAATTTTTGCGAAAAAGGGTTAATTTTCATATGCAAGCATTGCAACATTACAATACGTTACATTACATTGAATTGGCTCAATGTGTTTCGTCATATCTGTAAAATATTTGAGTACGATGTTATCAGGTGAAATATATTTGTGTATCCATCAGATGGACTCAATATTACATTGCTTTGTTTAGCTGAAAAGAGCATATGTGCGTTAATATTTTGTATGATCGAATCATATAGAAATGTTATGTTAAATTAGATGGCGGGTGGCATAGTCTTTTGTTATGAAAATGAGCCTTTCGCTCAATATGAAGCCCGCACTATTTCTGAACAATTTCCACATTTTAAGGAATAGCATTTTCTAGCATAGAGGTATCGTCGCAGAATCATAGTAGAGGTGAAATGAATTACCGAGGAATTCTTCTTCAATGTATTTAATTTACGCATTGAAGCAATTATTAAGCAAATACGTCGGACTTATTTATTTTTGGGCTTGGGCCCGCTAGTTGGTCTCTAAACAAATAAAAAGTGCATAAGAGCATTAAATGTTAAAAGACTATAAGTTGAAAAACGGGGGTACTAGCGTTTCCCTCACGCTCACAAAACTCTGGAACTTAGCCAAAGAAACCGATGGTCTACCTGTCATACCTTCCCAAATAATTCTAAAAACATAAAAATTGATCACCTTGTCAACTGTCTGACATCTTTCACGAAAATCGGTCACTTCTACTCACAAAATTCTGAGACTTCACCAAAGAAACCGATGTTCTATCTCTCATACCTTCACCGATACTTTTAAAACCATAAAAATTAATCACTTTGGAAACTACCTGACATTTTCACCAATACTGGCCACTTCTACTCATGAAACTATAAAATTTTGCCAAAGAAACCGATGGTCCATCTCTCATACCTTCGCATAAACTTCTAAAACCGTAAAAATTGATCATTTTGGCAACTGCTGGCTTTGTTTGGTGCTCCGACACACAATATACCTAACCCAACACCTTTCTTCAACAAAAAAAGTTTTAAGAAAATATGTCAACTAAAATCTAGGTATCAGCTTGTTTTTTTGCTATAAATGAACATAACCATAGACCCGTACGTATCAGAATAAATGTGACAAACAGAATAGTTGTGGCAAATAGAACAAATCTTGCAAAAAGACTCGAACGTATCTTAATATAAGCAAACAATCCAACGTTTTATGTTCTTTTATAAATATAAGAATTTCAAAGATCCATAGAAATTACCCAAGGTAATGTCAAATGCCCTACCGTAGTACATCTCAGACCATTCAAATCTAGAAATGGTTATATACAAGGATTGGGCCATTTTCTCCTAAAACCCTGAATCACCTGTTCTCTAAAATTTTATTCTCTACAATTTTGCCTTTGGAAGCAACTTTCTACCTCTTATAATTCTAGAGATATGGATCATCCCTCCCAGTTCTAGAAGTAGTCACATATGGCATTTTTACCCAAAACCCTACAACTTTGCCTTTGGCAGTGAATCTCCATATTGCATTGTTAAGGAAATGTCCACGAAAAACTGTTTTCGTATATGGCCAAGAAATTCAATTCCACTAGTCCCGGTGCCCCGACCCCTGACCCGAGTCCCACAAAATTTTGTTCTCAATTTTCTGACATAAAATCCTTTCATGTGACACCAACATGAGCAATTTCCGTGCTATACTTGCTGAGATATTTGCGAAAAAGCTTTACCGACCCTCGAAAAACAGTTTTTTTGGTCACTTCCTCGACCATATCTCCGGAACCACTTTATCGATTTTGCTCATCTTCGAACATGAATCATGGGAGGCATGTATATGTATCTTTCAGAGAAAATAAGTTTAGAGTGATCGGTTGAGCCGTTTGGAAAAAAAAGTGGAGACGGACGGACATTTTTTTATTGTTGATTCGTCATATTTAGACGATAATAAATGCATCCCCCTAACTGCCACCTCGATCTACCTCATGTTACATTAAAATTGTTTGTATAGGACCTTCGTACTTCGTACGGGTCCAAAAATGCAAAACAACATTTGAATTTATTCTTGTGGTAAGAAAAACATCAACATCGTGTATTAGGAATTATTATACCACAGATTTGCATTGCTTCTTTTTGGGTTATGAAAGGTGAAGCAAAACGACGTAGGTAGGATTGGACGTAGGTAGGACGTAAGTTTTTCACGCCGGTAATTTGTGACCGACAAATAGGCAAAGTGACAATCAGACACATTTTTCGGTTTTTTAATTATAATTGGAAATGAATAAAAGCTCAGATTTGTTTGGCAACCGTAACTACGGTCGGTAATTTTCGAAAACAACTTGATTCGATTTCAATATTAAAGCCTTTTTCCTTCCAGTTCCCACAAAAAAAAAAAAAAAACGTCCACAAAACCAAAAAACTCTATACAAAAACCTTTGGGACAAGGAGCCATATATAGGCGAACCTTTGAGTTTTTTCCCCACGCCCCCCTCCCCCACTAAATTATTTTTGAGAAAAACTACGTAGCAGCAGCTTTCAAACGAGCCCTCACTCATCAAAATCGGTTGAAAATTGGCTGAGATATTCCAAAATTAATGGGAAGTGGACATTAGGGACTGCGTCACACTTTATCTTTTAAGAGGTTTTTGTTGGGTAATAATTGACTCACTCCATGAAGTTCGACTTTAATATGTCCATTACCACTACTTTCAGGGAATAGCTGACTATACGCCCTATTTCGATGCTAATAATTAACATAATTTACTCTTCATAGAACTCCTAAGATTTTCTAAATTATATTAACAACACTATTGATGCAGGCAAAGTTTAGTTGTAATCGTTTGTTCAAGTAATGCGTTGTAACAGACAAAGCCTCAAGACTAGAATAACATGACTACACAGCGTCACGAAAAAAAGAGTAGCTAATCAACATCATAAAAACGATCATAATTTGTTCAAACATCAAATTATCAATTTTTTGCGCTTCATTAAAACGTTGTTCAATGTTGAAAAAATCACTACAGGTAATACTTAAGTCGATAATTGTAAGACAAAAATTATTAACCAAGCCATGAGGATTGTTTAACCCATCGCGTTACGCACATTATCTTTAATGTTTGTAATTGAATCAACATCATTTTTATCGCAGTCAATAGATCATGTCAATTTATATAGGATGGGTGCGATGGGTAATTGGGAATTTGTTCGGTGTTTCCAGTAATTTTCAAACTATACTTAGACTTTCGGAAAACTTGAATAATTTCCTTTGCTGTTTTAATTTCGGCAAATTACTACACTGCACTTGGAGAATTTTAAGAATGTGCAACTGTCTCTCACGAAAGATCTTTGAAAGTTGCAAAAATTCGAAATCTGAGTGATTGTTTATGACTTTTGTAGGTGGTGGTGATTCGAGTCGGGAATCAGTGACGCCATGTGGTAATAGTGGACTCGATGGCTATTGACTAAGGAATTACTTTAATGTTAGTCCGTATTCAGCTATGGAAGCATGTGGATACTAGAGAAAATTTGGTTCCATGTTGACTCGTAAATTCAGCTATGAAAACAACATAGGTGTGTGTCACTGCGAGACAAGACACGATTAATTATTGACACAATGTGCTAATATAGCCGAATTGGTAACGTAGAGACGATTGCCACAATACACTAACAGCCGACTTGGTAATGTAGAAACTATTTTTAAAATCCTGGTTTTGTGTAATATGAAAAAGTTGTTAGGACTGAAACGGACACTCTCTGATGAAAAATAGAAAACAAGTTTTCATCAGACAACACTATGAAAATTGAAAGCATCTCATTCATTCAACCAATGTGGCACGAAAACATTAGGGGCTGTTCATGCAGTACAGAAAATTTTGTTTATAGGACTCTGGCTACTTCCCAAACAGGAGGCGTGTTTGGGGGGTAGCCGGAGTACTATAAACGAAATGTCTGACCAGTATGTAGTTATGAACTTCGTGGATTTTATAGCAAGCGTTGTTGGTTTATAGCAAGCGTCACGTCATTTATGAACAGCCCCTTACAAATCATCGTGCAGGTAAGTGTACGCAGAGAGTTGATATTTTTGCTAAGACTTGCGCCAAGAGAGCGTTGCCGCGCCACAAGAGGCTATTTTGCTATCTACGCCGACCCCAATCGAAGAGGTTTTATAAAAATGTTCACACCCACATCAGCCCCTACCTCTAATGTACCTCATTTTCAAACTCCCTCCCTCCATGCGCAAGTTTTTATTACATGAGCTGACGTGACATTTACAACGTCAATCGAATGAACCATTTTCTTCTGAGAGTGACTACCCGTCAGGAAATGTGAACACATTCCTTTAGAATCGTATATGGGAATGTCTTATGTCATGCAGTATGATGAAAGGAAAAGCGCTCACATACGGAGAGTGGTTTGCATCACTTTTCATCAGGCAGTAGTAGCCGCCTGTCGGTGTAAAATGTAAAACTTAAGTACCCCTGTCGGTGGCGCCATCCATTTTTTTCATAGTTCGTTGAATAAGATTCGACACACAACTGGATCCTCACTCCATTCCGTCACCGAGTCCTTTATTCAATAGATTGTGGCATTAGTTTTATGTTTTGTCCATATTCAGCTATGAAAGCATGGATGACGCCACTTCAGAAAATGGAGTAGTTCTATGTTGAGACGTTAAGCTATGAAAAAACATAGATGTCTCCACTAAAAATTCGGGGACAAGACACAGTTTATACGAAGAAATGATATGATAAAGATCATTTGTTATTAGAGGGGAGAAATTAAGGAATTTCAACAAGAGCGAAAGTTTGCGGCCGCCAGAGGCATGCGAGTCTAACAACGTTTTGTTCCACGAAACAAAACATCAACTTATTATAACGCTGTTTTGATAAGAATAAAGATATAGTTCAGACGAGCGATATTTTGTCATCAGACAAAACGCTATCTTCTCACCGTATCTGAGTGGAGAAAAGGTTATTCATCCCACGTTTATGAAAAATATTATTACATCTCAGGAGCACAAATATTTTGCAGTCGACCGTTGATTGATTGATTGATTTTTATTTAGGGTACAATGAAATAATAATAACGTATCGAAACTATTAAAAACATTAAAGCACTTAGGCCAGCTTCATTGGGCCCATTGTGCCAAACCCTGTTGTGATGCTGGGTTGTGTGTGTGTATGTGCATTTATGTGTGTTTAATGGTTGATTCGTACTATTGTTGCAGTGCAGTGTTGTCTTTTGTGTGATGGTGGTGTTGGTGCGTTTGCTGTGTGACGGTATGTTGTGTGGTGGTATTGTTGTAATAGCCCCCCATGAAGGGGTTAGACGAGTAATTTGCTTCCTATGATGAAAGAGGCTTTGTTAGGTGTCGGTTTCTTCCGAAGTTCTTCAAGGGAAAGGTAAAAGTCTCCAAACCACTTTGGCCTTAAGTTCATGAGGTTCCAGTGTAGCAGGAAATGCTTTGCTGTTTCTGGTATGTCCCGCACCTTCTGCAGTTCGGATCACTGCTGAGTCCCATTTTGTTTAGATGGTATCTCAGTGTGTTGTGGCCCGAAAACATTCCGACTGTCGACCTTAAGTTTTTCCTATTAAGGTTTAAAAGGTCCTTGGTGGTCTCTTGGTGGTCATATCCATCGAGGAACTCCTTAGCCTGTCTGCAGCTGTTTATCCCTTCCCAAAATCTTTGGTGCCTTTCGCGAGTTCAACCCTTTATGAGTCCAATAACCTGTCTGGTTTTAATACCCAGGGCTGATTCCGGTCCAATGAAGGGGGTTTCTCTACCTTGCCTCGCCAGCTCATCGGCTCTCTCGTTACCTAGAATACCTGAGTGTCCTGGAACCCATACTAGTGATACTTTATTGTTCGCTGAGAACGCATCCAGAGCCACTCTGGTTTCTAGTGTAAATTTTGCCGCGAACTTATAAGACTTATCGACTCGCGATGAGTGCAAATGACAATTCGCTTATTCACCACCTGACTTCCCGTCAGGCACCCACAGCTCGCAATCGACAGTTGCTTCTCTAAACTAATTTTCTCCACTCAATTGCAGTGAGAAGATGATGTTTTGTTTTCAATTCTAAAGTTCGGTACTGGTCGACTGCGGGTCAGGCCAAGTCATTTGAATTGACGTGACCTGACATGATCTAACCTCAACTTCACTTTGAGCTGATGTGACCATACTGAAGAGGACAGCCCGCTTTGCCCTTATAGACCCCGGTCATTTTTAAGGTCGCTTCAGGTCAGGTCAAATTTTTGCAAATCAGGTTTTAGATCATTTCCGGTCGTGTCATTTCAGGCTCACCCGGCTCACCTGACCTGATTTCGAGTTTTATCCGATTCTCTTGAAATTTTTTTTATTTTCTCAATTATTTTTCCCCCGTGTGGTCAAAATAGTAATTTCTCGCATGTCATTTAGTCTTTGTTGTTCCATAAAAATTGACATTTCGTGGACAAAAACTGTTATTCACTCCGCGTACACACAAAATTTATTGTGTTACTCTAGGGGAAAGTTGTGAATTTCAACTCGAGCAAATTACTGCTCTCGAATTACAGCCCTGTTGGAATTCTTTATTTTGTCCACTCATTTAGGCGAGGTCAAATTCGCTCTTTTGCTCCTATCGACGTAAACAACTATTTGCTGAACGGTTCAAAATGGAGAATATGTCGTAATATGCCGCAACCTTTTTGGCTTTTTTTAATTTCAGAATCAAACAAAGACGATCAGGAAGTATCTCTATCAGCATTTTTGTGTCTTCTTAAGAATAATAAATTATTGTGAATGAAGTGGAGAATCAATACTGTTGTTTATAATTCTAGACATAATCTTCACCAAAATCTTTTTTTAATTTTTGGTATTGTTGCCCGTATCGCATGGCGTAATTGTAAAAACATAAGAAACTTTACAATAATAGTTTAAAAAAAGGTATTTTTACTTGTTTATTGTTCGCGCACACAATAACGACATTTTAACGGAATATAATTAAAATTTGAATGTTTGTAACATATCCCCGTATTTAAAGAAGAATCTTTTCGGGATTCCATCCTCTGGTATTATTAATTTAAATTGACTTAACGGCATGATATGTATTCCATTCAATACGAATTGTCTGAAGTATGTTTCATTCAGTAAAATGAAAGATTATAAAGTACGAAGAACACGAAGAATGTATTGTATTCATTCCAATCCATGAAACCCACTGAAACATTTGTGTAAAAAAATGAATCTTTACTTTAAAAGTATAAACGATCAACTTGCTCAGTCATAATCATCAACCGAAAAATTATATATGATTGGCTCACCAGTCAGTCTTAGTATAAATTTATCGGTTGAATCAATAAAATTGTTTTCGAAATATTTGAAAACATCACAAACGTTCTTTAGCAGTAAAACAAAAACGTTATAATATGTTGAAAACGGAAATTAAGTGCAATTATGACAATATAATTCTTCGATATAAAATGAGTAGAAATTATTTGTAACGGTTCTCGAAATTAAAAACTACTGATTTTTCCATTGAAAGTTGGATTATGTAACATGCTACTTGTGGTACCTACTACGTCAATTAGTGAAGATGCGAATCCATTGTACCTTAGCATAATTTTTTTCATTCCTTGGACGGAAAACTGCTGTTTTCCGTCCTATTTTAAACTAGAAAATCAATTTTATGAACCCTCGGAATGAAAAATATTGTACGAAACTCGGAAAAGTATATGTTTTTGACTAGTGTGATTGCAGATCTTGGCTTCGTCGCGGGCTGCAAGTCTCACACTCGTCAAAAACATTATATTTTTCCTAGTTACGTAAATAGCTATTTTTCATTTCCAACATCCATTTTCGTCATCAAAGAGAACCCTCTCTTTTATAAGACCCTCCGTGATGGTAGGCTCATGGAACTCCTCAGGTGCTTGTGAAGTACGCGCAGCGCCCGACATTCGAATTACTGTACATTCCATTTCCTAGCACCAGAAACATTAAACTATTTTGATCATTTTTTCATGGATGGAGCCGTTCTGTCAACTTTTTGAATACCGGGATTCACATCTTGTGATGTAAACTGCAGCGTCTCGCAATAGTTCATTTACAGATCTTTTCAAATCTTGTCTACTATTGATGATAAATAGCTCACAATCACTTTCAACAAGGATCTCATCAGCTCGTCGGATTCTTGCAGGCCGAATGGTGTATGGGTTTTACATTCCAAATTGACCATTTAAACATATGTGTAGCCGACCCGTACGTAAATCCTTCACGTGCGAAAAGCCTCGATGTATCAAACTCTTACTATCATCATAAATATAATGCGCACGAGAATGCATAGTGAAGTTCTTTTAAAACTATCAGAATTTGAACGAATATCACAAATTACCCGAGGTAATGTCGAAAGCCCTCCCAAAGCACATTTTATAGAACTCTGACACCAAACACGCGCTGTCTAATGTAATTATCCCTCTGAGTTCAAGAAGTGGCTGAATCCCAGGATTGGGACATCAAAACCCTGAAACACGTGTTCACTAAAATTTTATTCTCTACAACTTTGTCTTTGGAAGCAACTTCCCAACTGCCATAGTTCTAGAGATATGAGGTATTCTTCCGAATTCTAGAAGCGGCTGAATCCCAGGATTGGGACATTTTTCGGGGAAACCCTGAAACACGTGCTCGCTAAAATTTAATTCTCTACATCTTTGTCGTCTGAAGAAAGTCTCTATGTTTCATAATAAACCAAATGTTGATGAAAATCCATCTCGTATCATGGGCGCGCGGTAGCGATGCGCCCGTGACGCAAGTCCCCATACGAACAAAAAATTCGGAAATTTTTTTTTCGTAGACTTCGGAACCATATATACAGCTAAGTTTTGACTTCCCCCCCCCTTGCGACATACCCCCCGGAAAATATTATTCCTGGATTCTACGGAAAATTCTAAGGCGAAGTGTCTTTTCACTCATTAAAATCGGTTCGGTGGATCCGAAGATACGACCTTTAGAAATGATCGTTTCCTATACAATAAGTGCTGCTTCATAGAAACCAAAGTTAATGCAAACATCCTACGTTAGTTAGTTAGTGGGTTAGTTAGTTAGTTAGTCAGTTCGAGGGTCATTTGTATGAAAAACCGTGAAAAACCACTTTTTTGGCTCGTGCTCGAAAACGGCTCGATAACTTTTCTTAAAATTTTGCAGGGACCTTCGGGTGGGCATTCTACGTCATATGAGATTTTAAAAAAGGGGGGGTATCGGCCTCATTTGGGCGCCAGGGCTCTTAGAAGGCGCCATATAAAGTCCATATATATGTGTTTGTGTGTGTAGTGTGTATGATAACACATTTTGTATGAGGCAATGGTTGTGTGTTCGAGATAGAGGTTTGGTGTCAAAGGGAAAGTTGTTGGGTTGGGTGTGTAGTGTATCAGGGTGACCGCCAAAATGGCGGAAAATAGGCGGGACTCAAAAAAAAAACTTTTGATATATTGTAGAGAAAGTTGAGGGGATCATTTTCGCCCATGGAAGTAGTAGCCGCCGGGCTTCGGTTCGGCGGCGGCGGCTCAAAAAAAACTTTTCATATGTTGTAGAGGAGTTTGAGGGGATCATGTTCGCCAACGAAAGTAGTAACCGCCGCGCTTCGGTTCGGCGGCAGCGGCGGCTCAAAATAGTGCAAAACATTACAATCACAACGAAAACCCTTTTTCAACGGGAAACGTGACGCAAGTCTTCGTCCCTTCTTCCAAAACAACTGATATCAATTTGGATGACGCTTGCAGCTTCGGAACGCACAAAATTCTTTTGAAATATTTTCACTTTTGATTAAAAAAAATGCGTCACAGATGCCAGACCCCCAGTGTTATAGTTTTTCTGTTCTTTCAGCTTTCACAATGCAAAAATTTGACTTTATGGGATGTTTGGCGTATTTTTGTACAGGAAATCAAATTTTTGCCTATGAAAGCTGAAAGCGTAGAAAAATTATTACATTGGCGGGTCTGGCATTTGCGACGCATTTTTTTAATCAAAAGTGAAAATATTTCAAAAGAATTTTGTGCGTTCCGAAGCTGCAAGCGTCACCCAAATTGATATCAGTTGTTTTGGAAGAAGGGACGAGGACTTGCGTCACGTTTGCCTTTTAAAAAGGGTTTTTGTTGTTTGTATTTATATGGCTGAGAAATAGAATTTTGTCCATTCCGTGGGTTCCGGTGCCCAAACCACTTGCTGAGATATGCGCGAAAAAGTTTCACCGACCTTCGAAAAACCACGTTTTCGGACACCTTTTTGACCATATCTCCGGAACTACTTGACGGATTTCGTTCATCTTCGAATTTGAATCTCGGGAAGCATGTACCTTTCGAAGGAAAAAAAGTTTAGGCGAATCGGTGCAGCCGTTTAGAAAAAAAATGTGAAGACGGACACACGGACGAGGACGACCAGACGACCGGACATTTTTTTATCATTTTTTACATCAAAAATATAATTTTGTCGAATATGATTTTGAAATATACCCGCAGAATCATCAAAAGTACTAGGCGAACTATTAACAGTATTTTTTTACTGGGTTTTTAACAGTATCATCTACCGATGTGGGTAAGTTGAGAACTGATCCATTTAGACCAATCTGTTTTTAATAATCTTCTGCACAAATACCCCAACAAGTAGACAAATCTTACTGACTGAAAAATTTCGATATTTCGACCACGCTGACCAACAAGAAATCCGAAAACATAATTCCTCGAACATTTTTGAGGGCCGCGGATGAGGGGATCTGGAGAGGTTGGCCCGTTCTAGTTGGTTGGTAGAGTTGGTATGGGAAACTTGTTCAGAATAAAAAGAACTGAAAAAGAAATTTTATTGGAACTAACCAGTGACAGAACTTTATACTTTAAACCAGTGCTGCCACAAGATTTTTGGTGCCCTAGGCATTCAAATTTTACCACCCCTTTGTGTTACTGATTTTAACCAAAAACTAAAAATTTGTAGAGACTGGTATGTTGAACAATTTTTTTACTAGAAAACATGAGTAGCGAGCTAAAAAAAATTATTCGCAATCAGTACGCTACAACAATTGAAATTGATCAACTTTTGTTAACTTCGGAAATATTTCAGAGGGAGCTCAGGACTTTTTGGCGTGCTCAGCTTACAGCCCTAAGTTATTCAAGTAATTTGAAAGTGTATGACGGATTTTTAGGCAAATGAGCCAAATGTCTGTATGGCGTGGCGGCAAAACTTTAAACTTTTCCAAATTCTACCAAACCGTTCCTACATTCCAACGTAATGTATCTACTTTATACTACTGTATACTTCACCGTTAACACCATTAATATACCATTCTACGAATAATTTTTGTAGTTAATAAATAGTTCAGGTTTTACGGGTATTACAAGGTTGCGAAACGTATGTCTGAAATTTCATTTAGCATAACTGTAAATTTAGTAACACCAAGTGAAAGCAAAACTTGTTTACTTAAAATATAATTGTAACGATATTGAAAAGCAATTTAGATTTGATTTTGTCACGTTATGGATTACGACATGTTTCTTTAGAATTAAAACCTTGTAGGGACTGCAACCCGGTTTTAAACTGAACCGGTTTTTCGGTTAACCGCAAAATTTTGAACACTAAAAAACCGACGGTTTTTTTCTCTTAAAACCGGTTTTCTCGGTTTTATCGGTTTTTGAAAAAAAAGTTACTTTTCTGTCATAATAAGCGAGAGGGTTCAACAATGAGCCAAGCTCACCTGACACAATTTGAAGGTAGACTTTTCGGACTCTTCGAAAAAATTAGTAGCTAACCCATTTCTCAATTCCAACAATGACCAATGGACTATAGCTGTAGAGTAATTTTATTCCTTCACGACGCGATGTAAAACAAAAGTGTCTTTATTTTTAAAATTTTCAATTTTTATGATCAAGTACCTGTCATGTCGCGAGAGGCAAAAATGGTCCCTTTTCGTGAGATAATCAACATAAATTATACGAAAAAAGAATGGTGGTAGAGTGAAATGCCATTCGTTATAGAAAAAAATGACAAAAGTATAACTTTGTGATTATGCCATAGTATCAAACAATATTTTATTCAAATTATCATTTTCTAAAAGAAAGCATTTCGATAGCTGTGGTCAATTGAGTTTGGCGATCAAGAGAAGTTATTTTTAATCGACGTAAAACATTACTCTGAGCAAAAAATTGTTCTACTGTATGCCTCTAAAACGCTCCGATTTTTTTATAAGTTAGTCTAAACACCGAAACGGACAGCCGCCAATAAAAAATCTACGAATTGGCACTCTCAGTTGTTCGATTTTACGCAATCTTAAGATAATCTACCGATCAATTATGTAGACAGAAAAATAGTTCTAGCTACCGGGCAAATCAAACAATTTTTTTCATATCGAGGCGACAAACGACCTCCGACCTCAGTCAAATTTTGAGCGGCTGTCAAATGGGGGTACAGTGCTCGTGTTATTATCATAACAAAATTAATTTTATAAAAAAATCTACGCATTTTTGAGCCATAGCGTACAACAACTTTTTGCTTAGAATAGCGTTCTGCGTATAAATGTCAATAAAAAAGTTTATTAAAATGAAGTTTTCCATAATAAAAATGCCAGGGAAAATGACTTCGGTTAACCGATTAACCGCGGTTTTTTTGCCCTAAAAAACCGAAAACCGGTTTTTCAATTTTGCCTTCGGTTTGCATTCCCTAAAACCTTGAGAAACATGTTCTCTAAAATTTTATTCTCCACAACTTTGTCATTGGAAGCAACTTCCTAACTGCCATAGTTCTAGAGATATGTATGAGGCATCATTCTGAATTCTAGAAGTGGCTGAATCCCAGGATTGGGACATTTTTCGGGAAAACCCGAAACACGAATTCGCTAAAATTTTATACTCTACAACTTTGTCATTGGAAGCAACTTTCTAACTGACATAGCTCTAGAGATATAAGTCATCCTTCCCAATTCTAGAAGTGGTCATATCCCAGGAATCAGTCATTTTTTTTATTTTTGGATCTATCAGCTGCCTACGATACAGTGTGGAAGCGTGGGGTGATGTTCAAATTAAGCAAACTAATACTATGCAGAACCACTCTTTCTTTGATTATGAACAATGAAAATGTTCAGCGATCGGAGCTTTCAAGTGGAAATGAACGGAAAAACTAGCAGAAAAAGAATTTTGAACGATGGGCTTCCGCAAGACTCAGTTTTGTCATGCTTTCTATATTGTGTATACATGATGGATCTACCGCCAACACAATCCATAAAGTTCATCTATGCTGATGATAACGCAATCGCATATCAAGCCAAAACATTCAAAGAACTACAGGAGAAGTTAAACGAAGACTTGATTACTATGTCGAAATATTTAAAAAATTGGCGACTCAGACCAAATCCAGGAAAAACCGTCCACTGTTTGTTTCATCTCAATAATCACCAAGCTAACCGGAAACTGGATTTGACAATGAACGGAATAACAGTAGAGTACGTGGCCAATCCACTTTATCTCGGCAATGTAGTCGATCGTAGCCGTCGTAGCCTCACATACCGAGCGAACGCAGAACGAATTAAATCAAAATTGAAGTCCCTAGTGAATATAAAAGCTGGCAGGATCGACGTGGGGATGTTCAGCCAAAACTCTTCGCACAACTGCACAAGCAATGATTTTATCCGTCGCGGAATACTGTGCTCCGGTATGGATGGAGAGCTGTCACGTGAATAGAATCGACACACAAACAAACTGAGCGCTACATATAGTTGCTTGAGTAGTAACTCCAACAGAAGTTGAGTGGCTGTACATACTGAGCAATATAGAATCACCACATATTCGACGACAGGAAGCAGCCCGAAAGGAATGCAAGAAAATTGAAGCGGTCACGGAGCTACCCTTACGTATCGACATTGAATCGGCACCAGCCGCATTACGTTTACGATCAAGACACCGTTTCTGGAGGTTTTATCAAGAAAGGCACAACTTGGCCGATTTACAAACCAGATGGAATGAATGGTGGCAACGGGCGACAGTGGCCAACAAACAATTGATTGAAAGCTCGACTAAAAAGGTTAAAGGTCTAAAGCTACCATGACACATATGGCTCAGAATGAACAGATTTAGAACTGGTCAAGGCTGCTGCGCTTTCTTGATGCACAGATGGGAGTTTGTCGAGTCTCCACTATGTGAATGTGGTGCAAAACAAACCATGGACCACTTACTGACTCAGTGCCCCATCTATCGATTTTCCGGAAGCTTGACCGACATTCATGAAGCGACTGACGAGGCGTTAGCATGGTGTGAACGTGTGATCGAATTGTGTAATACGAATTACGACATTAGATAATTTGTTATTAGAAATGAGATTGTAAACTATAAAATTTTTTAAGTCATTCGAATAAATAAACAAAAGATATTTTTCACTAAAATCCTGAAACACGCGTTCTCTAAAATTGTATTGTCTACAACTTTGTCTTTAGAAGCAACTTTCTAACTGCCACAGTTCTAGAGATATGAGTCTTCTCTCACCATTCTAGAAGTGATATATCACAGGATTGAGCCATTTTTCCCTAAAACTCTGACACACGTGTTCTCTAAAATTTTATTCTCTACAACTATGTCTTTAGAAGCAACTTTCCAACTGCCTCGGTTATAAAGATATGAGTCGTCTCTCATCATTCTAGAAGTAGTCATATCTCAGGATTAAGACATTTTTCCTCAAAACCCTGACACACACACATTTTATTCTCTACAACTTTGTTTTTAGAAACAACTTTCTAACTGACACGGTTCTAAAGATATGAGCTGTCTCTCACCATTCTAGAAGTGATATATCCCAGGATTGAGTCATTTTTCCCTAAAACCCTGACACACGTGTTCTCTAAAATTTTATTCTCTACAACTATGTCTTTAAAGCAACTTTCTAACTGCCTCTGTTCTAGAGATATGAGTCGTCTCTCACCATTCGAGAAGTAGTCATATCTCAGGATTAAGACATTTTTCCTCAAAACCCTGACACAAGTGCTCTCTAAAATTTTATTCTCTTCAACTTTGTCATTGGAAGCAACTTTCTAACTGACATAGTTCTAGAGATATGAGTCATCCTTCCCAATTCTAGAAGTGGTCATATCCCAGGATTAAGACATTGTTCCCTAAAACCCTCACACAAGTTTTCTCTAAAATTTTATTCTCTACAACTTTGTTTTTAGAAGCAACTTTCTAACTGCCACGGTTCTAGATATATGAGTTGTCTCTCACCATTCTAGAAGTGATATATCCCAGAATTGAGCCATTTTTCCCTAAAACCCTGAAACACGTGTTCTCTAAAATTTTATTCTCTTCGACTTTGCCTTTGACAGTAAATCTCCATATTCCATAGTTGGAATATTCCACGGATGTAACGCGAGACTAACGACGTTTATTCGTGAACGGTAAGTCGCACAATATGTTACTATAGCTCGTTAGAAACCGAAAGAAATTCGTGTTCTAAAGTGTCATACTATTTCGTTGTGTGACATTTGGTTCGAGAGTAAACACCGTTAGTCTCGCGTTACACGCGTGGAATACTCCAGTTATGCAAATATGACGAAAAACCGATTTTCACAAAAAACTTTTGAGATCAGCTGCCTTCATTTGACATCAAAATGAACAATTTCCGTGCTATATTTGCTGAGATATTTGCGAAAATGTTTCACCGACCATCGAAAATCCACGTTTTTGGACACTTTTTCCACCATATCTCCGGAACTACTTGACCGATTTTGCTCACTTTTGGATTTGAATCATGAGTACCTTTCACAAAAGGGGAAAAAATTATGGAAAAAGATTTAGGGAAAAAGAATTAGGGAAAAAAAATCAGGAAAAAAATTAGGTGACCGGTTGAGGCGTTTGGAAAACAGTGGGGACGGATGGCCGAACATTTGTTTTGCAGATTCGTCATCTCTAGACGATAATAAACCATTGAAATGGATACAGGAAAGTAGCGATAGAGTAATGAAGTTGATACCCTTGGTGCAGCTGGTTGCATCTAACTGCAACTAGATGCAGTGAGGTAGTGCACAGACAGGCGGACAGGAAGCGTGAAAGCATAAAGTGAGTAACGCTACATGCATCCTCCTAACTCCCAGCTAGATTTACGCGATATTACAATAAAATAGGACATTTGTAGTCCGCCAGGTCCTAATATTTAGTTTGAACGTTTTGATTAATTTTTTCATTGCATCGCCAATTCTTACCTTTATAATTATAGCAAAAGGCCTTGAAAAGAGCGCTTCTCTGTAGCGTTTTTTTTATTCACCACAACCACAGGTAGAAACGTCAAACTAGTCACTGGAAGGTTTAAGGTTAGCTTTTACATGCCGTTTTCGAACATCGTAATTGATTTACAATTTTTGTTCAATTTGTTACAATAATTCAACATTCGGACATCAGCAAGCTAATAATGTACTAAGGTAAGCGTCATCAATAATATTATATAGCAAACAAAATTGAGATTATTCATCGTTTTACTTTGATTCGTCCTTAAGACGCAGCGTTTTTTTTTTTGAAGTTTTTCTGTGTTATTTCAAGCGTCCGTCCGTCGGTCATCGTATGAAGTGTTTGTCTTCAACACATTTGAAGTATGTACGTAAACATTATTTTAATGTCAGATGCATATTGGAACATCTTTACAGTCGCACTCTTTTCGGCTTTTTTTGTGATATGAAAAGAAATGTTGTTTACGCCAGTTTGCGTAAAATTACACGCCTTTCACTTGTCGACATTTAAATAATAAAAAAAGGTCACCATAGCATGGCTAGTCACGATTTGAATTGGGTGATAATTTTAATGTTCTTGCTCGAAGCCAAAAATCTTGCTACTGTGACAGTTGTTAACTTTTATCTCCGTAGACACTACAAAACCTGCTGAACCAAAATGACTTTTATTCATTGTTGTCGAGTAATGCAATCAATCGATTCGTTCATGCAGCATAATAATGCTATCGGTGCAAGTTGCGATCCTACAACATTCTGAAAATCAAAAAACCACTTCAAAACAGAACAGCTTTTTAGACTCGGACAATTACAATGGGGTCTCATAGGTTCACATAGTCTGTCCCACGGATTGGGGTAAATCACACCCGTAGTAAGGACTGTCGGTCGGAGATGTCCATCCGTTCATCATAAAACATTTTTTCCCTGAAAAATATGTTCGAAAACATCGTTTTTCGGATATTTCTCGGCCATTTCGTTAATACCTGAAAGCAACCTGAAAGCAAACTTGAGGAGAACATTGTTTTCAAAATTATCTTGTGTAGTTTTTGTGGCCCATTCTGATACAAGAACATTGAATGAAGAATTAATTTGATAGAAGAACGTACGGGTCTTTGCGCTATGTTCATTTCGGAAATTCGCTTCAATGTGACGGCGCAAAAATTAACAAATGATACAAAAATATATTTCATTAAAAACCAGATTGGTTTTCCAGTTTCCAGAGTCTTGATTGCGCTCAAAAATACTGGCTTTACTTATTTTTTTGTCATGCCGTAGCAATACATCAATAAAATCCATTCGTGTGGTTGTCTCAATTTTTAAACACAGCGTCAATTACCTCTTACGCGGTCATCGAATGACGATGACGAATCAACAGGTAACAAGAGCATAATAAAGTTTATTCGGCTGGTTACTCTGGGGCAAAAATATAATAAAACAGTTGTTATACCTTACGCAATGCACACATTTCTTCCGATCACAATGATCCAACGCGATAAAAATATAATCGCAATAATAATATACGTGAAAATTGCAAGATGAGAGTCGCGCCGGTCGCGTGGCTCTTTGGGTGATGCTGAAATTGGTGGATTTAATTGAATGATAAAATTATTTTATAACTTTTTCTTCACAATTGCTGTGAGTCGCTGGTTGGCCACAAATTTTTTAACGTAAAGAGCAACAAAAAATTGTTTTCTTTTAAATTTTGAACGTGACACTGCAGGTCGTAAAGATAATTTGGGTAATTTTTTCGTATAAATTTGGATATTTTTGGTTGATGGCATTTTACTTCTTTTTTTTGTCGTTTGTTTGAAAGCATAACGAAAGATAGTTCGTCGGTATCAAGACTCGACCAGAGAAATGATAGGCGGTAGCTCGTGCCACTTATCATTGCTCTGGACTCGACCCGTTTGCCTGTCAATCGGCGGTATCAGCAGAAATCCAATAAGAAAAGTCTACCGGTAGGGGATTTTTTTCCTTCTGCCGAGTCGGACGATAAAAACTACCTCAGTAGCTAAAACCTTACCAAACGTTTAAAATCCGTAACAGTCAAAAGAAACATTTCAGCGAAGAACAGGGACTGACACCAGTGCCCCTATTTTCAACAAGCGAGGAGTCGTGCGATGTTTTCTCACCTGTGAGAAAGAAAATGTGAGATAGGCGTTCCTGCTCGTTAAAAATAGGGACCCAGATGTTATGAGAGCTATGAACTTTTTCAGTTCTCTTTGTGTCTTTCACATCAAATGAATTATTTTTTCTTGTTAGTTTTGGTTGTAATAGAAAATTGGTTAGTATCAATAATTGATCTATTCCAACTGTCAAAATGACATTTGAAACGTCAACGGTAATGGTCGAGCAGGGGCGCGTACATCAATTGTCCGATAAGTTTCACTGGTGAATCGTTATAAGATTAATGACAACTTTTACCATATCGTTCAGCAATCTGCTTTCGTTTTTGAAATTTTGACACGAAATTATAAAAAAAAATTCTTTTGGTTTCATGTGTTTTTCAACAGTTTTTCCTAAAATAAACCGTTTCTTACTAATTTACAACATCAATGTTGATAACTGGAATAAATTGTAAAACGGTTTTTATGCAATCATCAATTACTTTGATTAAGAATTAAAATGTCAACCATCATGACAGCTCTCACAACTCTACCCATATAACCGACATGGGTAGAAATTTTGCACTCTCAGTGAATGTTGACAGCTCTCACTAACGATTAACTAAACTAAGAATTAATTGGTGTACACGCTCCAGTAATGGAAACAGCTGAACCACGGAGCTGTTACTAGGCTGTAGAGAAGTGTCAAATTTTGCGCTCAGAGCAGCCGAACAGAAAATAGTGAAATAAATGAATTGCGAATTAACATAATACGTCAAAAATGTAACAGATTCAGGCCTCAGCCGACTGTTTTTGAAAAAAAAACTGTGACGCGTTTTAATCAACTTCTTCTAATTTTACACAATAGGGCGCTGGGTCTTTTTTGGAAAATCGAATTTCCAATTTATCCAAATAGATTCGAAATTATTATTATTGGAAAATTTGTGTAAATTATTTGGAAAATTTGTAAATTTTTGGAAATACGATTTTCCAAACATAGGCGCCATTTCAAACAATACATTGATCCTCCTCTGTTTCTTTGTCATCACACAAAAATTATTCTTTTGGACACGATGGGTAATCTTAATCCCTGTTGAGTTCCATCCCAGCAAAGAACTCATAAACCCGCCACCCCTAAAGACTCCCATAATTGCGAACACCACAAAAACAAGCCGAAAGCCCGTAAAGCTATGCGAGTTACTTCCCCTCTCCATTCATTTTCGACTTCTTGGGCCAAGTGAAAGTTAGTGATCACATCTTTGTTTGCCATGGCAATTTCAGAGGGATTGTTAATTTTTATGGCTAAAACTTTTTCTGCGTTCGATTCAGGATCACTAACGGGAGTTATAATAGTAGGCTTTGCCACTGAAAGTCGAATTTATTTTCGGCTACACACTGTTTGTGGTTGGTTTCGGTGATTTTGATGTTAATTATTTTTTGCAGCTGGAATGCTATACCCGGTTTTCCGGTTACTGGATTGAATAAAATGACTGCTGTGATCGCCACAGTATCTTCCTCAGAACAACGATGCTCTCCATACGACTGCTAAAACGGAACTCTCTTTCACATACTTCGATCAATTTGATTTGACGTTTTAAACGTCATTTTGACAGTTAGAATAGACTCGCTTTTGATCCTAATGCCCGAGCCACATCATGATTTCATGAAAAATTTGATGATAAATTTTCAATTTTGATTTGATTTCGCCCTTTTTTTAATTTTTCGATTTTATTACTTTTTATCGTTTGTTATGACAAGACTGGTTAAAATTCCAAGTTTCGCAAAAAATCAATCTCAGCGCGAATGGGTTCATTTTGGTGTCAAATGAAAGCATTCAATCTCACAGAAACAGGAAAAAAATTTTTGTGGAAATCGGGTTAATGGTCTGGACGCTGGGATCATTGAAATGGACGAAATTGAGTTTTTCTGCCATATACAAAAACAGATGGTTTTTCGTCTATATTTGCTTAACTATGCAAAATGGAGATTTATTGTCAAAGGCAAAGTTGTAGAGAATAAAATTTTAGTGGACATGTGTGTCAATTTTCTAGGGATCCTGGGATATGACCACTTTTAGAATTGGGAAGGATGCCTCATATCTCTACAACTATGGCAGTTAGAAAGTTGCTTACAATGGCAAAGTTGTAGAGAATGAAATTTTAGAGAACATGTTTCTCAAGTTTTGGGTAGAATTGCCCCAATCTTGGGATATGATCACTTCTAGAATTGGGAAGGATGATCCATATCTCTAGAACTATAAGAGGTACAAAGTTGATTCCAAAGACAAAACTGTAGAGCATGACATTTTAGCGAACACGTGTCTCAGGGTTTTGGGTGAAAATGCCACAATCCTGGGATATGACTACTTTTTGATTTGAAGGGGTTACCCATATCTCTAGAACTATGAAAGTTAGAAAGTTGCTTCCAAAGGCGAAATTATAGAGAATACAATTCTAGAGAACACGCGTTTCAGGGTTATAAGGAAAAATGGTTCAATCCTTCAAAACGACCACTTCCAGAATTGGGCGGGACGACACATATCTCTAGAACTATGGAGTTAGAAAGTTATATCTAAATGCAAAGCTGCAGAGAATAAAATTTTAGAGAACACTTTTTTGAGGCTTTTAGGGACAAATGATCGAATCCCGGTATATGTCTACTTCGACAATTGCCGTACTTCGTGCCGTTTTCGACATTACCTTGGGTAATTTTTGAGCTCGAATTCTGATAGTTTTAAAAACTTTGCAACAATTTGCAATTCTGTTACGTTCGCACCTATTTGCAAAATCTGTTCGGTTTGTCACATCTATTCTGATACTTACTCGTCTTTGCTTATGTTTTCTTCTTATTTTTAGCGCGAAATTTTAAACATAATTTCTTCATTGTTTTTGTTTTTTGTACAGAACGTATCTTTATCCCTTTGCATTTTGATCGGCGTCGTGTCATGCACATCTACTAATCTAATAAGACGGGTAAGTTCTTTTCCATTAAATTAATTTCAAACAATAAATTGGTGTCTATGCATATTACGATTTGATTACCCTCATGAATGATATGGCATTAAGAAAATATTCATGTCATTCTCATCATCGATAACATGCTTTATTTACATTTTACCCATATTGCGCCACAAGCAACAACCAACAGCATTTTACAACAAATATTGTTGTTCTTTATTCACTGGCCCGGTGTACGCGACGATATTTTGTATTTCAAGCTTCTTCTTTTACTTGTATTTGTGTTGTATCCTATCTTTGCTTCATACCTCAACTATACGAACTTCTAATATGAACATTAAAACGATAGCATAGTCGATCGCATACATACTCGTATATATCAATATATACCGTGTGTACCGTACATCTGTCTCCACAAAAAAAAAATTCTTCGAAAAATATTTTTATCAAACAATATCGAGGAGTTGATTACACCAGGTTCCAGTAAAATGGTCCCTTTTTCGAGGGTTGCATTCAGAACGAACAATACAATGATAAACATTTAGCATATACAGACGAAGCAAATACATGTGTTTGTGCACTTCAATAAAGAGAACAAAGTTTATTTATTGCCAAATAAAAACAATCGTTTTCTCACTACGATTCGCAGTTTTGTCGATTACACAATCTACTTGTTGCGTATCTTTCATTATTTTTAATAAAACAATCTCAAGAAGGTACTTGTGCCCTCAACTCATAAGCAAAATACTTTAATGGTCTTTTTATGGTGCTCTACATCTATAACGTAATCGCTGACGCATCCCTTGAGGAAAGCTTAAGTATTTTTCAACCTTCGATTCAATACTTTGCTGTTACTGTTTGTATACGACTTCTCATTAGTGATTTTTCCAAAATATCAAAACTTATTAATGAAGACTGAACTTGTTGGAATGATTCGTTGACGGGTAAATGCTACACGACAGACGTTAAGGGTTCTAAGGGTTGGATACCTTGAGTCTATGTAGTTCGAATCAGCTTAATGTGACTCGCAATAGTATCGGCAGAACGTTGGACTTAGTCATTTCTACGCTTGAGTCACACCGTGTGAACATCGTAAGAAAAATGATCCACTCGTCGCGGAAGACGGCTATCACCCTGCGCTTAATATAAATGTAAACTTGTCAAAGCTAAATTATTTAATGGAAAAGAGGCCTCCCATGGTGAACTTTTATAAAGCAAATTACGTTCGGCTTGAGAGAGATCTAAAGGAAGTTGACTGGCAGGGAGAGCTTGAGGGCTTAGATATTGACAGTGCGGTTGATAAGTTTTATTCCATGCTTGGACCGTTTATCGATACGATTCCAAAAGTTGTCTTTCCATCTATGGAGTATCCTGTGTACTATTCTCAGAATCTAGTTTCATTGATCAGGAGAAAAGGCAATTTGAGAATGAAGATCAAGAACGAAAATTGTGCTGCTGCGAAAGTCGATCTCGTTATAGAATTCTCAGATCTTAGAAAGTCAGTTAAGGCTGACAAGAAAAAATGTTTCCATAATTACATCAAAGATTGTGAACTTAAGATCAAATCTAATACGAAATGCTTTTTTGCTTTTACAAAATCATTGAGGAAAACAAATTCGTTGCCAAACAGTTTGAGGTACTTAAGCGAAGAAGTCTGTGATAGAGTTTCAGTGTGCAACTTATTCCCGAAATACTTTAACTCAGTGTAGAACCCCGTCATATGTCCGATCCATTCAGTCATCAAGCATCACTGGATATGACATTTACGACGACTGAAGTTGAGGAAGCGCTGAAAGGATTCGAAAAAAAGTTGCAAGTCCGAACAATCTTCCAATGATGTTCTTCATGCATCTGTCGATATCGTTAAACCTACCGTTGAGTATTCTTTTCAACAAATTCTTGGTAGAGACTAAATTTCCCTCGAAGTGGAAAACTAGTTTTGTTTATCCAATCTTTAAAGAGAGGAAAAAGGATGATGTTGCTAATTACAGGCCAGTCAGTATTTTATGTGCTATATCTAAAAGACTGGTCTTTAATGGGCTTTTCGACAAAGTAAAATCGGACATTCACTACACCAAGCATGGTTTTTTTAAAGGAAGGTCGACTCAGACTAATCTCATGGAATATGTGTCATTCGTTGCAGATGCCATGGTGGATGGTGGTCAAGTGTACACAGATTTTGCAAAAGCTTTCGATAGAGTTGACCATGGTAAATTTGGTTTTTCTGAAAGCTTGGTTAGATGGCTTGCAACCTATTTGCAGATCTCAATTTGTCGTCATTGGTGGTTCTAAATCTAGTAGCATTTCACCAACATCCGGAGTTCCCCAAGGGTCAATTCTCGGTCCTTTTTTATTCATAATCTTCATAAATGACCAATTTATAGGATTCAACGTAATCATAATTTGTACTTTCATAATTTAAATGTAGTAAAACTAAATTTTAAGCCGTTCAAAAGATTAGTAAGAAGTTCGTATTTCTGGTGATCTTAGTAGTTTCCTACACTTATAGTATTATAATTTTCTAATATTTTGTTGAGTTTGAATTTGAGTTAAATGTCTGCAAATTGTATTGTCGTAAAAACTTGTATGCTTTTTCAAACAAAAAAAAAAGACGAATGACTCTCGTCAGGCGGGACAAATGTTTCAAAACTCAAACGACTTCGCCAGTATTTATTTTGTATATTTCGTTCGATAAACATTTTTTTGTGACAGAGAGGAAGGGTAGTTCTGAAATACCTCGATATTTTATGAACGATCTCTTGACGAATCTTTGTTCACAAAATAAAGCATTTTTATGGGACCCCCTCTTACTGTTCGATTTTCATTTCGTTTGTAAATATTTTTGAAAATAAATTAGAAAGTAATGTTAATGACGTCATACGTAATTAGACAACATTCGATTGTTTACCTATTGCACTATGTAAAAATTATGTTGGGTCTGTCACTACCACTTCATAAGGGTTTTCAAATTACTTAACGATGAGAGCAGATCTAATCAAATCTGTAAGTGATATTGGTGCATTCGCTCTAAAGTTGTTCCGCAATTATGGCGCAAATATATTACGATCGAACTTTAGAGCGAATGCATAATACTAAAAGCTTCATAGAATGTATATACTGTGCTTCCTTGACTGTTGAAGTGTTGCGTAAACAACTAAGCGACTGTTCCCCTAAAATTGGAACGGTTAAGCAGGACCAAACGTATGAAAATCTGTGCATGCAACCGGTAATTTGAGTTAGATTATAATTCTTGGAAACCTATATGTCTTAAGTCACATTCTCTATATTTCAAAAGTAATTAATTAAAGAACAATTCTGCGACCATTCATAATACCCTCGATAATACCGTATAAATATTTGTCCGAAAGTTGGATGAGTTTTTAGCAAATTTTTGCTAAAATAAAATTTGTCACAGAACCTCAACCTTTTTTCGCTAAGAAAATTATTCTACAACTTAAGAAATTTCGAGCAAAACAATTCAATGTTTTCAAATAGAGAACGAATTGAGTATGATGGAATATATACAATGTTTGTTTCTATCGGTAACTTTTCTATCGCCAGTGAAGAGAACATATTACGTATACCACGTTCTCCATGTTCTCTTTTTCGTTCACTGATACCGACAGCCCTACGTAATATTGTTT
The DNA here is from genome assembly GCA_029228625.1 of Pseudolycoriella hygida. Taxonomy (NCBI): domain Eukaryota; kingdom Metazoa; phylum Arthropoda; class Insecta; order Diptera; family Sciaridae; genus Pseudolycoriella; species Pseudolycoriella hygida. The sequence goes on along the minus strand of CM055405.1, from coordinate 25,557,440 downwards.
GTCGTTTTATTCCCCTGCCATGCATATGCCGGTTGTATCGTATACATGTGCATTTCGAAAATAGTGGGGTAAACAAATCGTAGCACCGTCCACAGAGAATTATGTTGTGAAAAGAAAACCATCGTCAGTTTTGAAGTATGCGTGATCGATGTCGGTCGTTCGGTTTATTTGATAGAAGAATAATTTTTATTGAAGCATAGAATCGGTTTGTTTAACCGTGTGGCAATTTTGAATAATAACAGCTCGAGTAAGCCGACTTTTTCTTATTAGAAATATTTGAAAAGGATTTTGTGATAAAAATAAATGTTGTTATGAAAAAGCATGCAAAGTGATTTTCAATTAATTGAAATTATTGAGGAAAAGGATATAGTGACACGAACAGCTAATATCGTAATAAATCTGGATTACGCGTGTGGTGTGAAATGATAATGTCTTAGAGTTGGAACACTGTGATTATTTACAATTATTGAAATTATACATGGACACAACATTTGCATGACAATTGTTTCTTTCATACACAAAAAGGGAATATTTGCATCAGAGTTATTTTACGCGTACTTTAAAACTAAAAGTAAATCAACCAAATCAAATTGTAGACTAACTAAATAAAGTGCCACTTAGAGATCAATTAAGACGACAAAAAAGTATTTCTTCGGCAATGATTTGGCGAAGAATAAATTTAAAAGGATTTACTCCAACCTAAAGTGCACAGATAATACTGCATTTACTTAACATGTTTACAGTCATCATATGAATTGAAAATATTTTTTGATTTTTTTTATTCAAAAAATACCGCCATTTCTAAATTCAAATTACTTTTCTCTATACTCAACCATCAGCAGATATCTTCAATAGGACAACCACCATGAATAGGATTATCTGGGCTATTTGCAGTTTTACAATTTTACTTACAGTGCCCATGCCGGTAAGTTTTGTTTTAATTTTATCATCTAGAATTAGACAAATATATTTGATGCTCTAATAATGTTAGCTGCTTATTGTACACATTGTACATCATACTAGGGTGGTCGGAAAGAACGAGATTTCAGAGTCAAGAATTGATTCGTTAAGTTTTATGCAAATCTAAATACTCACAAAGTAAGAGACATGCTGAGATATGCTGATCATTGCTTAAAAAAGGTCCCGTGATTACATCGGCGAAGTTAAAGAAAAAATAAATTGCCAAAGGGTCCTGAAAAATGTGTGCTACAAATGGTTTAATAAACGATTGTGAACATTTGTTCTGCGTATGTCAGTTGCATAGCCTGCGAAGAACAAAGGTGCACAATCGTAAATCAAACCATGTGTACTCGTTTGCATATTAGGGATATGAGATACAAGCAGTCAATGTGTTAAAGTCATGTCAATTTCGTTTAATTTTTCTTTGTGATTCTTTGACGATTTTTCATACCCATTACAATGTTCCTAATCCTCAAATTTTCTTGAATCCAAATTTTAGAAACGCCAAACTTTTTTACTAATTTTCATTTCGTTGTAATACACCAAGTTTTTTTAGCTTCTCGTTTTCGTGAAACATGTCGCTAGCCGGTTGGAATTTGAGATTCTTAGACAAACTATTTTTATTCATAGAATTCGTAACAATATTTTTTTACTGAATTCACTACTTTCCGACCACCCTACATTGATCATGGAATGCATTACAATTCATCTTTTGTTTCGCTTTAATGATAACACAGACATTTTTTTACATAGTCTCTAACAAATGTTTTTTGTACAGCAGATCACATTGTTTTGTTTTTTTTTTGTCGTTTGTTGTATTACTTTACAAACGCTTGTGTAATGAGATCGCTATTTTGCTATGGACATTATTTTGTTGAAGTCATCGAAATGAAAACCTTTCAGCTAACGATGTACCAAAATACATAAAAGTGTAAAAAGAATCATTTATGCACCACATGTCGGTCATATTAAAAGAAAACGTTAAAAATAAGGTTTAGTTCATAGTGCGTCAGATACATAAAAGCCGAATCGCACGGCATCAAAAAATTATCTTTCGTCTTTATGGCAAAGAGACACAAGTAAACTCATCAACAGTAAATTAAAGAAACGTTTGACGGAAAAAGCACAATCAATTTATTATGATAATCCTTTCAATTCATTCATCGATTATTAATTTAAATGACATAAAAATCACTCTAAAATTCGAGTGTTAAAAAGCGCGCTCGGTTATCTATCAATTGATTGAATACACAAGTTTTTTTTTTTTGTTGATCATCTTGTGTGTAATTTAACGTCTTCCAGAGTTATTTTGAATATGAATAATTCGATAAATGTGTGACAATATTATTTTAAATTTATTGATTTATGACTTAATTAAATTATGTTTTTTTTATTGTTAATTATTTGTTATCGAATAGATAAAAATTTTTTTACTATGATCGATGTTTGGCTACTTGAATATTTATTTTTTTCTCCTTACACGGCAGAATTTGACCCAAATGAAATTCTATACAATTAAAATGTGTCATATAAATATGTACAAAAAAATATGATCAGAATTTTCTCACAGCCATTTGAAACACTATAACAGTTATGAAAATGAACACTCGGTCGTCGTAGATATAGCATTTTAAAATGTAAAAATTTTGTTTGCCGCAGAAAAAAAGTGCCAATTAATTTTTGAATGAAATATAGAGATGGGAGTAACTGTTAAAATATCGAAATAATTTCACTATTCCACCGAATTGTCACTTAAGAGCAGGTCGCAAAAATTTCAACTGTCAAATTTGCGATGTTTTTTCAGAATCCAGAATTTTTTTCAAAATTATAGCTCATGTACTGTGATAGGATGACACTTACATACATAATAGATGCATCATTATGCGAAAAGTATGAAGTATGTAGTTGCTCTGAAAATCATCTCAGGTTCGTTTGCGATGTTATTTCAGAGCAAATTTGTATATTCATACTTCAACTTTTTGAATTCTGATTCATCTATGATTTGTGTAAGAATCATCCTCTCACAGTACATGATCTATAATTTTAAATAGCTTTTTATTTACGCCTTCTTCTTATCTTTTGATTTGAAATTTGACAGTTCTCATTTTTGCGACGTGGTTTTCAACAAGTTCTAATGCATTTTCTGTTCAGGCAGAAAATTTTGAGGATGCGTCAACTATTAGCGATTTGCATCAAAAAGTACGACGCGTAGCGGAAAGAAATAGAACATTCAAGAGGCCAAACTTGTTCATAGAAAGTAGAGACATTTAAGCGTAGTGAGAAAAAATGCAACATTCAAGAGGTACAAAAATCGTCTACATCGCCAATATTTTCTGTCAAGATTTCCTTCAGTGTTCTCACCGGGCGTTTCTATTCCTTAATTTTTCTTAATCGTTTAAAATTGTAAAGCAATATTTGCATGCATAAAGCAATGAATTTATCTCTGTTCTTAATGAAAATAGATGGCAGCACATTCTATTAGCGATTCTCTTTGACAACTGAACTGTCACATTCTATTGTTCTTTGACAGTTGAAGATGATTTGATTTAGTTAACGTTTTCACAACTATATGTTATACGAATACACACACTTGAAGCAGATACCAACTTTTTTGACAGTTCTGACATTTCGAGCAGATTCTCTTTAGGCCCTGAAAAGTGCGACATCTGTCATGCTCTTAACGCCAATATCATGAACCAAAAATTGTCTGCTTCAAACGTCAGAATTCTCAATTAAGTTAGTCTGCCTCAAATGCAGGTACATGACCGTCTTTTCTTTTAATCTTTGCAACTAACACTCAACGTGAAGTTAGCTGTTGTTGCAAAAAAATCAGCTGATTTTTGAACTTTTCAATGAAGTCAGCTGATTTTGGTAAATTTTTGAATGAAATCAGCTGATTTTGTTGCAACTGCAGCTAACTTCACGTCGAGTATTACTTGCAAATATCAAAACGAAAGACTGTCACGCCCCTGCTCAAATTTCAAACGTGCTGCCATCTATTTTCATCAAGAACTGGCTATAGTTCATGATATCAACGGTACTAGGACAATTAGTGTCGCGCTTATATCGTTGAGATTGACCTAATTTTGTTAATCGACCCTACACGAAGTGTAAAGTCATGAAATATTTCGAAAGCTTAGCCTAATATGACACTTGCTGCATAAATTCTTATTAATTCTTTAATCGAAAAATAAAACTGAATTAACTTTATAGATCAATGGATGCGCTTTGAGTATTTTAACACTAACATGCCTGAAAAATAAATCATTGGGAGTGTAACAATTCGTGAATAGAATCGTAAATTTATGTTAGAAACGTATTTTAATTCAAAAACCCTTATTTTTTGGATAAAGTGTTACAGCAATAAAATAGACAAAAAAGAAACTTCGATATTCCAAGAAACTGAAAAAAAAACTAATTCTTCCTTTACCTTAAATGATTCTTATTTATAAAAGTCAATATATTTAACTATATAGAGAGAAAAAAAACATCTGTACTGCCTAACACACGTACATTCAATTCATCCAATCCTCAGATTCTTTAATGCACACATTTCGTTCACATGTATACAATGAAAGAGTATCATTAAATATTTTAATTGTGCAAACATGCATATGTGTTTAGCATATATAAACCGCATCGCATACATATTCAAAATAAACACATTTTTTTCATCTTAAACCAATACACCTAGAATGGACTTAAAGATTTTGATACATCCAATGTATACCGAATATATCAAGCAACTTTACTTGAAGAAAACGAATTGTTTCCCACGGCATATGCCGGTCAATGTAGGGCTGTGTTGGTTATTCGAAAAGTTATTTTTTTTTATTTCTTCTTTCTTCAAACGAACAGAAGATCGAACAGAAATGAAATGACTGGAGATGAAGATGAAGAAAAAAAAAATGGAAATATTTTACATATGTTTCATCTTTGAACTTGATTAAGTATTCGGTTTTTATATTAGAGGTATGGAGAGGATCTTTGAGATGATTATTTTTTATGATTTCTTGTTCAGCACATATCGTAAAAGTTCTTCGGTGTTTTTCCTTTTTATTTCAGATATGGGATGCGATGAAAAATTTAATAAATAATGCGATATTCGTCTAATATTTTCAGTTTTATTTAAAATAAAAAAGCTATGACTTGTTTTGTTTATAAATTTTTATTACTTCGGTGTGGACAAAAAGTCACTTAAAATATGTTTAATTTTAATTGTTCAAATATTTGTTTTATTAGCCTTGTGTGAATGTAATATATTATGAAGAAATCTTTTTTTTAGTGTAATCTGTGTGAAGATACTTTGTTTTATGTTGTGAGGAACGCTAATGGGCTGTAATAAGTTTTAGTTTTTTTTTTTATTTTATTTTCCGAGTCTTTGTAACTCTCTACTTTTTGGTCTTAAGTAAATTATTTATTTCGTAAATATTTGATTGGTGATCAGATCCAATGACCTGTTAGAGCATGGAATAATGACTAATGGATGATTTGATATTTTATTTTAAGAAATATATGAAATCTTTCTTTTAACAGAAAACATTTGGAACCTGTAAATTAACAACTAAACGGAATTCTAATGCCATTTCAAACATTTTCTTCATAACGTTATGCTACATCAGTCCGACATATGATATAAGTTCCTACTCACTAAAAATTCAAAGAATTGCCTCAACATATTCTTGTCTGTCAGACTTTTTTCCTTCCCATTCCTTGACTAATTTGCTAATTTTAAAATTTTTCATGCGAATTGTTTTTCACATTACAAGTTGTCTTCGATGTGAGTAATCACACGATTTTAGTTTATGTACAACGTATAGTAAAATACTGAGACGATCGACTGAGGTATTTTCACGTTCCGAGGCTATTAGTCAACCGATCGACCTCTGGTTTTATACGATAAGTTAGTAGTCTAATTCGAAAACTCTGGCATGACACGAGCTACTCATTTCACTCGAACCGTTCAGTCACTATTTTGACCATAATAATAATAAACCATTGACATTGGTATAGAAAAGTAGAGATAGTGTATTGTTGAAGAATTAAACTGGACACCTTATACGATGCTCTTAATCATTCAATGACAAACATAGTAGACTGTCCAGTTTCATATGAATAGGTCCTGTATATGACGTCCGTCATAACTTTTTGTTTTATTTGTGACGTCATTTTTGTGAGGTCCTATTTGTGACATCATTACGTCATAGCTTTTGGTTATATTTGTGACGTCCTATTTGTGACGTCATTTTTGTGACGTTACTTTGGTGATGTCATTTTTGTGACGTTACGTTGGTGATGTCATTTTTGTGACGTTACTTTGGTGATGTCATATTTATGACTTTATATTTGTGACGTCGTATTTGTGACGACATTTTTGTGACCTCATTTTTGTGGCGTTACTTTGATGATGTTATTTTTGTGACGTTACTTTGGTGATGTCATATTTATGACTTTATATTTGTAACGACATTTTTGTGACGTCATTTTTGCGACGTCCTATTTGTGACGTCATTTTTGCGACGTCCTATTTGTGACGTCATTTTTGTGACGTTACTTTAGTGATGTCATATTCATTGTCATAAATTTTTGACCGAATTAGGAAATTAAATTTTTCGTCGTATAATGTTGTAGCTGACTTGGATGTAAGAAGTTCGACTATAAAATTGCGATTACAGTACAAAATAATTACCATTGTCTCCAATCATTATGAACGATATTTTCCTTATCCCACTCGCGGATTGTTGGTCAACAACCTCAGAACTTTTTTTTAGAAATGTTTGATGCAAAATATATTTATAATAAATACCGTCAACAACAACTGACAAAATAATGTATGAACGTGTATACACCGTCAACCTCTTTATAAATTATGAATGCATCGAAAATAATGTTTTGACGTTGAGACGAAAATAAACAACAGCAAGATATTTGATTATTGTTTACGTTATTGTTTTTGTTGATGAATGATGATTTGATGTTGAATTTTTTTTATGGGTGGTCAATACATTTGGGAATACAAAAAACAATTCACTCTCAGATCAAGTGATGGAGCCTTCCGAATAATTACAGATTTCAAAATACGTTGACTTCATTCCCGCTAAACTAATTAAAAAATTAAACGAAGCGAACTGAAGTCGTCTTTCTAACATACAACACTTAATGTTTCATTTTTGCACATAAAGCTAAAACACGTGCTCATGCATCGTGAGTCTGCCGTCTGAAACAAATTCCTTTTTTATGACGAAAACGAATAAAAAATTTTCTATTAAAAGAACATAAACGCGTGTCACATAAACGTTTTGTTTTCATTACGAAGAGTTTTTCATTTCAAAAAAAAAAAAAAAAAACATTCTAATTTTAAATAGTCGAAAAGAAAATCCGTCAACAAACGGAATGTTTTTACGTTTCAAACATCACATTTTCCGAGTTTTTTTTTTTTTTTGAGTAATTAAGTTGGTTTTTAATTATCAATAAACACGTAATGAATATTATGTGGTGTGACATGTAATTTGACACGGCTGATTCAAAATATTCGGCGGAACTGGTAATAGAAGTAAGTTTTCATATCAAATCACATAATTCTTGTCATAAAATCCAAACATCTAGACGCCTTTAAATCAGTGGGCGACAAAGTAATAAACTTTTTTTTGGAAAATTTTACAAAACGAGTGGTCCTCGTTTTTCTAAATCTAAGTAAATGTGAATAAATCCCAAAAAAATCCTCGTAAATCCTAGAAATTTTCAGAGGATAGTTGATGAAAAGTCACATTGTTTCAACCACATAATTGATGAATCATAGCTCTTTATTGGTTGATAGGTTGAAATCACGTCACAGTTCAGTGGCACAATTCAATGTTTCTATGAAGTTGTTTGATACCAAGCTACAATTTCAAGCATAATCCACGTTGTTAGTGGGTCAACGGCTTACGTCAAAGTATAGTCATTTTCATGACAAGATGCACAAGTTGTTAAATTCATAATATATAAGAGAGTTTGGACAAAGCGACTTATCGCTACATCTATAACATATACATATAACTATAAGTTATATCTTTACGTTTTAAGTTATAAATTTTTATGAATTATAAGTTATGTGTTTAAACCGATCAGTACTGATCCGTATCAGTTTTGAAACTGATCAGTGCTGTTTCAGATCAGTTTTGAAACTGATAAGTACTGATGCGTATCAGTTTTAAAACGGAGCACTACTGATCCGTTTTAAAACTGATATGGATCAGTAATCATCAGTTTTAAAACTGATACGCTTCAGTACTGATCAGTTTCAAAACTAATACGGATCAGTACTGATCAGTTTTAAAATTTATACGAATCAGTACGGATCAGTTTCAAAACTGATACAGATCAGTACTGATCAGTTTCAAAACTGATACGGATCAGTATTGATCAGTTTCAAAACTGATACGGATCAGTACTGATCAGTTCCAAAACTGATACGGATCAGTACTGATCAGTTTCAAAACTGATACGGATCAGTACTGATCAGTTTCAAAACTGATACGGATCAGTACTGATCAGTTTTAAAACTGATACGAATCAGTACTGATCGGTTTCAAAGCTTATCTAGATCAGTACCGATCAGTTATAAAACTTACTGATCAGTGTTGATCGATTTCAAAACTTATAACTTGTAGTTTATAACTTGTAAAAATTTATAACTCATAACTTACAACTTATAACTCATACAAATTTATAACTTAAAACGTAAACTTATGATTTATAACGTAGACTTATAACTTATAACCAAAACCTTTAGTTATACGTATATGTTGTAAAAATAGCGATAAGCCATAGAAATAGAAGAATTATTTGTTTTATTAAACAGGACTCTCAATACATCCCAGTAAATCCTAATAAATCTCCATACATTTTGAAGTGGATTAAGAAAATTCGATTCGATTTCCCGAAATTTTTCTTCCCAAATGTTTATATGACCTTTCATCCCTAACGTGAATCTGAACATAAATTGTATTAACTATATAAATATAAATTTCAACGAAATAAAACGAAAATAGCCACCAAATTAATAGCCTTACATTTAAATAAATATGTCGACCATCTTAATAAGACAAGAGTGTAATATAGTGAAATTTATACTTAATCGTCCCACATAATTTACTTTTTTTTTCACTTTATCTACAAATGTATAATCTGCAACGTTTGTCAAACACAAATGCCAATCAGTAATGAAAACTAACGAACACCCAAACCGACGTCAACCAACGAAATAAAGAAAGAACAAGCTGCGGTTTTTTTTGTATTTTAATTTTACATTTTTTATTACCTGAAAATAGTAATTAAAATAAATTAATATATTTTTTTTTCGTCCATGTCCGTCGGAATAGTCATTCTATTTGTGGTTAATTTGGTGCCTTATTAAAACAGAAAATTTTTGTTTTAAATTATGAAAACGAGTTAAAAATGTTCATCGGTCGACGTTTAAGCGAGCAATGAAATATTCTTTATTTGTGAATCAATCACGCCGAAAAATCAACTTCAAATGACGAAAAATCGACCAGTTTCGTAATAGGTATTTTATTTTTCGTTTGAAAATTATAAATTTTAGCCTTTGCTAAATAAATTATGGTCGACAACTTGTGATAAATCAAGACGAATTTAAAATTAAACATTTTTTTTTGTTGTTGAATATATTTTCTTTGTAGTTTGATGTTCGAAGCAAAGCGTTTTGAAAAAGACATTTTGATCGAAATGAGCATATTTGCACAACGCCTAGCGACTACACTTGCAGATGTTTTAAATGCTCAATGAAATAAAAAAGTAACTAAAATTAAAAAAAAATTAATCGGGAACGAAAGACAGCAAAAAAAAGTCTTGTGTAATATGAAGAATCTTGAAGAAAGAGGACCTAAGTGTGGATGATATAAATCACGAGTTAATTTATTGCAACATTTTTTTGAGATAAGCATTCGAAGGAGAAAAAAAAACGCTTACACAAAGTCTTAAAACATAACAGCTTGACTGTACTGCATACATTCATTCGATATATATTTAGTTTCACGCAGATAAAAGGTTAACAAGAATTAAAGTTACTTAAAGAACACAGTTTAGCCAAAAATAAAAGTATTTTAAGGTATAAATTACACAAACATTTAGTTTATGCGAACGTTTTCGGAGACGAGATAACCATTTTCAGTTGTTATTTTTAAAAGGTACTGGGTACCATCGTCAATGCTGTATGGCATCTCAGTAAATTTGCTCAATTAGTAGTTGAAATTATATACAATGTCCATCGGTTCTATGACCTGCGAATTTGACTTTCGCAAGCTATTAAGAAGACACGGGTGCTGTAATAATTATTAATACAATGACCGAAAACACTTTATGATTTTACCGCAAGGGTTCCTCGAAATGTTTTCATTCGATTAAGATCTGCTTTAATTAAAATAAATTAACGACAGCATACTGTCCGCAGTTATTCATCATTTTCTTAATTTGAATCTCGTGGACAAGATTTCAAAGTTTTTATTTAGTTAACTTCCACATTAATATTCGCAATTAGCGTCACCTGTTGTTCAGAATAAGCACCAGAGCTTACGAATTTGTTTATTACTCCATAATTTACAATAATGTCATCTTTTTTAATGCAAAAAGTTTTATGTTAGTTATTACAATTCCTTATTTCACCTCATTTCGTTCACAAAAATTTCTTGACATAAGCTGGATTCGAATCTACGACACCTGCATCTCCAGTCCTCGATTTTTCCATTGGCTAACTTTACATGTTGGATGTATACTAGCCAAACTCTTGTCAGACCAACTTGTCTTTTTGATCTTGGGGAGTAGTTTTTCTGGCGTAGTTCAACGTTTGTGAAGAACGTTTTCCGAAAAAATTGGGTCTCGATGCCCGCCACGCGACTTTTGTTTTTCTATTCTAAAGCGTTGGTTAGAGTGAGGCAGATATAGTTTGTCTCTTTCTAAATAACGCTTTAGAATAGATGAACGAAAGTCGCGTGCCAGCATCAAGACTCAATTTTTTTGGAAAACATTCTTCACAAACGTTGAACTATTCCCCAAGATGAAAAAGGCAATGTATACTCTTATTTCAAAACATTGTTACTACGACTCACTTGTACAATGTACAACTCACTAGTACATTGTACAACTCACTTGTACAATGTACAACTCACTTGTACAATGTACAACTCCCTTGTACAATGTACAACTCACTTGTAAAATGTGCAACTCACTTGTACAATGTGCAACTCACTTGTATAATGTACAACTCACTTGTACAACGTACAACTCACTTGTTGGTCATACTATGAATTTGTACATTGTACGTGTCATTTGTAAAAAAAATTCCGTTGCACATAGCACATATCACTTGTGCATCACGTAAATACATCAGTTGTACATTGCACATATGACTTGTTCATCACATGAGTACGTCCATTGTACTTGTTCGTTATACAATGGATGTGTCGCTTAAACCATTGGTTTAGCTGGACGTATATTGTACAAGTGAAACGTTCATTAAACAATTACGATGTACATTACAGATGTACATGAAGTACGTCTTAGAACGCCTTAAAACGGTCGTAAAAATGTACTGGAGAGTTGTACATGCCGAATTCCATTTTTTTGTGTGTATTTACCATGCTAGAGCTGTGCACCGGTACTAACGCCGTTGAAAAAAACGAAAAAAAAATCGTGATTTTCCTTTTGAAAATTAATTTGTGATGAGCCAGACAAGCCAGCGGTCCCCGATTATTATTTAAAAAAGTTAAAAAAAATTATCGCCGCCGTTGAAAAATTAGTTGACGAGTACCGATTTACACCGCCGCTGACTCACTACTGAGTTGATCAAAGTCGATGCCGAAAATTTTTGCCCATTGCGGAGGTTGCGAAGCCGTATGTTTTAGGCGTGAAGGTAGTACGTCTTCACTTTTACAAATCAAGTAAAACCAAAAAAGTGTCTAATGCATAAAAAACTACTTTTCACCCTCCTCTTCGCTCCATCTGTTTTGATTTTTTTAATGAATTCAAAACGTTACAAAAACTGTTTTACTGTTATATCACAAGCTACTACCACTTTCAATAAGAACCTTAAAGCAACAAAATACATTCTTCCCTCAAGCTACTTCCCATCAATTCATAAACATTCTTCCAAATAAAATGCAAAAGAAAACCTAATTTTATGAATGACCTAGACAAGAGCGCCCAAAGCCTCTGGGGCCAAGTAGCGGTTCAACACAATATGTTATGTGCATTATAAAATCAATTCAGGAAAAGCTTAGAAATAAAAAGTTCTTTAAACACTTTTTCTTCGTTCACATACCCATAAATGTATTTTAATTCAAATACATAAAGCGGAATGTATTAGCATACGCGAAACATGGGTGAGTAAGACATTCAAAATAATCGGCGCATATATTTCCCATTTCTGCTATAAATGGTAAAATCATTTATATATCTTCCGAAAACCGGCTTGCTTATAGTATTAGACGGCAAAGATGAACTCGATTAAAAAAAAACTCCTCCAAACATACAATAGCAATCTCGTACACATCTCAGTTTATAAATCTTTTGAAAACGAGAATATTTTTTTTCTGATACAACTAAGTTCTTGGCTTTTATTTCGAACTTCTTTAAACAAAAATTAAAAGCTTGTTTTATATGTGTAGGTATATATATATTGAGTGAACGGAGTCCCAATATATATATTTTAATATCAATAAAAACGCCGTTCGTGCATTTTATGTGTTCTGTTATCTTCAGTTCCCATGATCGAAAATGCACACCAATCCCAATACATGTGTAAGTTATCGCATAAAAAATATTCATTTGCAGTGAGTACATGGAGCATAATTTTTGTATATACAAATGGGGATAATGCATTAAATACAACCTATATAAACCGTTTAAAACATGCTCAAAGGTCTGATCAAAAATACCTATTTTTTAAATACATCTCGTTGAATTACACAGACTATAACTGGCCACTACCAAATGGAAACAATACATAAACTAAAGAGAAAATATTTTCCACAAAATAAAAAAAAATGCATAAAAACCTCAAGACATGATTATGCATTATAAATAAAATACACATGCACCGGTCGGTGGAGCAAATCCGCACAAAACTTTACTCAGTGCATTTTGTACGAAAATTTCCTGTCTTCTCGTATTTTCTTCTTTTTTTTTCGTTCGCTATAATATTTCATTCAGAAATAAAATACTCAATCGTTTCAAATTAATAGTCTATTATCATCATCAGTATTATGTTTTGTATGTAAAAGAAATAATAAAAAAAAAACACACAGAAAAACATAAAACGAGCGATGGAACGAAAAGAAGAAACATAAGGTAAAGATGTAATAAAATGTGTGTAAGTATGGTTACGTGTGCAGTTACCATATTCTTAAGTGAGGTGAAGAAGTTTAAAAAGAAGAAGTGGAAGTATCAAACGAAAGGACGAATTGCGAATTCATTATTTTGCATTCAGACCAACGAACGAATTGTGTGATTTTATGACTTCTCCTTCTCCTATTTTCAACTACTATGTGAAGAATATTTTTTATTATTTTATGAGCGAAGACATTGAAATACTATAAGTCACGCCTGCCGGTAAAACATATTGACGGGGCGAACCGGCATTGTAAGCCCTACTTAGTACATTCATGGATGGTACTAGGTTTGTGTGCAATTTACCACTGACACAGTAAAAACTTCGATAACAAAAGGATCTCTCACAAAAAATTGTGGAACTAGTAAAAGAAAATGATCTATCCTCTGACCCGGACGCTTTTAGTGCGGTGTTGGCTTATGTCAAATTATGAGAGATTTCATGACGAAATTCATAATATGACAATAGACGAAAAATGATGTGTTATGCACTTCATCATGAAATTTTGTATACTTTGACATAAGTCGATGTCGCTCTAAACGCAAGCCCTATGTGTAAGCAACACATCCGCCGCTTGCTTGTATACTTTCATCTATAAGCTCAATAACCACGCCATCTAAGTGAATGAAAATTTTCATTGGCACATCTGCACTGCTTCAAAACAAGTTCTTCTTAAATAATATTCAAGTGTTCTAACTTCCACTTAAATTGTATGTTTTCCAAACCAAAAGTCATCCACAATACGCTTTAAACAATAGTTACATGAAGCCAGACATATGACTCAATTAGTTTAGCAACAAAGTTGCAATCTTTTTTACAGAATATACATACATTTTCTAGTTTCCAATCCAAAGAAGTGCATCGCATTTATATTTGCGGCTATTCAGACTTGAACAGTTCAGTAATTAATTGAAAAAAAAAACACAATTTTCTGTTCATTAAATTCTTTGGTTCCGAAGTTGCCATTTTATGTGAATTGATTTTCTTTAATAAAAATATAATTTGATCAATTCGTCAGCCTTCATTTTACTTAAATATTGTTACATGTTTTTCAACTTATCATTCTTTGTTTGGAACTATGTTTGTAATAGAGCCTGTTGGGATCAAAAGTCGATCTATTTCACCGGTCATAATGACGTTTTAAACAACAGAACTATGGAAACAGCGAAAAATGCAGCATTTCATTGATTTATTTAATCAAACAACAATTAAAGAGTAAAAGATAGAAAAACGTAGTCGAGATATCATAGCACGTCGCAAAAATATCAACTATCAAATTTGCGATGTTTTTTTAGAACAGAATCCTGTGTAAATATCAACTCTTCTTCAAAGTTATAGCTAGTGTACTGTGAGAGGATGACTATTACACAAATAACGTCGCAAAAATGTGAGCTGTCGAATTTGCGATGTTTGTTTAGAACAGAATTCTACAAAAAAAAATAAATTATTCAAAATTATGGCTCATGTACTGTGAGAAGATGACTCTCACGCAAATAATAGAAATAAGGAAGTTTCAGTATGAAAGCACAAATTTGCTCTGACATAACATCGCAAATGAACTTGGGATGCGATGATTTTCCGGGGCAACTTTCGACCTTCATACTCAAACTTTTTGAATTCTCATTCATCCATCATTCCTGTAAGAGTCTTCCTCTCACAGTGCATAAGCTTTAATTTTGAATAATTTGTTATTTACGCAGGATTCTGTTCTAAAAAACATCGCAAATTTGACAGTTCACATTTTGCGACTTGTTCTTAATGTACAAATTTGCTCTGAAATAACATCGCAAACGGACTTGGAATGCGATGATTATTCACAGCAATTTTTGACCTTTATACTCAAACTTTTTGAATTTTTTCTTATATATTACTCATGTTAGAGTCATCCACTCACAGTGAGTTGTAATTTTGAATAATTTTTAATTTTCTCAGGATTCTGTCCTAAAAAAACGTCGCAAATTTGACAGTTCACATTTTTGCAACGTGATTTTAAGAATCTTGACATTTTAAATGTCATCTTGACAGTTGGAATAAATTGACTTTTGTTCCCAGCAAACATCATTTAACTAATTATGTCTTTGCAAACAGGTTCAGGGTTGTAGGGTTCACACATGCCAAAAAAAGCCAAAAAGTTCCTAACAACAACGAATCATCGAAAATCAGCATTTAACTTTAAAAATGTTGTATTGGAACGTTCTTCATTTTTAGTTTCTTATTTCGTAGCATGCACTTTATGTGCGTACAACTAACTTGATTGATGGAATCGAAACGATATAGAAAAAGTGGTTATCGTTTCCGATGCATTTCGTTTGCTAAAACATTGCAGGCATTACCTTTGTTGTATACATTAACAATACACCGTGTCTTTGTGTATTCTGTGCAGCCAGTTTCATTTACTGAGAAATTTTTAATTTGAAAAACAGTGTATAAATGATGGATAATGTACATGTTATGTAAAAAAAAAGTAAAAAATTCAAAGACAGGCGTCAAGTTGGTGCGGCGCTTCATACAACTAAGTAGGAATGTATAAGATTTTATGGACGGAGTCATTGAATTTTAGGGATGCAATAATTACAGTGTAAGTAATCCAATGATATAACATTGTCACTATTAGATGCTTCATTGTAATCATAACACCCACATCAATACCAAAGGTTTTAATTCAATAGGCCAATATTGTTGCCCTAAACTGACTTTACTACGCTTCAACTCTCACTTTGCTTTCCATATGCAAAACTTCACAAACTCCTCTATAATACCGAGAAGACATGATCCATTTGCTTAGCACTCTTTGCCACAGCCAAAGTGTCCCGCTACTACTGTAGTCTATCTTAATAGAAAGGGATTTACAGTGAAATTAGTTCAATTTGATTATTTAATAACTTTTCTAGCACCATTGTTCTTTAAGACTTATTAAAACCGAATCAATTTTGAATTACTTCGTACAACAATTTGTTATTCATTTTAAGAAGATTATTAATAACTGAGAAGCAAGAAGCATACACTCTAAAGTGAATAATTTGGTTAAAAGTATTTTTTTTTATCCAAAATTACAGAACTTTGATGCAGTACATCACAATATAACTGAACACGTAGAAAAAAAAATCCATTAAGAACTCACATTTTCAGAAGATTATTTAATTAAAAATCAATTTATCGAGACTAATTTTTTTATACCATTCTCATCACCAACACAGCCACAATTTATTCTCTCACATTTTAAAGTCATTTTTTTAATAACCCATCTACAAAAGGCGCAGAATTTTCTTTCTCATAACAATGACTTCGCTTAAAGCATCGAAAATGAATTACAAGAAAAAAAAAATATGAAAATATTTGGACGGGGCTACCATCATCTTACACCATCTAAAATCATCATCATCCATCAGACCAAATTATAATAACCACAACAACGAGAAATCAACAAACTTGTTTGATTTCTATTAATGTGCGAGTAATTCTAATCTAAATTAACTGTTTTTCTATTCTCATCTTCTGTCTGTTCTATCCCATTTTAATTTTATTGAAAAGTCTATGCTCTTTGGGTGCTGCTGATGTTATGTGGTGGATCTTTCATAGTGGGTACACGTGATACTTACGGTCGTATTATTATAATAACTTTAGTCATATGCTTTAAGATAACAAAAAATCTTTGGAAAGACCCGTAAGTCTGTGTAATCAATTCAAACTCCAGATACTGGACCATCTTTTCCGAATATTATTCCTCTGTTTTCTATGAAAGTCAAAGATATTGTATAATTTTGTAGCTAATTTGATTTATTTCTCTAAGTTGTTTTCCTTATTTCGCCAGACATAATAGAATCTTGTGGCGCCACCTCGTGTGAGATCAAGTTCAAAAAAAATTCAAATGTTGGTCCAAGAGTCTAAGGGGTAGTGCTCACATTACGTCACACTTGCTATAAAAAATGAGTATCCATAAAAGAGTCAAAACTCAGTCAGGACAGCAAATTTTGTTTATAGAACTCTGGCTACCCCCCAAATAGGGGTGTGTTTGGTGGGGTAGCC
The DNA here is from genome assembly GCA_029228625.1 of Pseudolycoriella hygida. Lineage (NCBI taxonomy): Eukaryota > Metazoa > Arthropoda > Insecta > Diptera > Sciaridae > Pseudolycoriella > Pseudolycoriella hygida. Next base: position 25,540,069 of record CM055405.1, on the reverse strand, counting down.
GGAGTACTATAAGCAAAATCTCTGACCAGTTTCCAGTTATGGACTTCTTGGATTTTATAGCAAATGTGACGTCATAAGAGCACGACCCCTAATTGATATGTATTTGATAGGAAACTTTCCACCCGAGTGGGGAGTTCTCATATATTTGATGATTTTCGCATAAAAGGCACTTCACATATAGGGAATACAACATCGCTGAACGGAAGCTCATACTTTCTTTTATTTGAAACCAATCGCGTCCACAATCAGCTAACAAATGCTGTAAAGTTAAGAGCATCCGTTACTTCGTACGGGTCCAAAAACTTTACACGAAAAATTGTGCTGCTTTGCTGATACCACCATTTGTATGCAAATTCATTCTCTCACAAACGTTCATATTTGAATGCTTAAACAAAATATGAAACTTTGAATTCGTATTATACGGTTAAATGATGATATTTTCATAAAAAAATTAAGTGCATAAAAATGATCTGCTTTATGTGTATTTCTAAGAAATGTTTCAATTAAATTAGAGAAGAGTCTAGGTATTATAATGTAATTAAAAAAAAATATTTTTTTTCTTATTTCTTTCTTTTAAATGGCATCGCGTTTGATAAATTTGTGTAAGAAAACAAAACTAACAGTAATGTGAATACTTGAGATTAATTTTATATGCAAGGCTAAACCAGAAGTTCTTACTGTCGCTAAGTTTAAATAAATTATGAAAATGAATCCTCCATTCATAATCATAATTAAGTTAGTTGGAACTTAGTCAAGTAAATAGTTATTTATACAACAGGTTGCGAAAAGAGATCGTTTTTCTCACAAAACGACCGAAGCTTAACGAAGTATTATGCATTCGCTCTAAAGTTCGACCGCAAATTTAGAAATACATGGCGCAATTATACTATGGTCCAACTTTAGAGAGAATGCACCAATAATGTTACTTTTTATCACTAGTGACGAAAGAAACGCACACTAATCGATTGTCACGTAAAACAGTTCACTTTTCGCGGGATAATTGAAGACTTCGGGAGAAACACAAGATAAAGCATTTGAAAGTGAACCTGCTCCCATGTATAATATATGAGAGTACGTTCACTTTCAATTGCTTTATCTTGTTTTTCTCCCGAAGTCTTCAATCGTAATTTATGCAACTACGGTCATGGCAAAATGAATGTGGCTAATACCATTGGTATCGTCACGTGGGTAATGAATTTCATCTCTTTTACTCTTTTAATGTGATTTATGATAACATGAGACAAAACACATTCGTTCCCTAGGTGACATGGTAGCGACAATGTATTGGTTACCACATGAGTTTTGTTCTTCTGCGCAGGTTTTTGCGTTGTGTACAAAACTCATTTCATTTTGCCATGACTGTAGTGATAAAAAGTTGTAAATTGCATTTCAAGTGTAAATTATAGTCGGAGCTAAAGGCGAGTGCTACAATACAACACTTGAAATTAAGGATCGGAGTGGGTCGACCCACACCTGACCCACAATTTTATCGGGTCGACCCACACCTGACCCACAGTTTTAGAACGCACAGAAAAATGATTTCTGTGACTTCTGCAACTTTTGGTCAGGTGTGGGTCGACCCACTCCGATCCTTACTTGAAATTTGATCACAAGTTCCATATTTTTTGCAACATAGTCATCCGAAAATAGAATTTGCTGCACTTTTTGTCACTGAGTTGAGAAAATGTAAGTGACTATTCGCACAGGTATAGACCCCGGGTCTGAGTTCGCAGCGAGTAACATCTTTAATAGTGTTCTACCCTGGGGGTAAATGGTAACTCCAATAATGCTGAAGTTATTTGCCCCTGGTAGTATGAAACGGTTCTGTAGCTTAAGGTAGTTTTTTGCTCCAAAGAGTCTTAGTGATAATATAATATAAAAATATTTATAAAAAGAGAATTAAAGAACTGTTTTCTTTTATCCTTTCAACAGACCCAAGGCAGTGGATTATTCGAACTACGACTGAATAAATTTATTAACAATTTTGGTAAAGACAATCTTGGGATGTGCTGTAGTGGATTAACAGACGACACTGGCAAATGTTTGGGAGCATGTAATACAAGATTTCGAGCCTGTCTCATGCACTATCAAGCGAAAATAGATGAAAAATCAAAGTGTACTTTTGGTGATGTCGTGACGCCAGTTCTCGGCCAAAATAACGTCGATTTGACCGCGCAGAATACGCAACAACTGGGATTTGTGAATCCAATTCGATTTCCATTCGATTTTGCCTGGCCGGTAAGTACATCAAACATTTTTCATTCTTAAAAACAATGATACGAATACTGACAGATGTCGATAGTTATGTGTGTGAGTGCATTTACCGACGATAACCACGTTTCTGCTTGACAAATGATATGAAACATCTGCTGTTCAGGTTGCTTCAAAAGAAGAAGACTTTCGACTATGTCATTGCTCAGAGACGAATGAATTCAGAGTTCTTTTCGCAAATATTCTATAATTAACGTTTAAGATTTTTCATAACTAGATATTTTTACATACGAAGCTATGAGCCGTTCGATCGTTACGTCGTTGTTTATATGCATGTTTACGAAATGAATTTGAATTGAAAATAAGGGGAAAAAAAGAGTATAACTTTATTGTGACTGCATTAAACCGACTTTTATACATGAGGGTAATGGATAAGTTTTTAACGGTTATTTCAGCGTTTTATCAGCAGTTTTCTCTGTGCTAAACTTGTTTCTCTCGTCTATGAAATAAATTATTGTCAAATACGAGTCCACATTGACTGAGATACACGCACTTCTCATACACATTATAAATTGTGCATTCACAATCGAGACTTTGGGGTCGTTCATAAAATACAAACAAGAAGTTCGGTATCCTTGTATATATCGAAATCAAATATTCTGACGATCTCGTAGTGGAATTGATTGATTAACTTACCTCGTCTATGAAGGGCCTGCATATCGTTATGGCTGGTTGCTGGTTGCTCTTTAAAAATGGTGAATTACACACATTTACACGTACACATTTTAAATATCCGTAGGGTCTGAAACAGCTAAATGTAATATGAAATTACGTGGAAGCAGCTGCTCAAAATTTCCGAATATCGATTTTCACAACAAATAAAAGAGGCGCGCTCTTTTGCTCTACTACCCTTATAAACATTTTTTTTTGTTTTCGTTACATTACAGCGTAAACAGAAAAACTAAATTATGACAAGTGATGTATACATTCATTTGTTCATTATGAAAGCGTAACGTATTGTAACAACGCGTAGGCACCTGGTGAATTGTGGTTACATTGATGATGTTTTTGCCAGATGTAAATGAATATGAACAAAATATTATGCACTTAACGAACCTGTAAACAACAAAATGGGTAATTCCACATAAAATTCGACAAATTTGAATTATTTAGGCGCGCAGGCTTACATTCGCCGACGTTACTACCCAAGTTCCACTTTTTCCTTCCACAAAATTTAGTATTTAGAAGCCACTCACAATTCTTCATCCTACTTCCAATTGTTTAACCAAAATCGAAAAACTAAAAGTGCTGATTTCGTCGTTTACTACTCATCCGTACACCTTGTCTTAAGACCATGTGTATATCAGCAACGATGGCTATAAAATGATACTCAGACTATGTCAACTCGCCTTTTATACAATCCAGATCCTACGATCCTTTAATCTGCCGAAGGTACAGCAGCCATAGTAAAATATTACTTCTATGGGTGAAATTGTACCAAAACGAGAATTTTCTCAATTTTTACAAAACTTAGTGGAACTTTCTCCACGCCGAATTTATGCTGCTTCTCTGTGCTTTTGTACGACAGAGCCGTTCCACTTTTTTCCTTTTTCAGAATAATTTAGTACTAAAAAAGAGATGCAAACTCACGAATAATTTTAGAACAATGCTGAAAACACCGTACAACAGAAAATGTGAATGAGCGCTACGATCAGGTACACTTTTGTTTCGATCTTTGCAAGTAATACTCAACATGAAGTTAGCTACAGTTGCGACCGGAGCAAAAAAAACAGCTGATTTTTGAACTTTTCAATGAAGAATCGGCTCATTTTGTTTGCAGCTAACTTCACGTTGAGTATTACCTGTAAAGAACAAAAGACTGCCATGCCCCTGGCTACCATCGACTTTTAGTACACCGTGAAATGTGCACTTATTTCGTGTGGAACAAACTTCACTTTTATTTTATCAATTTTATGTCAAGATAACAACGAAGTTCGCGCGAATAGAAGCGATGAAGCTGTTCTAAAGGTTCTAAATGTACTAATCTTTAAGTAAAGTATATAAGAGTCTATTGCCTACAAAGAGAATATACAGCGAAGTGGAACGTGGTATGGAGATTTCAACGTACCTCATTATCTACGGCCACTCGACTGTAGTTCGTGCTCCTACACACTGTTAATTTGTAATAACTTACATCTCGCATGGGATCTGCTATGATTGATATATTATTTCGAATGTGAGAATAATGACGCTCAAAAAGCATATACAACGCGCATCGTTATGTTTTTAAAACCAACCGCTATTTCGGTGCAGGTCACACATTAAGACGACGAGGAAAAATAATGAAAGTCGTTCAACAAATTTTGTTTATGTCAAGTACAAAATAATTGCTCAAAGATATTCTGAATAAAAATATGATTTTCTCAAAGTCATTCATGACGATATTATACGACTGGTGGTAATGGTGTTATGATGGAGAATGAAATTCTCTGTTCAGATGTTATTTATGCCCTCCAACTGTGACAATTTTTTCTATGACTTTTTTTTGCATATGGAAATTGACTAAAGATGAAAGTTTATCGTTAAAAATAACTATTTTGGCACCACATGTTTAGTGTGTCTTGTAAGTTTAATTATTTTAACATTTTGCTGAGTTCCAATTGAATGTTTGACACATATATTTTCAAAGAGTTTTTTTGTTGATTTTTTGGATTGCCCGATGAAACAAAAGTTTTCATTGTTGGAAACCATTAAGTTCTCAGAAAGACCGGCGAGCGCGGAATGAGCGTTATGTCAGAGTAACTACGATATACCGAATTTGTTCTATGATTTCATCTATTCCATATGCTGAAAGCTACCATCGCTTAAAAGAACAAATGATCGATGACTACTCCATGCCCTTGTCTACGTATTTGATCGTTGATCCAACATCGAACCGATTCTACGTTTGTGTAGAACAACCGCGTGTACAACATTAAATGGAAATGCACACGAAATAAAAACAAATTCGAAATCTCTGTGAATAATTGCATTTATTGCAATCCCATTCCGATTAAACGTTGTTATGTTTTTTCAATTTATTGTTTGGCTTGTTCCACTGTTTCTCTGTATTTTTATGATTTACCATCAACAGAGTAATGTGTGCGCGACATTATAATAAAAAGTATATGCAGGAAATTGTGCAGACTGTTTTTCACAAAATTTATATCAAAAGTTTTATTTCCACTTTTAGGTCTGGGTGGCTCAAATCTCCATTTTATTTCACGGCTTATTAGGTTTTTATTGATATTACCGGCATGGAGAATTAACTCGTTTATTAATCTTTAATATTTTACTAAGGTAATCAAAATACAATTGAGGAAAATTTCATTTTCCAAGAATTTCTTAAGTTGTTCCCAAACTCAGACTCTTACCAAATCTCAATTAATGGAATATTTTCTTTGTTTGAAATTTACAAATTTTACAAATGCGAAAGCATTTCTGTGTTTGAGTCATATATGAAGCGTTCGTTGCATACGTTCATACACAAAGACAGTACAAATCATCAATCTATTCTATTTATAAATTAGGGATAGACACTTGTGTTCAGTGATAATTTCACAAAGCGATAAATGACTTCAGTCTGTCACTAGCATCCATCCACACACAATTTACGTGCATTTTGAAAATCTGAAATCTTGAATACGCCAAACACACTTGTCACTTTAAGATATTGTACTTACCATGTGATGTAAAGTGAATTATTACGTGCATTAGTTTCTATTGACACGTTGTTCGATACATGAAAATGTGATGGGGAAATAAATCATCGAAAGATGTCTTTAAATAACTGCACTTTCAGTTACATCGTAATCGCAATGTTTGTAAACTATTTTTAGGTGTGCAAAAATTTGCTGTGTGTTTTGTCTTCGAAACAGAAATTGAGCATAATTGTTTGTTTGTTATTTACAGGGAACGTTTACACTCATCATCGAGGCATGGCATAAACCGAATGAAACAACATCACGATCACCTGGTGAGTAACCTAACATTTTATAGATTATTTATTGATTTCAACTCAGTGGTCTGGCTGGTTCTCTTTTTTATTTCTTCTTTTACTTTTTACTAACTTATTATTGTGTTGCTTTGTGGTGCATTACTTAATCGATGTATGTTGATGTCGAGTAATATGTTGTGGGTTGAGAAATCGAAACTTTGTTTTAACAAAATGTTTGATGTTTAGAGAAGCAACTTGAGAAAGTCTTGTTAGAAATATTTGTTTAATGTTACATATGAATGGAATATGGAATTCGAAGATGATTGGTTTTTTGGTGTGGCTGTGAATCAGTGAAAAAAGTGTTTCAGCGAGGAGTCATGTGAAATGTTTCGTAATTGTTAAGAGTAACATCAATTCTTCAATCAAGTTGATTCAAAAAAATTGAATGTAGCAGCCGTGCCAATTGTACTCAATAAGGATTTGCTTTACAAATGGATTTCCGAAAAAATTTTAAAGTTTCGGAGACATTTTGAATGTTCGAATTTTTAAAGAACTCTAGAATTTTCGAAGAAATTTTAAATTTTCGAAAAAATTTCGAA
>CM055405.1:25495599-25532783 GCA_029228625.1 Pseudolycoriella hygida | reverse complement strand
AATTTCGAATTAAAAAAATCATTTTTGAAATATTTTTTAATTTCGAATTTAAAAAACTATATTAATTTCCGAAAAATCTGGAATGTCAAAATTTGTTGTATTTCGAATTTTTTATCTTCGAAAAATTTTCAAATCTTCGATTTTTTTAATTTTCGAAAATCGCAAGTTTGTACTTTGGGGTAATTCATAAAGTATGTCACGCGTGACGACTATTTGCGTCTCTTTCTATTACATTTTTATGCGTATCTTGCATCTCTTTCGCACGCGTGACGTACTTTATGGACGATCCCTTTCGAAAAAAAGACACAAAAATGAAATTCTTTAATTCGAAGAGAGATTTGTGGGTAAATTTCACCAACTTAAAACTCTTAAAGTTAAAGTTAAAGTCTTAAAGTAAAACTCTTATCAACTGTACAACTCGACTGAATTAAACTTAGCCATGAGGCATAGTTTTAGGAAAAATGTACTGGACAATAATGAACAATTGTATCTGTTGGTAACAAAACCCGGTTTATCCCAACTGTCAAAATGACGTACTAAGCGTCATTCATATCTTTGGCGAGAATTTATAAAGATGTCGTTAATTTTAATATATTTGACGTTTAAAACGTCATTTTGACAGTTGGTTTTGCTCCCAACAGATTCAATATACTCGGTCATCCATGTGTAACTCCACAGCCTGCTATAGTTGTCTCTTTCTGTCATCCATATATAACTCCACAGCCTGTTATAGTTGTCTCTTTCTGACACACCTCCTATGAGCGTGAGGTGGAGTTACATTTGGATGACCCAATTGAGAACGAATTTTACCTAAATCAAACGTCAAGTTTGCAAATGAATAGTAAAACATTTTATAGAGATATAGGTTAATAAGTGCTCCCGTACTGGACAAAATCGCTGAAAAATGGCCTATATCTCGGGAGTGGGAAACTTTTTCACCTAACATTGTTCAGCAATTTCGTTACTTCAAGCCTCCACTAACGATTGACACTCAAAAATTATCTCTACTTTGTCCAACAGCAAAAGTTCTCTAACAACAAAGTGAGGAAACCCCGAAATTTGAACAGTTTTCGCTGCCTAGCTTCTCCGCATGAAGTCAGATTGAAAAGTTTTCTTCTACAAAGCTGTAGGCCGTTCAAAGCTCTAAGACTTTTCTTCGCCGACCAAATCTCTAACACAACATCTTGACTGACTTTTGGCCGATTTTCGATTTTGACCCGTTTTTTACCCATAACTCCCTTATTTCAGAACAATATCCCACCCCGGAACGACGTTTTGGACCATCAGTTCAAATGAAAAAATAACGGGATTGTGACCGACAGACAAACAAATAAATAGACACACAGACATATAAACAGACAAACTTTAAACGTTTATAATTAGTAATAGGTACACATCTCATTACTCATATTATTTTAATGTACTATGTACTAATGTGCTATACATAATTGAAAATTCCAACTGCGGGTTGAATGTGCTAAGCTCGATACCAAGATAGGCAGAAGAATTGGACGTACGGCTTCATTTGTGGCAATCATCTAAGTGGTAGCCTTGAATACTGAAAAATGTTTTGTATGTATCATGTAATAACTACACGCATCGCTTCCCAAAACTTAATTTCCACTCCATTAAAAAAAAAAACTGAAAATGTTTACTTCCTAAGCCAACAACATACGAAGAACAAATTTGTTATATGTAAATTATCAACCATAAATCGCATTATAAGCAATTCTTAAAAATCTTTCATGTTTATCGTTTCGCGTCTTCTTCTCTTTCCATTCATACACCAAAATGTAACATGGAGCAGACAAACCAAACTATATTTTTCATATGAAAATTATGCAAATTCGTCATCCGGAATCAAAACCATGAAAGATGGAATTTCTCTCTTTCGGTTTAAATTTGTAAGTTACACGTTCATGACAGCAAAAACCGAATATCGTACCAACCCTTCTTCTTTTTCGCTTCAGTTATTGTTATGCTATTTGCCTGCATGTTCATCGTCGTATGACGTACGGAACGTAAAAGGAAAAAAAAGACTTGAAAATACAAAAAAAAAAATGTCTTACAATTTTTGTTACGTCGAGTTTCCGGTCTCTGGTAGTGTTTTATCTATATACCTTATGATATAATGATCCAACGTAGTTTTTTATACACGGTTTATGTCGTTTAGTACCATACAATCCGTATGCCACCGACCGGAAGTGGCAAGCAGAATCGTCCTTTATGTGAATGATATTTCAGATTTTTTGATGTTGTGTTTATCCTCTGCATTGAAATTCGTTTCTTGTTGAAAAAAAAATTTTTGCTAGTTGGTAATGACAAAATTGAGTAACGCTTTCGAGAAACGGGCGTATGGTCTCGACCTCCCATTATGCAGACACCTTTTTCACTACCCTCCTCCTCACCCCCACATGTGTCTCCACTTTTGGAATAATTTGAGGCGCAAAATATCAATGGAAATGGAAAAACATCATACACCCCAACCACGTTAGTATTTTGAACCCCTTCTCCCACTTTGTGGTCGTCGTTTCTGCACAAACTCTTACTTTGAAAAGGTTAGAAGATGCATTTTTTAAATATAGAATTGTTAGGTGGCTTGGCTTCTAATCCGAAGAAACAACTCTAAGAAATTTATTTGCATTTATATTCCATCAACCGCACATAATCATAATAAATTACTCGGACTGGAAATCGTTACGATTTTTTTTTGTTGTGTTTCACATATTCTGTTTATAAACGTTGAAACGAAAGATTGGGAGGCGTTTCACAATTCTGATTAAAAGTCTAGAACCAAAATACAAGAAAAATGTAATAGACGATGATGCATATCCAAATACGCAACGATATTGACTCTTAATTGAACATTCTTTAAAGGATAAGAAAAACAAGAGAATCTTGTGTGAAAAGAGGTAGATGATGTGCTTTTTTCATGTGTGTATGGATGTTGTGTTATATCGGCTGAATTGCCGTGTGTGTTTTTTTTTGTCTTGCTTTTCAAATTAAATTTATATTGCTGTTTTCATGCCGATGGTTGTTTTGGTGAAGATGGTAGCTATAGAAATGTTAAGTTATGAATTCCACCTCCTCCTTCATTAATCACATTGCAGGGTAATTATAAAGTTTACGAAGAAATATCGTTTGTTTTTCATGGCCATTTCTTAATTAAACTTCTTCTGTCACGCAACGTTTTGCTTCAAATAATCTTACAATTCATATGTCATGCCTATGAAGTTTTTTCTACTAAATCTTGAAGCAAAAACCGTTAAAGAAATATGTGACTTCGCTTCCATTTCAATGACAGAGTTCGTTGCTAATATGAAGACAAATTATGTTTGATGAAATATTGGGTAGTGACTTAATTAATCTTCGTGTGAGATCTGAGTGAGTTTTTAGATGTGAAGGCGTTTTAATGAGCATAACTCAGCGATAGGTCACAGAATTTGACAGTTTGACAAGCGATAAAGTGTCGTCTGTTGTTTTGGTTTCTTTCTTTTTTTATACAAAACTGATTTGTCGTAGTTATACAAGCTACGTTATCAGATGAGAGATTTTTATAGATTTTCAAAAATTTACCTCGCTAAGTTTTTATGCGTTGTACGACAGCATACAGTGCGAATATGATGGTCATAAGTGAATTCATTCGTCGTTCCAGCAAAACACTCTGCCCTCGTCGTAATAGGCAATACTGTCCTAAAACGCATAAAAAACTTAGCGACGCCATCAGATGAGAGATTTTCACATATTTTCTCTCAAAAGTTCTCCTCGCTAAGTTTTTTATGCTTTTTAAGGTAGCATACAGTGCGAATATGATGGTGATAAGTGAAACTCAGCGAATTCTTTCATCATTCCAGCAAAGCACTCTGCCCTCGTCATAGGCAATACTGTCCTAAAACGCATAAAAAACTTAGCGACGCTATCAGATGAGAGATTTTCACATATTTTCTCTCAAAAGTTCTCCTCGCTAAGTTTTTTATGCGCTGTACGGCAGAATAAGAACTTAGCGAAAATTAGCGAATGAATTCAATGAAATACGACAATATAATTTGAGTGAGCAAAAGTTTATTGTAGATTCTTTTGTTACAATTGTGTACAATAAGAATGACCCGCTATTTGGAATATCGTCGACACCGTGTTCTCTATTTCTATGATTCACCGAATTCTCTCATTTCGTATGTAATTTCAAATGGCGAAATGAGAGAATTCGGTGAATCATAGAAATAGAGAACACTGTGATATTATAAATAGCGGGTAACTTACAGATAAGTTTTGTCGCTCAATCCAAATTTTTTTTTGAAATTCGTTGAAATTATTCGCTAATTTTCTTTACATTTTTTTTACATCTGGACTATGAAAAGTAACGATTTTTTTGATAAGCGAACTGGGCCTAGATTCGGACGATTTTTGTTACAAAAAATTGTTTTCTACGTTTCGTAAGAATCAACTTGCGAAAGTAGTGAGAATCGACGCCCTGGTAAAATGACAGAGACTTTGGTTATAAAGTTATCAGATTTCCTTCTTCTAACAACGCATCTCAAACGGTACACAATTTGAGATTGTCACAGTTCCCCGTGACATTTTATGAGGGGGAAACTGTAAGCTGAGACTAAGACGCACAAAAAGTAACACAATGTCATGGGTTGTTATGCTCTGTAATGATACCTCAACAAATTCCCCTAATCAACGTGAAAAGACGAAACGCATAAGTAAATCTTTGACTAAACTGGCATGATTTCCTTGTAATCATTTGTGTTAAACAAACAAAAAGTCATCGCTTTGTGCGTGCAGAAAAAAGTAGACAAAGTTCAACTACATCTCTGACATTTAAATTCGTACAATTCGTTACGACGACACGGCTGTCTGTTGTATATAAAATGCACGTTGTAAATTACATTTTTGATTTTTGGTCGAAGCAAGAAGAACTTAAATTGAAAAGGAAATGTTTTAGGTTTCATCTCTGATGATGAATTGAAAACGATATGAAAACGATTTTAATAAGAAGGTAAAAATCTTTTGTTGTTCGTCTGACAGCTGGCTATGAAAAGAACTCAAATAGTGAAATCGAAAGATTTGTTCTTTGGTAATTTCTTCAAGTTCACATACTATGTGAACTTAATTTTTTACCTGAATTCTTTTTTTTTCATTAATTTCTTTCAAAAGGTGGTGTATAAGACATTCGTTTATGTAAATGGTTTTGAATTTAAATTTTTAATGCTTTCATGTTCATTGGAGAATATTTGCAGTTTTGTTTACAGAATGAAGCCAAAATTCAAATTAATAGCACCTATGACCTATAGACAATGTTTAATGAATAAAATAGAACGTGATACTAAACTTACCCTTTTTTCATGATAAATTTCCAACTTTTATAGAAACATCGCCCAAACCTTATTTTAAAAAAAAAATATCAAGTTTCCATCCAGGTGTAAATGGTCGAAAACAACACTCCTTGTACAAACAAGTATATAAATCCTCTGTTATATGTTCTCTGCCACATTCAATCAAATGCCATTTAATATGCAAAACATGCATTCCGTTTACCTCACAAACAGCGTATAAAAGACTAAGAATTCAATCCTTTTTCACATAGCGTAATGTTAACTGTGTAACTTGCACAAATTTCCACCATTGAGTGTAATTTTGTTGCGGAATTTACCGTCGAAAAGAGGAGAGAAGAAAAAAATCCCATAACATTTCGTTTTGTTTCATCCTTTCAAACAGAAATACGAATCCATACACAAATCGCAAACGGCACACAACGATTTATTGCAGATATTTAACAATTTTCTGATACTTTTTTTTCCTCTCAACATTTTAAAACATCGTTACAGAGTTGTTTTTAGTTACAATCATTTTGTAACGATATATACTTTGCATGTGCAAAAAAAATGTTTAAATACGAAAAACAAAAAAAAAGTCGCCGAGTTTATCCAATGCATTTCTTGATATTCCTTCTTTACTTGACATTTGGACACTCTTTTCAAACTCTCAAGGTATGACGTTGACAATAAAATAATTTTTTTTTCGGAATGCAATTTTTCTTCTTTTCAGATTGAACAAAACATTGTCCCCGATCAAAGAATATATCGTGATGAGTTTTTATTTGATTTCTTCTTTTTTCGGTTGTAGTCAACGTCTATAGGTTAACTTATTTGAAACGGTCGTGTTACGTTACCTACTATGACAAATTCAATGCTATCTTCTCATAAATTGTTTAAGTCGATTTTCTTTTCTGTTCTTGCTGTTATTGTTACGAAATAAGTTACTCTATTTTTGTCAAATAGCGGTACATATGCTATATGCTGAAAATTCTTTGTCCGATACATTTGTGTAACACCTTTTCCAACGTCTTAACACATTCGGGTGTAATCATTCGTTCTCCTAACAGCTGTTTCTTACCTATTTGTTTACCCAGAAATTGGTTTCTGCATTTTCAACAATAGAAAACGTCCATAACCGACGCTTTATAAAATGCTATATAATGATTTATGAACGACGTAAAATTGATGCAAATGTGATGGGGTGAAGTAAAAATGATGCAAATTTATTTCTTCAGTTTTACATACAAATGATACATGAACCGATAGAGAATTTTACATCATCTGAAATCATTCCTACATCAACACGCTAAACAAATGATGCATGAATTGACGGAGAACTTAGCATCATTTGTCAATCATTTTTACATCGTCTGAAATCTTTCTTACATCAAAACGTTAATCAAATGATGCATGAATTGATGGAGAACTTTATATCATTTATCAATCATTTTTACATCATTTGAAATCATTTCTACATCAACACGCTAATCAAATGATGCATGAGTTGATGGAGAGCTTTACATCATTTATCAATCATTTTTACATCATCTGAAATCATTCCTACATCAACACGCTAATCAAATGATGCGTGAATTGATGGAGAACTTTACATCATTTATCAATCATTTTAACATCATCTGAAATCATTCCTACATCAACACGCTAATCAAATGATGCATGAATTGATGGAGAACTTTACATCATTTTTACATCATCTGAAATCATTCCTACATCAACACGCTAATCAAATGATGCATGAATTGATGGAGAACTTTACATCATTTATCAATCATTTTAACATCATCTGAAATCATTCCTACATCAACACGCTAATCAAATGATGCATTAATTGATGGAGAACTTTACATCATTTTTACATCATCTGAAATCATTCCTACATCAACACGCTAATCAAGTGATGCACGAAGTGATGGAGAACTTTACATCATTTTTACATCATCTGAAATCATTCCTACGTCAACACGCTAATCAAATGATTGGTGAATTGATGGAGAACTTTACATCATTTATCAGTCATTTTTACATTATCTGAAATGACTCCTACATCAACACGCTAATCAAAATTTCTAATTCCTGTAACAAATCCGATCAAAATTTCGTTAGTCACGGGACATATCAAAGACTACGGTATCTTCAATTATAATATGGGAATTTGGGAAAAGAAATCACATTAAAATTCCATTTGTAAAAACAACGTATAAAATCTTATGTCGAATGCAGAAATTTTGAACGATTTTACTTCATTTTCATGTATTCGTTTAATTTGAATGTGTGGATAGTTTCAAGTGGAAAATGGAACCAGTAAAGTCTCAATCCATTTGAGCGGAACGTTTGTTACACATTATTTATATAATGTGCAACACATACGTTTACATATTGACATTGAACGGCTATTAATGAAATGGAATTCAAACGTTTTTGTATATTTCTCACTCCCAATGCAGCAATAACTAAATGTACTTTTCATATACACATCCGTTCGTTTTTTTTTCTCCTCAAACTCTTCAATATGCCACATACTGAAATGGGTAGCGTATAACCTCATGAGTTACATGCAGCCACCACCAATTCGTGCATATCATTAAGCAACACACAGTACAAGAAACGTACTTCAGTTCAGAGTGAAATTTATAAAAAGCTTTTGCAAAAGAACTGTTTTTTCTTTCTTTTATCTTTACGAAATTTATCATCATTGAGTTTCGATAAAATGAAAAAAAAATCTTAAATCGAACCTGGTCAAAACACCTGCAATACTCTCTGTTTTATGTTCACACACTCACATACACACATATCAAGGGCATGCATAAGTTTGATATTGTGCACTTTTCATGTTTATAAATTGTATTTTGCTGTTGGATCGATGTGCTTGATATTTTTGTTGCTTCAATCAAATCATTGTCATACTGTGATTGTGTTACCGAAAACAGTTACGTAAAGTCAAACTTTGTGTTGTCATGCGTTACTTTTTTGTTCTGCCTAATGTAATACATCTTCGACTTAGACCAATGTTACAAAAAATTACCTTTCCATTCATTCCATACTCAATACTCATACACACCTCTTACTCATTGCTATTGAATCAACGATGAGCACAAAGTGTCTGATGAACTTGTGCAATTTCATTTATCGCAAACATTATATGCAACTCTCAATGCGACATCGGAGATGTATAAACTATAGTTGAAAGCAGCATCGAGAAAAACAATAAATAATGTATGATGCTTGATGCACTTGTATGTGTGCATATGTGAATTTATCATATGTGTACACAGGACATTAGTTGTATAATAGCATGGAATAAATCAAAATGCATCGACATGAGTCCGGTCATTTATTTCTTCAACTGACCAAACGCAAGTTTTTTTTATTTCTTTTAATGGGTAGACAGTTGCATTAGTTGTTTGAGTTGCTAAAATAGGGGGTCGTTCATAAACGATGCCCAACACTTTTCAGAATCATCTTCGTCTGTTTTCGTTGCCTTAATCTACGGAAAAACAATGAGCTCTAAAGGGCTCCAAGATTATATTGGACGCGATACGAATCGCATAGCGTAAGGTCTGTATGAAAGCTCAACTTGACAGAACAAACATTTTTTTTTGTCAAGTTGAGCTTTCACACAAAGCTTACGCGATGCGACTCGCATCGCGTTCAATATAATGAGCCCTTAACTGATCTTACATACTAATTTCTGATGTGTGTGTGTGGATTTAAATGAAAATCCACGCTTCTGTCAAGGTATGGTGTATTTCATGATGAGATGATTTCAAGTATTTCATCAAGTAAATAGCTATATTTTGACAAAAGATAACGTCGAATTTAACGCTAGTGTTAGTTCACATGCCAATTCTTTAAGAGACCTTTTGATAGATCTAGAACCTCTTTCGCCCCATGTCCAACTGCGTCAGCTACTCTTTTGTATCTTCAAACGTAATTTTAATGAGTGATGACGAGTGTTGAAAAACAGAACAAAAATAGGTTCTAAACGAAGGAAATTACATAAAAAACGAAAGGGAAAACTATAAAAAAAAGAGAAAAACAGAAGGTAGAAATTCAATCAATTCGTCTATAACCATCCAACGGTTTGATTGACCTATTAACTCAGACAATACACTGTACAATTAAAAAAAGGGAAAATTCAATATACCTTCTTATCACACAAAGTAACACGTAACTGCAATCACATGTCGGATGAAATGCTTTCGTATTTTATGTAATTTATTTCAGACCAAGTAATTAATGTTTCCTTTTCGGATTATGAAACAAAGTCAATTGAAAAAAAAAAAATACGAGAGAAATACATGTACATAAAAAATAAAAATTAATACTAAAAACTTACTTTATTAAGACAGCATGGATGCAACTATAAATTAAAAGAAAAATATAAAAATAACTTAACAGTTAATATGGCGGTGGCGAGTATATAATTCATAGATAAATTATAATTTAATTAAAAAAATATGTAAATGCATGATGGTGTGTGTCTTCATGGGTCTCTTTTCGCTATTGATATAACTGTTTACACAAACCAATTTGAATTGTAATTAATTTTTACGAAGGCTAATATATCGCAGGTGAATTTTTGTTTTTGGAAATTGTTTTTTTTTTCTCCTTTTTTTTGTTTGGTTTGTTGGTTTTAATTTATTGAGTTTGAAATTGGTTTTTACGAAAAATTCAAATTAATAATACAGCGAATCGTTGTATACGTACGTAGAATGTAATATTAACGGCCTTTGAATAGATATGGCCAAATATAATGAACGTATCGACCATAAAATTGCATTTTTATGAAATTTTACAGTTTCAAGTGTTGACTATATGAGTGAGTTTCTCAAGGAAGTCTTTCAAAGCTTTCAGCAATTTTCACACAAATCTCTTAAGCAACGCGACACATGATTTATTTACTAGTAATTTCTATCTAGCTCTAAAACAATAAATTTCGTTTTTATTGAACGGAAAAGACGTTATAAGACCCGTATGTGTACGAGAGAAAGTAGAGATTGGCATTGTTCTAACTTCACTAAGGATCGGAGTGGGTCGGCCAACACTGAGCCACAGTTTTAGCGGGTCGGACCACACCTGACCCACAGTTTTAGAACGCACAGAAAAACGATTTCTGTGACTTCTGCAACTGTGGGTCGGCCCGCTAAAACTGTGGGTCGACCAACCCCGATCCTTAAACTTCACAATCTTAGGAAAACCAGGAATATATCTATCTTTATGACATGAAGACTTCGGGAGAAAAACAAGATACAGCAATTGAAAGTGAACCTGCTCCCATGTATAATATATGAGAGTACGTCAAGGGCGTGACAGTCTTTTGTTTCGATCTTTGCAAGTAATATTCAGCATGAAATTAGCTGCAGTTGTAACCGAAGCTAGCTTCACTGCAAAAAAATCAGCTGATTTTTGAACTTTCCAATTTATGAATGAAATCAGCTGATATTGTTTGCAATCAAGTTACCTTCGGTCACAACTGCAGCTAACTTCACGTTGAGTACTACTTGCGAAGATCGAAACAAAAGACTGTCACGCCCCTGGAGTACGTTCACTTTCAATTGCTTTATCTTCCCGGACGGAATATGTGAACACTTTTTCTTTCGGCATACAAATTTTGCATGGCATAAGACATTCCCACACGATTCCTTTAGGATTCTTAAGGAATGTGTTCACTTATTCTTGACGGGTTGTTTTTCTCCCGAAGTCTTCATATGTCATCTGAATGTTATCATCTGATTTTCTCTTTCTTACCATCGAAGCTTGACTGTCTTGTTCACTCTCTCCCTCTTTCTCTCTCTATCTATTTCTTCATTCTATTTTTATTCCAGAGCATAACATTCGTGAAAAAATTTCTCGAAAATTCCCTAAATTTGTGGATATTTTGCACTGATTTTTCTATTTGATAGGATTCTCGTAGGTAAGAAATTTCCTATGACTCATAAAATTTCCTTAACAATTCCCTAAATTAGGAAATTTTTTCTCAAATATTTCCCAAATATGACACCTCGCCTTTGTTGTTATAAAATTCCGTTAAAATTATTGATGTATTTGTGAGATACAACTTATACGCAAACCTTGTTATGTAAATAACTGTTACATAGGGTTATATAACTGGCAACTACTTTATAGATTAATTTTTCCACTCCAATTGAAATTGTCCTATAATTTAGTCACGTGTAGCTAATTTAAAACATTTCATTTGCTGAGAAAATTTTTGTCAGCTCTCTTCTTCTTCGAATTAAAATAGTAATTTTGTGACCTTTCATCGATATCCAATTTCAATAAATTTATCCGTTTTTTTATTCCAGATGTTTTGATTTACCGTTCATCAATACAACGTGTGTTAGCTGTTTCGTCCGAGTGGACTGAAGACACAACTGAATTATCAGCCCAATCAACCATACAATATGCCTTCCGATATGCCTTCCGTGTTACATGTGATGCACATTATTATGGTGATCGCTGTGCGAACTTATGTCGACCTCGGGAAGATGGTTTTGGTCATTACACATGTTCACCAACGGGTGAGCGTATTTGTTTATCCGGTTGGGAAGGTGATTACTGCGACAAAGGTAAGTCAATTGTAATTTCTTCTTATTATTCAAATAAGTTTCAATTTATTATTTGTCTGGTCTGGACAAAAGAATGGGAAATAGATTTTGTTCTGTTTATTCAATCTTCGATGTACAGAAGAAGAAAAAAAAAACCGAAACAACGAAGCGTATCATTAAGATTTTATTCTTTAACATTCTTATATATTCACTTGATAGTCTAAACAAAAACATTACACCAGATTCTCATTCAATCTGTAAATATTCTTTTAAAAGATCTATTTCGTCGTTTTTGGTTTGTGCGTTTTTTTGTCCGTAACACTTCTCGTTACTTAAATTTATATACACTCGTCGCTGAACAAACATCAACTCAGAAAATTGTATTAAAATTAACAGTTTTTATTCTTATTTTTTTTTTTTCTTATTATTTCTTTTTTTTGTTATTTTTTAATCATTTAATGTGTTTGAATTTTTTTTTCTGATTAATTGTTTGCGCATGCTCTAGCAAGAATAAATACGTGCGCGATCGGATTGATGCGATATGATAATTGAATATTTCTATTTAATTAAAAAAAAAAACGAATTTTCAATTACAATTGTTCCGAAATAATTTCTTTGAATAGATCCACACTAAGACGTTGAATCGATTTTCGCCGTTCTTTTTAATTATCACAGAGATTTGTTTCAAATCGATTCCGTTCTTTGAAGATTTTAATTAAAACAAATTTTTATTACTTGAATATTTAGAACAAGAGGTCAGTGAAATCTTTTGAATTTATTCAATGCCGTGTCTAGACTAGTCACCGCCCTAAGTCGTTGCAATTTTGCGATTTTCAAACTCTAATGTAACATTAGCATTACTAGCTAGTCAATATGAATACAGCACTCGTCCTAACTCTTTTCTACATGTGTAGAAACGTAGAATACACAGAATTCGCCTTACCTATGCGACGAATATCACCTCATAGGTCATAGAGAAGAGTTTTGTATGTATTTGACCACCTGGTAATACGAACAGTAAAGTTGCATAGTGTTATGATTCTTTCACCGTATACTGAAAATTTTATATACACCTAGCTGCACCCACTACACCCTTGCTGTAGCTCATTGCAGCAGGCTGCTCCTCATGGCACCTCTCTGCGCCTAGCTGCACTTCACTGCACCTAGCTGCACTTCACTGCACCTAGCTGCACCCACTACACCCTTGCTGTAGCTCATTGCAGCAGGCTGCTCCTCATGGCACCTCTCTGCGCCTAGCTGCACTTCACTGCACCTAGCTGCACCTCACTGCACTTAGCTGCATCTCACTGCGCATAGCTGCACCTAGCTGCACCTTACTGTACCTTACTGCACCTATCTGCACCTTACTGCACCTATCTGCACCTAGCTGCACCTTACTGCACCTAGCTGCACCTTACTGCACCTAGCTGCACCTTACTGCACCTATCTGCACCTTACTGCACCTATCTGCGCCTAGCTGCACCTTACTGCATCTAGCTGCACCTTACTGCACCTAGCTGCACCTTACTGCACCTAGCTGCACCTCACTGCACCTAGCTGCATATCACTGCAGTTAGCTGCACCTCACTGTACTTAGCTACACCTCACTGTACTTAGCTACACCTCACTGCACTTAGCTGCACCTCACTGCACTTAGCTGCACCTCACTGCATCTACCTGCACCTTACTGCATCTACCTGCACCTAGCTGCACTTAGCAGCATCTCACTGCACTTAGCTGCATCTCACTGCAATTAGCTGCATTTCACCGCACTTAGCTGCATCTCACTGCACTTAGCGGCGTCTCATTGCACTTAGCTGCACCTCACTGCACATAACTGCACCTAGCTGCGCCACACTGCACTTAGCTGCGCCTCACTGCAACAAGCTGCACCTAGGGAATCAACTTTTTTGACTTCACTCTATCGCTACTTTCCTGTCGTGTCATCAAAATCACTACACTTTGACATAAGCTATTGACGAACTAATGGCGTGTATCATACCTACCATCAACGTTCCGCAAGGTATTTTGAACGTCATGATACCGTCTGTCGATGCCGACATCGAAAATTACAAAACTATACCGCCTTTTGTGTTTGCATCACACAGGGTGCTCAACATTTCGATGATTGCATGTTCTAAGGCCCTCATTTTTTTCCATCGCCCTGGACCACGTCTCAAGGAGACAAGGCACTGGATTTATTTTCCCATTAATTTTTCACATTTTTTTGCCAATCAAGAAATATATAAACTATAATTCAGTCTTGCAGCTGCTTAATATTTACAATTTGTTCCTCGTTTTTTTACATAATTTAAGTAAAAATTGAGTCAACAATGGTAATTAAATATGGACAACGTACAGAGTTAAAAATATAAATCGAACGGGCAAACGACAACAACGTGTTTTCGGTCGATCCAATGTTGTTTATTATAATATTTCATTCGTGAGTTAACAAAATACACCAATCCATTTCTTCAGCTGTCCCTCATGTTTGACGATCATTTTTTTTATTATTATTATTACTTTTTAGTCTCGTGTGCTCGTGCGCTAATATCTTTCATTGTACATAACGCTTCAATACTGAATGGAAAATGAGGTGGTATAGCCCATAATTTTTTTTTTCGAATGTGTAAAGTGGCACCTTGCGCCAATTCCATTTAAATTGGTTAATAGAGTTTCTGCTTCTCCGCTCATTTTGTTTTTATTTTCAATTATTTTTTCAAAAACTTTATTACCTTTTGGGTTTTTTAATTTATGTTTTTTCGTTTACATTTTGTTTCTTAATTAGTTTTGTCTGTTTAATTTATGCATCAGATCATAACGCATCAATGAATAAATAAATAACTTAACATCCGTTTTTTTCTTGCGATCTGTTTGTTATTATTTTTTATTCCGTTCGTTCAACATCGCCGAGATAACTTAAAATCGCTGAAGGTCAGCCTGAAATTCATTTCATTTATTTTCGTTCGTTGTATCCAACATATCTTTTTTAAACGAAATTATAACAGGAAAAAAAACCCATTGCAGAAATCTACATTCCCACCGTTTCATCGAATATGTTGTGTGGCATATCATATTTTTTTCGGAGCTTCTAGAAAAATAAAAAAGTGAAATAATGCCAGAGGCCTAATTTCATATTCTTCTGAATGTTCTGGTTTACATGCCCCCAACTACTGATTGATGCTAAATGGCATGTTCTTCGTTTTTTTCTTTCATTCAGATGTCTGTGTTAAGCATTTTTCCGGCTTTTTAACAAATTAGTTCTTCCTATTGTTAAGAACATTTATCTCTTTATCTTTTACCCCCAAAATTCATGTGCAGTTTTAGGTAATGCACATTATCTGGATATAAGTTTCCTACTACAGGTAAAATGTTTTCATCTTTTTTATCAGTGTATCGAATACCAAATCGTAAAAATGTGGTAACAGTCGCCATGCACTTGCAATTCGTATCAAAAATCTGTAGTTTCTTTCATTGATAAAAAGATTTAAAATATTTACCTGATTCAGGTAATTTTCTCTTTAGGTAATTTCATTTACAACGAATTTCTTCTTAATAGAGATGGAAAATTAGCGGTAATTTAGTATCATCGGTAATATTATGTAACGTTGGGTAATATTACCGAAGACTTAAATTACCAATATTACCGGGGTTTGGTACAGGTAACTTATGGTAATTTTGGTAATATTACCGTAATTTTCAGATTTTTTTCAAAATGACAGTATGCTACATCAATGTGAAATGTTTGACCCTCAAAGATTGCTGCAAAATAAAACAAATTTCAGTCTGAAAGTCTTTTGTTTTAATATGTACATATGTACAAGTAACACTCAACGTGAAGTTAGCTGCAGTTGCGAACGAAGCTAACCTCATTGCAAAAAAGTCAGCTGATTTCATTAATAAATCTACCAAGTTTCAATAATCAACTGATTCTGTTTGCAATGAAGTTAGCTTCGGTCGCAACTGCAGCTAACTTCACGTTGAGTGTTATTTGTACAAATAAAAACTAAAGACTGCCACTCCCCTGCTTCGGGAGAAAAACAAGATAAAGCAATTGAAAGTGAACCTGCTCCCATGTATAATATATGAGAGTACGTTCACTTTCAATTGCTTTATCTTGTTTTTCTCCCGAAGTCTTCAAATATAGAATAATTTATTTGCTTTAAGGCTCATTCCACGAACCATTCTACCGTTGTAAATAATGTAAATGCTATAGAAACTGAGTGTACACAAATGTATTTTCGTTCACTTTTATAAAAAAGTTACCAGTTTGTATGGAAAACAATGGTGAACGCAAGCAAATTCACAAAGTTTGCAAAGTAGATGACCTGTAAATTGGGAACGGCATTTGTTGTCTCATTTTATTATGAATCACTTTGAAAGAATGAAAAAGATGAAAGACCGTTCCCAATTTACGGTACCGATGGAATCAGCCCTAAATTGTTCTAAGAACTCGTATACTACGTTGAACACAGAGCATGTTCTCTTCGATATTTGGGTTACAGCGGTATTGACTTCCGCACGGTCACTAGGTAAAGTGTAAGAGGCGAATACGAAGACGGTTACTAAGTTTTTATCGAATGTTGTTCTTACTCTTTACTTGTTTTAGGAGCCGTTCATAAATTACTTAACGCAAGAGCGGGATGAGGTGTATGAGGCCAACGTTACGGTTAGAACAAAAATGGTTTGATTCTTTTAGCGTTACAGGGGGAGAGGGGTCTGAAAAATATCAATTTTTGCGTTATGTAATTTTTGAACGGCCCCATACCAAAAAACTTCTTCTAAAATAAAGTGGGACGTTATGTTAAACTTCGATTCGCGCCATATTTCAGTCGTTCTGAATATTTTGGTTGCCCTACTCAGTAATATTACGTAAGTTACGTAATATTACCGAGACTTTAAATTACCAATGTTACCGAGCTTCGTAATTTTACGTAATATTACCGAGTAATATTCCAGCGTAATATTACCGTTCCATCTCTGTCTTACAGCAGTAGTTGTTCCATCAACTAGTACAGCTTCATCGATAAAAAATGTACCTGTAACAGGTAACTTTTTTTTGCGCGAACAATTGACTAATTCGAAAGTTATACATCCTTTGATCACTTGTGTAAAGGTTAAAAGTCGATCATTTAAATATTCAAATATACGAATTACAAATTAGAAAGCTCTTAACATTTTCAACCAAAAAACAATAAAAAAACGCGTATATCAATTCCATAACTGTGACTACACGCCTATTTAAAATTATACATTTAATTCATTTAATCAACAATTACCATTAAAATAATCATTTTTTCTTCAATCCAATAAAAAACCATTTCATTGTTCCCATTATCGAATGAGATTCCGAACAAATTTATGTTATTAATTCCGCGCGCTCTTTTTTTCTGTATTTTCTTACCTCATTCGGTGTGTCTTGTCTTTTGTGATGTGTTAACCAACATCTCACCCGAAAATTACATGTTACAAACTGTGATACAATTTCTGAATTAAAATCTTTAAATTGACTATTATTCACATGTCATAACATTTTCAAAAGTGAACTTCTCAGTCAGTGTAACAAAAGTGTAACACAAAAAAAAATTATTTGATTCCATATTCCATTCATAAAAATATTCGTTATATAAAGCATCGTTAAGTACGCGTTTGAAGACTCAGACAATTGAGATTATACTTTTGATTGAATATTAGGCGAAGGCGAAAGAAGAAATTATTTTTATTTCATTTATTCAGTTTGTTGAAAAACGTTGCTAATGTTTATACAGTCGCAAGCATGTAATTTTATTCGAATGAGAACTTTTACAAATTTTTCATACGAGAAGGAGATTGCACCAAAATTATGCCCAGAAGGATTTTCCGTTGTGTCCGCTTTTTTTGTAGTTTCTCTAACATAACTCTTTCTTCGTGCAGTTGAATTAGCACCATGTGAGAATATACAATAAAACCGCGCCGATTTGGGCAGTCTGAAATGTGATGGTCAATTTAATTTCGGTGTCTTTTCCCATAAGCCTGAAGGTTAGCTACCACTTATATGATGATGATAGATTCATAAAAAATAACGGTAAACATAACATAACCTGAATGCGATTTCGACTTACGTAACCGTCTATTTTTATCCATATTTTAATCTCTTTGTAACGTGTGTAAATTTTTTGCTTGTAATGTCACACAATTTACATTTAACGAATGCATAAAACACTAAAAATTCAATAACTGAAGTCTTTGTCTAACAAGACATAATGAATTTTCTGAAATTGATGATACATCAGGTAGCTAACGTCATAATTTCATTTTCCTGTTGTTGTTTTTTTATAGATAATATTGGGAACGAAAATCCATCTGTATCTTTCGTTTCCACCAAACGTGTTCATTCCATAGTATTGATCTTTCAAAATTTTTAAATCTTGATGTCACGTATTGTGAATTTTAAGTTACATCCTCCCTTTTATTACACCCGAAAAACAGGTTTTTTTCCTCTCTACTTCCTTTCAATTAAATTTTTTTAAATGGTAAAACATTCTCACATGGATAGACACATTAATGTTGGATGAGATCGGCGATGAGAAATGAAATGTACACTGTGGTAAGAGAAATTATGTATGGGATAACATATTGGATTTTTTATCATGTGTGGCGATATAACTCAGTGCCCGATGTTTTTATTTATAGCAACGAGTTTTCAGACAGCACATTTCCCGCAATGGTTATTTCGAGATGTGACAGTTTCAAAAGTCCCGAAAAGGTTGAGAAAAATCGAAGTGACTGTTGACACAAGGGAGCAAATAGCATCTACAGTAGAAAAATGTCTTTGTTGTGGGAGACCTGGGAGATTTCTGCCAAATTGAATATATTCGGTCAGTGTCCATTTAACATTTCCATTTTGTGGGGGTTTTCGGCAGAGAGGCTTTCCTAATTTTATTTTGCCATTTTTCTCGTAGAGATTTTATCTTTGAAATTTTTCTCAAAGTTACACAATTTTAAAAATTAATAAAAGATCCGTACGTATCAGAATAGATATGGCAGAACAGATTTTTCAAATATGTGAGAACTTATCAGAATTGCAAATTGTTACAAAGTTTTTAAAACTATCAGAATTCGAACGACCCACAGAAATTACCCAAGGTAATGTCGAAAACCTTCCCGAAGTACGAAAATTGTGGAAGTTGATATATTCCGGGATTAGGTCATTTTTCCCTAAAACCCTGAAACACGCGTTCTCTAGAAATTTATTCTCTACAACTTTTCTTTTGGAAGCAACTTTCCAACTGCCATAGGTCTAGAGATATGGATCATCCCTCCCAATTTTACAAGTGGTTATATCCCAGGATTGGGGCAATTCTACCCAAAACCTTGAGAAACGTGTTCTCTAAAATTTTATTCCCTACAAATTTTCTTTCGGAAGCAACTTTCCATCTGTCATAGGTCTAGAGATATGAGTCATCCCTCCTGATGCTAGAAGTGACTGATTGCCAAAGATTGGGACATTTTTCAGGAAAACCCTGAGACACGTGTGCACTAAAATTTCATTTTCTACAACTTTTCTTTTGCAAGCGACTTTCCAACTGCCGTAGTTCTACAGATATGAGTAATTCGTCCCTATTCTAGATGTGGTCATATCCCAGAATAAGGCAATTTTTCGGGAAAACCCTGAAATACGTCTCCTCTAAAATTTAATTCTCTACAACTTTTCTTTTGGAAAACTTTCTAAATGCCATAGGTCTAGAGATATGAGTGATCCCTCTTGGTTCTAGAAGTAAATGAATGCCACGGATTGTGAGGTTTTTCGGGAAAACTCTGAGACAAGTGCTCTCTAAAATTTTATTCTCTACAACTTCGTCTTTGGAAGCAACTTCCTAACTGCCATAGTTCTAGAGATATAAGACATCCCTCCCAATTCTAGATTTGGTCATATCCCACTAATGGGTCATTTTTCACTAAAACCCTGAAACACGTCTTCTTTAAAATTTCATTCACCACAACTTTGCCTTAGGAAGCAACTTTCTAACTGACACAGTTCCAGAGATATGAGTCATCTGTTCCAATCATACAAGTGACTAAATCGCGGGATTATGCCATTTTTTCTTAAAACCCTGACCCAGACCTCTGACCCGATTTCCACAAAAAAATCCTAGTTTTGTGAGATCAAATGCTTTCATTTGCCACCAAAATGAACAATTTCCGTGCTATGCTTGCTGAGATATTTGCGATTTTGCGAAAAAGTTTCACCGACCCCCGAAAAACCATGTTTTTGGTCACTTTTGCGACCATCTCTCTGAAACCACTTGACCGATTTTGCTCATCTTTGAACTTGAATCATGGGATATTATGTACCTTTCATGGAAATAGAGTTTAGAAAAAAATGACGAGACGGAGAAGCGGACTTTTTTTTTCGCTGATTCGACATCTTTAGACGATATTAAATGCATCCCCATCACTCCCGCCTCGATACACCCCATGTTACAATTAAATGTACAAAAATGCACTGAGAATTTCTTCCGAATATTTCATTGTTTGAACAATAGAATAAAATGATCAATGAAAGGCGCACTTATTTAAAGGTTGACTTTATGAAAGAATGCTGACATTTGGTAGAATTGAGTCTCATTGAGCAGAATTCATCGATAGTAAATTGAATATTTGAACTGTTTGGGGTCACATGACTGAAAAGTGTAAATTTGATTGGTTAGTTGAGAGAAGTTTTCTTATTTTCTCAGTGTTACCAGATTAAAGCCACACTAAGTTGCGAGAATCGTCAATGAGACTTGAACAGTGGCAGACATTTTACTCCACCAATTGAGTGCATTTTCTTACACAGAACACAGTACATAAGCAGTCCACTGATTTTGCCGTAAAACGATTCATACTCTCTGAGGCGTGATATATTACAACAAAAACAGAAGTGTATTGAAAAACTCTTCCATAACAAGATTCATAATGATTTCTTAATAATGCCACTTTATATAATTCTTACGATTTATTTTTTTTTTTCTTTTGAGTTTTCATATGACTGCTCATAGTATCCTTGAGTTTTTTTTAATATTGTTATGTTATTACCACAATACCCATGCGATCAGCCAGCATTTTTCATGCCTAAAGAGCAGTTGAATTTAAACGCATTTTCACTGAAGTACTTTAGTATGTGCTGTGCATACTTGCTGTATCGCATAAAAAAAGTTGATTTTACTAGACCTAATTCTCAATTTTTTTTAAATAATTTCGGCCCGCATATACCTCCGTTTTAAACAACAAATACAAATTATAAATCATTCACGAGATATGTATAAATATGCATGCACCAGTCTTGAAAATTAATAATTTTTTTTTGAAAATATTTTTTCAGCGCGCTGCTTACCAGGCTGTGACGAGCAACACGGACATTGCACCAATCCAAATGAATGCATGTAAGTTGTATATTCACCTTGTATTTAATGAACGAAAAGATGGAATAAAAAAAATGTTCCATTAAAATTATGTCTTATTCTTCTCGTAAAGAAATCTCTGCAATTCCCTCTTTAATAACCGCTCTTTTAACAAATAAATACCCTCTTCGATTCGATCATGTTTTGTGATTTTATTATTTATTTATTGAAAGACAATGTATCGTTATGCATAATCCGAAAATCATCCGAAAAGAATTTACCTACAACTCCATTTCCATTTATTGTTTATGAAAGGAACAACATTAACCATCGATGCTCACATAAAATAAATAATTTTTTTTGCCATCTTTTATACACACCATCAGCCTTATTAAATTGCGCGGCGCGTTGACACGCCTCTTCCAGAGGTATTTCCCACGAGGCGCGAAGTCAATATTGGATCGAATTGTACTTGTAAAAATACACATAGAGTTCACGATTGAAAATTTTTCGCTTTGATAAATTGTTGCCTATACGTTGGGTAAACAGGGTGATGAATAAACGAGACGTGATGAAATTGTTCCATGTTCCATGCTGACTTAAATTTACATGAATTGAAATATTGTAGCACAAGAAACAGTTAAGTTGGGCTTAACGAAATAGCTGTAAACAAACGCCCCACAACGCCCAAATTTTCTTTGCGTTCATACATTTTTTATTGTTGTGTGATTTTTCATTATTTCTCGCATTTTCGGAGTAATTTGGAAAAAGGCAAAAATTGGAAAGGCGACAAAATTTAAAAAAATAGATGACGTTAGTTTCTACACACTGAAAAATTTGCATTAGTAAATTGTATGTTCATTCGAATTGTAGATGCCGAATTAGGGATTACATTCACTTGTATGTACATACATTGTTGTATGTATTGGTAAGCTTTGAGCTTCTTTCGAATTACATTGGAAAGTTGGAATATTTGGCTGGATTACAAAAGAAGCTCAAAGCTCTCGAAAGCTTCTCATTAGCACACAAATTCGATACGTTCTTTTGATGTAACACGACAGACTTGTGGTAAGTTTTGAGCTTCTTTCGAATTACATTGGAAAGTTGGAATATTTGGCTGGATTACAAAAGAAGCTCAAAGCTCTCGAAAGCTTCTCATTAGCACACAAATTCGATACGTTCTTTTGATGTAACACGACAGACTTGTGGTAAGTTTTGAGCTTCTTTCGAATTACATTGGAAAGTTGGAATATTTGGCTGGATTACAAAAGAAGCTCAAAGCTCTCGAAAGCTTCTCATTAGCACACAAATTCGATACGTTGTTTTGATGTAACACGGCAGACTTGTTCTAAGCCATTCTAAGCTTACATACTATTTGCTATGTGGTGTCGTTCAAACCATTGGTTTTACTAGACGTACATTGTAACGAATGAATGTATCATCAAACAAATGTACATCGAGCCTAGATCACCATTTTTTTCGAAAAATGATCTTCGTAAACGTTGATCGAGACTCGATTATCTACCAGAAAAACAACTCCACAAGCTGAAAAAAAGAACTCAATCTGATATGAGAAGGGCTACTACATACTAGGCTTTTAGAGCGCGTACGGTACAGGAATTGCTGGTGAAGCTCACCGGTGAACATTTTGACAGGTCTACCCATATGATTTATATGGGTAGACCTGTCAAAGTTAACTTAACGAATAATTGAGTCTGTTGGGAGTAAAACTATTCCAACTGTCAAAGTGACGTTTTAAACGTCAAACAAAAATTTTTTTTAACGAAATATAGGGTTATAGAATTGAGGAGAAATAAGCAGGACAGGTTTTGGACATTTCGAAAAAAATATTTGTGTTTAACATTTAAAACGTCACGTTGACAGTTGGAATAGACTCAATTGCGGTACACACTCTGGGGATGAAAATTCTGTTTATTCCAATTGTCAATTGTCCCTCATGCATTTCGAGAGTCCTAAAAATTCTTCTTTTTATCACTTATGAGAGGCCGTTCACAAATGACGTCACGCTTGCTATAAAAAATGAGTATCCATAAAAAGGTCATAACTCGTTCAGTACAACAAATTTCGTTTATAGGACTCTGGCTAACCCCCCCCCCCAAACAGGGGGTGTGTTTGGGGGGTAGTCAGAGTACTATAAGCAAAATGTCTGACCAGTTTGGAGTATTGAACTTTGTGGATTTATAGCAAGCGTGACGTCATTTATGAACAGCACCTAAAAGGATATTCTTTTATACTATATTAAAAGAAGGTACATCAAACCATACAATTATTGATTGATCAAACTTTATCTTGAGTAAGAAAATCATCACACCATCATTACAGTCTCCTTAAATGTGGTATTGTGGTATTCGTATATGCGATTAGCAACAGTCCAATTATATTTTCAAAAAGAAAAACCTTCGTATAAAATTCTGAAGCGTTTACACGTCGGTGCTGTTCGTTGTGGTAGTTGCTTTGGAGTCGCTCTTTCCTGTTGAAATATCAAAATCTGGCTGTATGGTGCCGCAAATCTTCAGACCGTTAAATAAATCACAGTAGGTCGCTCGATATTTGTGATTTGTAGCAGCATAAATAAAAGGATTGATAACCGCTAATGCACCACCGAACGTCCTCACAATCAGGTTGGGCCATAAGCTTTCGCTTTCGTAAAACCAGATGTGTTCTATAAGCATCGGCAAGCAGCACACGACAAACGATACATAAATCAGTAGGGTCATCATTGTTAGGTGACGCTCCTTCTCTTGCGAAGAATTACATTGTGACATCTTTCGGCATTGTTGTCGCACTTTGTAGAAAATGCATCCATATGACACAGTGATGATGAGGCATGGCGATATGAGTCCGACCACAAATAGTACATTTTCGATTGACTTGCCATCTTTTTCAGCCACTACACAGAATATATTTAGCTTTTCGATTGTTCCGAGTTGATCAGTTAGGGGTGGTATTAATAACGCAACTGGCAACAACCAAATTATTAACAATTGACCGATAATCATCGACTTTTGATAAAAGCTTTTGTAAAGGTGAGGGTGAACCACAAGAATGAATCTGAAAGTAAGTAAAAGACAGCAACAGTGCTGCGTAGATCAGTAATTAAATTTATAACACTCTGGGCTATAATATGCATATTATAGTCCTCAAACTGATGTTTGGGGCCCTCGTGTTATAAAATATCGTATAACACACGGGGTGTAATTTGAGACCTCTTATCTCGGAATGTTAGAGAACCTCGGGCTGATGCCCTCGGATCTTCAACCCCTCCCGGATACAACACCTCGAATTACAGCCCTTGTGTTATAAAATACTATTACTGGATTAGATGATTTTGAGTTCATGTGAAAATTCATTATATCTACATGCCGCATATGAAAGTTTTCAATAAACTTTAGAATGCAATCGGTTCGTTGGTGAATATTTCACACAACAAATGAATATACAAACCTGTTGATCGCGATTCCAGCTATACTAAATGTAGTATTGCCAAGATTTATGCGTAAAGATGACGCATACAACTTACAAACCACTATGTTCGACATCAGTTCCTGTAGGAGGAATTCGTCTTTTTATCGAGTTCTGACATGATTTTAGTTTCGATTTAATCAAAAACAAAAAGTGAATTTCACGAAAAATATTACGTTGTTGAGGTATGCAGCAGCTGAAGCCGGAAAACATGTGGATGAATAAATCAAATCCGAGATACACAAAGACATGATAAAAACTGTTGTTACATGTTGTCGTAATACTCGATCTCGTAGCAATGCTATGAGAGTGAGAAAATTGCCTACGGAATTCGGAACAATCAACCAAGCGAGACCAGAAAAGATACAAAAACTTTACCCGAAAAGCCAACAATTGTATAAACGATACCAACTGTTGCACCATATGCATATTCAGTTGAAGTCATTTTCGCTTTTTGTTTGCTTTGATTTATATTGTTAAAAGTTCTATACGCTCCGCTCTCAATCACTTACTGTTTGATGAAACTAGATCTTTTCTGACTAACCCAAAAGATGTATCCCGATCATTGCAGCGAGTCGAGCGGAAAACAACTCGTTTGTAAAGTCATTATAGCTGATTGACCATCATAACACAAATATCGACCAACGTAATTATTGTACGGTTACAAATAACGCTTATCCTCTTCGTAGTTGAAAGTTCTTATGAACGAATGACAAATTTCTTATCATCTCTTTGATTTCAAATTTCCTCTCCGTCATATCATCGTCTTAATAGTCAAGGCAATAAAGTCACACTCATATATCCATTTCCAATGATCAAATCATTAGAAGCGTAAGCAGTCGATCTAAACTAGTTGAGAAACTTAAATCATCATTTCATGCAATCTTTCCAGCGGACAAATACTTTTAATGCATTCGCTGTCGGTGTGTTAGAAGAGTGCATAAATCAGTTAAGAGCGTATATAAGTCAGTTAAACCAACACACCTAAAAACGTGAACGGTTAAACTAACACACCTCCAGCTTATACATTAAAGCATCGTACTGAACAGCGATTATAGTTCTCATCTTCACCGCTTTCGTCAGCAATTTTTTCATAGATGAATATGGCGCTACGATCTGTATAGCTCACAAACTGTCCGTATATTCAGCTATGAAAACTCCAGATTGCGCTGCGGACGTTCGGGTATTTTTCGTAATATTTTTTAGGTTAATCACGCCCTATTCTAACTCTAACTTTGCTCCTCGTGCGTATACATCGCTTATATACACGTCTATGCAGTAATATGCTATTCCTCACTAATCTGCATTTGCCAAACGTCAAATATTAAGACAAATAATAAGAATTTCTCTAATCGCCCCATTCGCCTACACTAAATTGATTTTTTCTAATACTTTCGAGTCATATGACTGTGATCATACTGCGACATTGGTTGGTTCGGAGAAATTATCTCATTTTTCGTAGTCTTGACCGATTAAAATCAACTTGATGTGACAACAGAGTAACTGTTCGTTTGCTGTCATTCTAACTGTTGCAATAGGCTCCATAGGATCCAAAATAACGCGTATGTGCATACGAACATAAAGTATGTCTTAGAATTAAAGAATGTTCCTCCTTTCAGTGCATTCGCGCTATTAATACGACGTCAGCTTATGTCGAAGTATTCAAAATTTCATATTCTGTCAAGCGATGAAAATGCTTGTCAGATCATGCACTTCGTCATGAAATGTCTTATACTTTGGCATAAGCCGACGCCGCACAAATCGTGTTTATTTCAGTGCACCTTACCAGGCCTTTTTTTAGGAATTTTATTCTTAAAAATTACAGAAAATTCTTAAAAAATTCCTAAAATCTTAAATTTGAAAATTTAGGAATTTTTTAAGAATTTTATGGAATTAGGCCCTGGCGCCTATCGCTGCTCGTCCCTTTTTTCATGGTCTGTGAAGCTACAATTCTTCTCAACGAAATAAGATAAAATTTATTAGAAAAAACGAAAATTCGTTTTCCGTCTCTTTTTTGTCGATTTAAACGTTTCTTTACAAATCTGAACAAATTTATTGAATTCAATTTCCGATGCAAACGTCTCTAATTGCTACAAAAAAGTGAAAATCATTTTCAATAGCTCGTCTCTTATGAATAGATAGATGACAAGTAATTTAAATCACATCATTCATCATTTTCATTTTGCTGTGCATATCTCAAACAGTAAAATAAAAGAAACATCAACGAAATGTTCAACCTGGGGCAACACATTACAATCCGCATGCCGCTTAAGAAAACGATGCTGTAAAATAACTTACCTTGAGTTGAGTAGACCCATCGTGACAGACTCTCTCAACTCAATTCGCAATGTCTAGTTTATCGAAACATTCAACTTGACAATCAAATTAATTTCTCATCGCATTGAAAAATGATGTACCTTTCTCCATATAAAGATAAACCTTGTGTGTATTGTAACATAAATAGTAAGCCATTGACCATAACACTTTCCGTTTGGGTTTTTTTTTCTTAGATTCTTTTCAAAAACAATTTTCTTGATAAATAATCATACTTGGGAATATCAACAACATTTTAATGCCACAACATCATCAATGTGTACGCGACAAGTACCATTCGGTTACATTGTTAAATTAATGATCGTTCAATTCATTTGGGGACATCCACATGTAATATCCACTTGAAAATCCGACGCAACAGAAACTTTGTTTTCTATTTTTTTTTTTTTGATGATAAATGTTCTTTCACATTTAGACAATCGTCTTTTAAACGTATTTTTATTCCATTATTAAATTTCTGAATTCAATGTTATTTAGCTCTTCAACAACATTTCCTCGTTCATCATCAGTATCATTTGTATCATGAATAATACAAGCGCAAGAGTAACAAAACTGTGGCATTTTTACTACGAATTTTCTTTCCACATACAAAAGTTAGCCTTACATACTTGAAGAATGAAAAAAAAAAAATAAAATAAAATTATAAAAGATTAAATTGTAATGTGTGGGAATGCATTGTATATTCTGTACATAATGTCCCGTAACTCATATGCTTGTTGAATAGTAAATATAAGTTTTGATAAAACGAAATTATAATAAAATATTGAAGTTAAACTACTTACATTCATTCACAATTCTACATATATTTATGGTTTGCATAGTACATTTTTATTAACAATATACACGGTGTTATGTTATACCTGAAATGTATGCGCTTTTGGTTCCTGATAAATTCATAATCTCTCAAAAATCCAATTAAATATAATTTAAAAGAGAAATGTTTTATGAGTTTGTTGGTAGTTCACATTGTTGGAGAGACCTCCAGACGGTTCAATTCGAATCAATTAATTTTCTGATGGAAATGATTTTGTGATGACGATGATATTGGAATTTCACGGATTCCAAAACGGACCCCCAATAAAACAGTGTTGTTCACACTTTGAACGTTTATTAGAGAGTGACTAGTGCACAGAACAAACTATTGTATTTATACCTGAAACTACGTCTAGTACATCTTTATTCAAATCGACATTCTCTATGCACTGCGTCCATACTATTTTCTAGAGTTATGTTATTATCAAGTGATAAATCCATCCAACACTTCCCCTCAATTAATAATAACATAAACTGTTGACTTGATCAACAATTGACTTGACCAATTATTCACTTGACCACCGACTTCTCTTGACAATTGACTTCTCTTGACAATCGACTTCTCTTGACAATCGACTTCTCTTGACAATCGACTTCTCTTGACAATTGACTTCTCTTGGCCATCGACTTTTCTTGAACATCGACTTCTCTTGACCATCGAGTTCTCTTAACCATCGACTTCTCTTGACCATCGACCAATTTGACCATTGAAAGATAATTGACCATCGCGAAAAATGCAAACATTGACTGATTGAAAAGACATTTGACAATCGACTTTCACTTGACCATCTACTTCATTTGACCATCGATTTTGCTTAACCAATAACCATAGACTTCACTTTACTTGACCATCGACATTACTTGACCATCAACTTGAACTTGACTTAAGACGACCATCAAAGACTGCCAGCTTCTTCTTTTTATTGACTTTGGGTAGTGGGCCACCTCAGGCCTCGTTGTGAGATTGGACTGCTCAGCCAGTATCGTAGTGGGCCACCTCAGGCCTCGTTGTGAGATTGGGCTGCTCACCCTGTATCGTAGTGGGCCACCTCAGGCCTCATTGTGAGATAGGACTGCTCACCCAGGAGTGGGCCACCTCAGGCCTCGTTGTGAGATTCCACTGATCACCCAGTTCCCGCTGTTGCCACCAATGAAAACACATTAGTAACGACATGCTATAATTCAATCCTACAGCGAGTGTTATTGACACCCCTTCCAGTGCAAACTGGCGCTGCAAATTAATTGCCAAAATTAATCATAGCGAGTGTTATTGACACCCCCTCCTAGTCACAGACTAGCGCTATAGATTAATTGCCACAGTTTCAATGTGTCTGGGCCCATAACCTATTGGAATTTCACGGATTCCAATCCGGACCCCCAATAAAACAGTGTTGTTCACACTTTGAACGTTTATTACAGAGTGACTTGTTCACAGAACAAACCCTTGTATTTATACCTGAAAGTACTAGATCTTTATTCAAATCGATATTCTCTATGCACTCTGCGTTCATACAATACTGTACTGCGTTCAAACATCTACTAGATGCTGAAGATGCTACAATACAGTAGCGAAACGTTCACCACATAAAAAAATTGGTTTCATTTTGATCGACAGGCGAAGAAAAAACTTTTCCCCTGAGTTAATTTCACGATCAAGGAAAACCGTAAACACTTTCAGTATTTATCTCTATTTTCTAGAGTTATGTTATTATCAAGTGATAAATCCATCCAACAGATGACTGGTGGATGTAACAAACGAAATAGAGAAATTTACAACAAAAAAATGTTTCCAGCTTCTAGTGTTTAGAAAAATATGGTTTAGGTTGCCCGACTGAATTCATATCTTGAAAAAAAAAATTCACTAATTTTCGGAAATAATAATATCGGAATTTTCGATTTTTCCAAAAAGTGAATTTTCGAAAAAGTGTTCATTTTCCACAAAATTTGAATTTTCACAAATCTTTTGTATTGAAAGAAAATCGTTTTTCGAAAAAAAAATTGGAAAAATTTAAAAAATTTTTTGTGATTTTCGATAAATTCAATTTTCGAAAAAAAACGAAAAATTTTCGAAAAATAAGTCTGAATTATCATAAATCTTTTGAATTGTAAGGAAATCATTTTTCGAAAAAATTAATTTTTCGACAAAATGTCAACATATTTTTTGGAATTTTCGAAAAGTTGATTTTTTCACAATATATCGAAAAAATTTTAATTTTCGAAAACATTTTTAATTTTCGAAAACATTTTTAATTCTCGAAAACATTTATAATTTTCGAAAACATTTTTAATCTTCGAAAACATTATTAATTTTCGAAAATATTTTTAATTTCGAAAACACTTCTAATTTTTAGTTTTCGAAAATATTTTTAATTTCGAAAACACTTCTAATTTTCGAAAAAATTCGTTTTACGAAGAAGTTTTCAATTTTCGAAAAAATATGCAATTTTTTGGCCGGCTTGGCTTTCCACCAATCGGCAAATAAATTTTCCGCAGTATCTACAAAGCCAAACACAAAAGTTCATACGCTTTGGAAAACCGCATATTGAGGTCTTGGATTCTGTTTTTAGAGAGAATAGATGGCGCTAATAGATAGAAGCTATACGTTTTCTGGGTGAAGGCAATTTTGGTGCATTGTTTTGTTTCCCAGTCTTATGTTAATGGTCTGATAGAAAATCTAAATAATATTTTTCGTTATTATTTAAATTGTACTTCCAAAGCAATAATTTTATCAGTATCAAAGTCTCAATCAATTAAATGTACAGTTTGTATTTCCCGTGACGTTTATTGCATAATAATAAAATTGTAATTGCTGTGCGTATTTTAAGTGTTTGTTAAGAATTAGAAATGAAAACAAATTTCTGAGAAATTAAATCTAAAAATTGTTATTCGTGTCCGGTAACGGCAAAAATTCAACATAATATTTATTCTAATTCAAATGATTCATCTTCACAATTAGCCACAACACTTCCTTGTTTGCTTGTAATTTTTTTTTTTTTTTTTGAGTTATTTATTTCGAACATTAAAAAAAACATCTTCAACCTTCCATCAAACAAGGTAAAATATTACCGTCGAAGACTTTATTGTCTCATGTATACAAACTGATGACTTCTTCTGTAAGAATGAAACATTACCGAATATTTCAAACGAAAACTGCATAAATGAGTAACTGACTCAATATTCATTCAGCAAATGTAAATTTCACAATAATTTTTTTTTTTTGCGCCAAGGCCTGAAGACACTTCTTTTCTACTTGCTGCTATACATTTTTCCAATAATTTCTCACGCTCATATGTTAATAACTAACAGAATAAATTAACGACTCACACAATAAGAATGATGGTTTATGCTAACAGCAGTCTATACTGTAAGCTATATATACCCTCATTGACAAGAAAACGGCACAATTTCAGACTCGAATCCGTTGTAGCATTGTATTGTGACATAAAGAATACGAAGCTTATTCATCGAAAGTTCATTATTGCCAAATGATTTAGATACTGTATTCTTCCAAGCCATTTTTATAGCAAGTGGCAACCCGTATGGTTCTCTCCTACTCATTTGTTGTGCGTATTTTCATATTTTCCGAATTTAAAGACTCATTGGCCATGGGTTCCTTTTTCACAGAATTTTTGACTCTCTCATTTGCGCACTTAGGGGCTGTTCATAAATGACGTCACGCTTTCTATAAAATCCACAAAGTTCACAACTCCAAACTGGTGAGACATTTATTTTATAGTACTCCGGCTACCCCCCTCCCCCCCCCAAACACACCCATGCCAAATTTCTATAAACATAATTTGCCGTCCTGCATAAGTTATGACCTTTTTATGGATACCCATTTTTATAGCAAGCGTGATGTCATTTGTGAATGACCCCTTAGGTCGACTGTGGAAGGTAATTTTGTCACCAGGAAAACTCCTTTACCCTGAATTGCCTAATCCATTGTGGTTTTACATGCAATTAGTACAGTTTTAGTGAGTAATTCGCATCTGAAGAAAATTTACCTGCCTCAGGTAAATTTTTTGAATCATTTTTGTCAGAGTGGCATTCAAAATGCAAAATAAATAAATGAATTTCACATTTATGGAAAATTTACGGATGTAAATCATGTTAAAATGATGTAAATCATGTTAAAATGATTTAAATGCTTTTCTAATTTGGAATGTAAAAATGATGGAAAAGTAATGTAGCAAAATCCATCTTTCGTACATCCTTTTTACATTATCTACATAAATTTTACATTAATTATGCATGAATTTTTCCTGAAACATACACAAGATTTACATTATTGTTACATCAAAACAATGTAAAAACGATGTGGAACAACGCAGAAATGATGTCGAAATGGCTTAGAAGGAATAAATAATTTATCCATCAATTTCACATATTTTCAAACCGATGTAGAATTGTACATAGTTTATCCATCATGTTTACATGACCTGACGTCATTTCTACATCATCCTAACACAACATACATCGAAATTACATCACACGATTCATACAGAACATCATGATTTCATCATTGTTACGTCATTTATACATCATTCTTACATCATTTATGCATCATTCTTACATCATTCTTACATCATTTATACATCATTCATACATCAATTTTGCCATTTCGAAACCCACTCTTTTGTCAGTGGAATCCGACAAAAACTATTTGTCACATTTACAACAGTCAGTATGTATGAACAAAGAAGAACATCATTTTCCTGGGAAATTTGTCTCTCGTGTTTTGAAAATTAGACCCTTGGCCATAGAATTTAGAAATCTGTTATGATCAGAGGAATCGAAAGTAACGTAAATTTTATTCATTTCAGATGTCACACCGGATGGAAAGGTGCCTTGTGTGATGAATGCGAACCATATCCAGGATGTGTTCATGGCACATGCCAAACGAAATGGGAATGCAATTGCAACGAAGGTTGGGGCGGATTATTCTGCAATCAAGACTTAAACTACTGCACCAATCATCGACCGTGTCAAAATAATGGCACATGCTTCAATACCGGCCAAGGATCGTACACTTGCCAATGTTTGCCCGGTTTCCGTGGTCAGGACTGTGAAATCAAAATTAGTGAATGTAAATACACGCCCTGCTTAAATGGCGGTGTTTGCTTTGAAGAAATGTCGAATCGATCATATCGTTGCGAATGCCGCAAAGGTTGGAAGGGACCGCATTGTGAGGAGAGAACATTGACATGTTCGGATAAACCGTGTCTGCACGGTAATTGCAAGGACACAAAATTGGGGTTTAAATGTCAATGTCCTAATGGCTATAGCGGAACGAATTGTGAACTGCAAATTGACGAATGTACACCGAATCCATGTGAAAATCATGGCATCTGTACAGGCAGAGACGGTTCGTTTCAGTGCACATGCCCATCGGGATTTGCTGGTAAACGATGCGAAGAAAATATTGACGATTGTCAAGGAAATCCTTGTGTGAATGGAGGCACCTGTGTCGATTTGATCAATCAATTTCGATGCCAATGCGTGCCTGGCTACATCGGTACAAATTGTGCGGAAAAAGTCGACTTATGCTTAACCAAACCCTGCGCTAATGGTGGCTCGTGTATCAATTTAGATAACGATTATCGATGTGTCTGTCGCCCCGGTTTTACCGGCAAAGATTGTAGCATCGATATTGACGAATGCCTTTCGCGTCCTTGTCAGAATGGTGGCACTTGCGTGAATCGCGTCAACAGTTATCAATGCGTGTGTCCAGGTGGCTATCGTGGTGTCGACTGTGTTGACGAAGCGAATTCGGACAATTATGACGCTACACTGATATCGACGACACATCACGAAGCTCATAGTGGTCGAAGTGAGGATCTCAGCAGTACGCAAATTGTTGTCATTGTCATATCATCGATTGCCGTACCATTTGTTGCATTCGTTGCGGCCGTTTGTGTTCTGTGCATCAAAGCTCGACGAAAGAATGCTAAAGAAAAGGACGATGCTGAAGCGAGAAAGCAAAACGAACAGAATGCATCAGCGAATCTGCACCATGGCAATTCGATGCTATCGTCGAAACGCAGCGCCAGTACGGGCCTAACGTTTGACAGCGGTAATACGAATATCATCAAAAACACATGGGACAAAGGTGTAAACAATATGTCAACTTCGACTAGCGTTGACGATTGTTGTTATGCAACGTCCAATTACAGTGACACAATGAGTGAATGTTGTGCGCAACAAATAGCACCATTACAGCGAGCACGGTCGCAAAAGCAACTAAATACGGATCCATCACTGATGCACCGTGCGTCCGTTCTGCCCAAAGAATATTTGTTTGATAATAAACGAATATCGGTAGTGAGTGGCGCATTAAATGGTAGTGCTATTAGTGGTGATTCATCATTTTGTAGTAGTCAACGATGGTCGTCAACGCAAAGGGATTGTGGATTATATAATCCACACATGTAGTGCTGTGTATAATTTCTTTTTATAATATTACGTTAAGGATTTGATTACTGTGAAATTGAGTAACATTGACGAACTTAATTTATTAATCGTATCTTCGATTCCAAAAAGAAAAAAAAAAAACAAAAACAAGGAAAACGATAAGAAACTTTAGTTTTTATAGTTTATTTATTAATGTTACGATAATTAAATTATTTAAGCCAAAAGGAATAGAAGAGAAAAATCAAAGATATGTCACGGCCAGTTCTGTGAATGTGTTAAGTGCATGTCACCATTCAATTAATATTTAAATAATTAGAAACCGCGTTACAAGAAATTATATGTAAAGGAAATTATTTACTTTCTTTACGATAGACAACTATAAATGTAAATGTATACCTTAACCAAGGTAGAAGACTTAATTTATTGATAAAAAAAAATATTTAAAAAATTTAAAAAAAAGCGATAAAAGTTGGAGTTGAATATGAGGGGCGCTAGTGGTAAAAAAGTCTGTCCCGATAATCGCACGTTTCTTTGGGACACCTTTCACTAGATCTCTTGTTTTAAACGAAAAGTCGCAATAGCAAAACCGGTTGTAAGAAAAAATTGCTCGAACTAATTAAATTCTGTAATTTAAGAAACAATTTGTTCGTTTACAATAAAGAGCTACCACTCAACCCACGACCTCAATTTTTATCTAACAAAAAAATGAAAAAAAAAAATAAATAAACAAAAGCCTAACATAAAATAGCCAGTTAATTGTCTAAAGTTAGAGTATTGAACATTTTTGTAGACAGATTTTGATGTTTTGATGAATGGGAGAAGAAAAAACAATGCCAACGGACAATGCTACAAAATAGAATTTATCGCACAAATTGTGTTCTGCCATGCAGAATGCATTGTGCTATCCCTTCCAAATATTAAAAGTGTTTTTGATTATGTTGATATTTTGTTCAAAAGTTAATTGAAAATGAACGGACACATGGTAAGGAAGAATTTTCAAACAGCACCCTTTGTCGATATGTAGGGTCTGTTCTGTTCACTCACTGAATGAAAGCATTTGTAGAGTAAACTTTGTTCAAAGTAAATATGACCTTTTTGCACAGAAACAAAAGTTTATATTTGGCTGATTCCATCGGCACCGTAAATTGGGAAAGGTCTTTCATCTTTTTCATTCTTTCAAAGTGATTCATAATAAAATGAGACAAAAAATGCCGTTCCCAATTTACAGGTCATCTACTTTGTAAACTTTGTGAATTAGCTTGCGTTCACCATTGTTTTCCATACAAACTGGTAGCTTTTTTATAAAAGTGAACGAAAATACATTTGTGTACACTCAGTTTCCATAGCATTTGCATTGTTTACAACGGTAGAATTGTTCGTGGAATGAGCCATTTATTTTGACATCGCAAAAATCTGAACTGAAATAACATCGCAAGCAAACTAACTTCATTATTCGAGTAAGAGTCATCCACATCTACATACATGAGCTAAAAAGACATCGCAAAGTTGTGACAGTTCACATTTTTGCGACGTGCGACGTGATTTTTCATACCTGCAGCGCTATTTTTTTATTGGACCAATAAATCAATAATGTTCAACTGCTTCTTTCTCTGAGTGTACGCAAATTACTTCTTTGTGGTGTAAATAACAATGTACATACGGATGAAATTCATTGTTGAGAATCTTCAAAAGTAAAGTTTGATGACGTTTCCCAAGGAATGCCAAAAGAATCTGAGTAGAATGAAGATATGAAGAATTGTGAAATTTCCTAAACGTACAAAATCCAAAATTGTTGTAAGCTACCGATATAAGAAGTTACTAATGCTCGGAACAGGTTGGCGGCGCCACAGTCAAAAAACGCTTCATCTGAAAATTCACGTCACGTCAGGTCGGTCAGGTCCTACGAGCTTGAATTTCACATGATGTGACTAAGGTCAGCTTTCATGCTTCGACGGGGAGCATGAGCAAAGTATCTTGAGTAATTGTTCACCGATTTGAAAAAAGATAAGTTTTTTCTAAGATAGAGACTTGTCCCGAAGGAAAATGTCATCAGTTAGATCAGTTGAGCAAAACGTCCGGTGAATACGCCATCTAAAGCACTTTACAAAAAATTCCACTGCTCGGCTGCAAATGACGTTTTCCGAAAATAGTAACCGGATCGAGAAATCAATCCAACCAAATGCCCATTCGTATCAGAATAGATGTGACAAACAGAATAGAAGCAACCTTCTACCTCTTACAGTTCTAGTGATATGGGTCATCCCTCCCAATTCTAGAAGTGGTCATATCCCAGCATTAAGGCATTTTTACACAAACCCTGAGATACGTGTTCTCTAAAATTTTATTCTCTACAACTTTGCCTTTGGAAGCAACTTTCTACCTCTTATAGTTATAGAGATACGGATTATCCCTCCCAATTCTAGAAGTCGTCATATCCCAAGATTGGGGCAATTCTACCCAAAACCCTGAGGCACGTATTCTCTAAAATTTTATTTTCTACAACTTTGCCTTTGGAAGCAACTTTCGAACGCTTATAGTTCTAGAAATATGGATTATCCCTCCCAATTCTAGAAGTGGTCGTATCCCAGAATTGAGGCATTTTTACCCAAAAACCTGAGACACGCGTTCGCTAAAATTTTATTCTCTACAACTTTGCTTTTGAAAGCAACTTTCTAACTCTTATAGTTCTAGAGATATGGATCATCCCTCCCAATTCTAGAAGTGGTCGTATCCCAGGATTGAGGCATTTTTACCCAAAACCCTGAAACACGTGTACCCTAAAATTTCATTCTCTACAACTTTGCCTTTGACAGTGAATCTCCATATTGCATAGTTAAGGAAAGAAACACGAAAAACTGATATAATGGTCAAGAAACTCAATTTCGTCGATT
>CM055405.1:25484360-25495099 GCA_029228625.1 Pseudolycoriella hygida | reverse complement strand
CAAAACCCTGAAACACGTGTACCCTAAAATTTCATTCTCTACAACTTTGCCTTTGACAGTGAATCTCCATATTGCATAGTTAAGGAAAGAAACACGAAAAACTGATATAATGGTCAAGAAACTCAATTTCGTCGATTCCATTACCGGTGTTCCGACTCCTGACCCGATTCCCACAGAAATTTTTTCCCAATTTTCCGACATCAAATCCTTTCATTTGACACCAATATGAGCAATTTCCGTGCTATACTTGCTGAGATATTTGCGAAAAAGCTTCACCGACCCTCGAAAAACC
Source organism: Pseudolycoriella hygida (assembly GCA_029228625.1). Taxonomy (NCBI): domain Eukaryota; kingdom Metazoa; phylum Arthropoda; class Insecta; order Diptera; family Sciaridae; genus Pseudolycoriella; species Pseudolycoriella hygida. Next base: position 25,494,807 of record CM055405.1, on the reverse strand, counting down.
ATGTTTTTGGTCACTTTCTCGACCATATCTCCGAAACCACTTGATTGATTTTGCTCATCTTCGATCTTGAACCATGGGAGGCATGTATCTTTCAGGGAAAAAAAGTTTAGGGTGATCGGTTGAGCCGTTTGGAAAAGAAGTGGGGACGGACGGACGAATAAAATGATGACAGATGTCAATGATTTCATATCGTTCTTTTTAAATCAGTGCCACACACAAAGTAAAGTCGGAATCTTGCTTTCCAAAGCTGTTGTCGTTCCAAAACGAACTTTTCCGAGTCTAAAAATCGGATTCACTTCGGAAAGCGAACAAAAGCGTCGCCTAAACGAATGTTTTACAAAGTAAATCCTGCGACGACGGCGTGCACACATCAAATTGTCATAACAATTCCCGTCAGGAATAAGTGAACACATTCTCTTAATAAACGCATTTCTGAATGAAATGTTCACTTTAGTTACATATTGTCGATTCTCACACGATGAAAATGTTCAGAAATCTTAGAAATCGCGCTCCGTAGAGTCTATGAGAATAACAAAAAGTTCACTCTCATTTTTTCCCCAAACGTTTTGAATGAAAATTTGAGCGTCAACTTTTTAGGAACCTTATTCCTTCATACAACACGGAATGATTGACAAAATCACCAACACTTTTTATTATAAAATCCCTCTTTCTCTATCCATTTGGATGTAATGGTTCAAAATTTGAATTCGATATCAAAATTAAGTTAAATGGTCATACAACTAAGGAAAAACAATAAGTGGATGTAGTAAATATAATGGAAAATAATATTGTGATCAATCGTAATTTTTAAGTAAATTATAGTGTGTTTTATGGAAGGATGACGTGACGAGATATTGATAAAGGAAGTGAGAAGAACAATCTTCGGAAAAGAAATTTGTTGTTTTTTTGTTGCTCGAAAATTGTGTCACGAGACAAACATTTGAAAACTAAGTCAAAAAGTAAGAATACAAACAAAACGTGTAAAAATTGTTAGTTCGTAATAAATTTTTATTTGACATTAATTCCTTTGTATAAGATTCATAATAAATTTCCCCGATTGTTTTTACTCGATGAACGAAAACTATCATTTCGTTTTTCAATAGAATCCAATCGAAAATTGACTGAAAATATATAATTTATTCTAATTATTTCTCATTATAAAATTGATTTTAGTGTTTGATGTTCCTCAATGAAATTCAGTATAAATAACATTTGCATACATAAAGTTAAAATTGTCGGAATGTTCAATCAAAAGTGTAGAATTTTACAAAAAATAGTTCATTACGTACTGGCTTGGAGACTACACACGAGTCAAAAGTCATGTTTTATGTGCCGACTTACGTCAAAATATGCAAAATCACTTGACGAAATTTAAAACTATATCAAGCACTTCGTCACGAAATTTCATATACTTTGACATAAGCCGACGACACACTAAAAGCGTGGATAACAGTCTCTTAGCCACTACGTACTTTGTTTTACTCGTGAACCCTCTCGGAAACGTATTTTAATGCTGGGGCTCGTGAAGAAAAATGAGTTTCCGAGGGGAGGGTCGAGTAAAAAACTTTTACTTTTTTTACCACAAACTAAATTCAGGTAAACCTAAAACTAAGACAAATTTGTACTTAAAATCGGTAAAATTTCACAACATCAAAAATTCCCTTTCACAGACGAATTATTGAATTATAACGGAATTTTTAAACGTAAGCAAAATAATTGTAATATATATTTTTTGTGAAATATTTATTGTAAAAACTATTTAGAATTTGTGTAATTATTATATGAAGTGAATGTACAGAATTGCAAAAATAACAATTTCCAAAATATTAAAATTTTCAAAAGTAAAGAACTCTTTTCATTTATTTATTTTTTTAAAACAAATCTACAAGAAGGAAAAGTTGTAGAGGGCGTTGATGGAAATGTCTACGTAGTGAGTGACATCTTCTGGTGAAGATGAAGGTAAGTTGATTGAGTCACGAATTGGTAGATGAATTCTACGCCCGTGTACAAAAAGTTTCAAAGAAAATGGATAACAATTCTTTATAACTCAGAGTTTTATCATTTCTTAGACCCGTACGAAGTTCTTGTCTATTGCTTTTGTGCTTAGAGGAGCGCTCAAAGAGATCAAATTTTGGATTAGCTTATCTTTGCTTGTACAAAATGTCCAGGAAACGATTCGCCTTCGAACAAATTTAATTTTCCTTGCACAAAATGGCAAAGAATATTATTTGCTTGGTGCCTTGTGCCGAAAAAATTATACTGGATGGGGAAACGAGTACATTAATGTGCACATTCGAATCTGCACCAAGTTGCGTGCTTAGCTAGCCCAAGCGATCGAGCCACAACCAACCCGAGCGCCTAATGCGACAGATTGAAACTTCGCGGCGGAGGTCGTTACGGGCAAAAAGTTAAAATGGGCAATCGATTCGTTCAAACCCTATAAGTCGCCAGGCAGCGACGGTATCTATCCGGTCGTGTTGCAGAAGGCATCAGGTTTTATATTAGAACAGTTGAAAGAAACACTAAGAGCCATCCTAGCATTGGGTTACCAACCTAAGTCATGGATAAAGTTTAGATAGAATGGAAACAATATTTCAGTTTGAAAGAAATTTTGAAGCAATCTTTCCGTGTCGGGAAGAGTGGCAGTGCGGAAACAATCCGGTAGCAGGAGACATTATCATCTTTACTGATGTTTCTAAGATGGCAAGAGGAACAGGGGTAGGTATTTTCTGCGAGGATTTGGGGCTTAATATCTCAATACCTCTTGGAGTATATCCGACAGTGTAGTAGAGACCTTACCTGTCGGAAGGAGCTGTGAGTGCCTGACGGAAGTCTTGGTGAATAAACCATCAAAAAGGTATAAGAAAGTAGTAGTAGAGTAATTTTCTTGAAAAAACAAATGTCAGAGTGTCACTTTGATAGCTGTCAAAAAAAACGTACACAGACAGACAGCCAGACCATTCCCATAAAGTAGCTACGGTGACATGAATTAAAGTCGAGTCCAATATCCCCCGGGGCGATATTGTACGGGGGATATTGCACTCTCGTTCAATATCGCCTGTTCAGTATCGCCCGCAAAAAAAAGATATTCTAGGTAGCTAGAGGGCCGATGAGCTGGCGAGGCAAGGTAGCGAAACTTCCTTTGTTTGACCTGAACCTGCTCTAGGTATTAGAGCCGGTCTGATTATGGGACTCAAAAAAGGACGGACTCGCGAAAGTCACCAAAGATTTTGGGAAGGGATCAACTGCTGCAGGCAGGCCAAGGAGTCCAGGAAAAAGTTGAGGTGAACATTGGGGATGCTTGCGAATTACAACACACTGAGATATGGGACTCAGCGGTGACCCGAACTGCGACGAAGGTGCGGCGACGGACGTACCAGAAACAGCAAAGAATTTCCTGCTGCACTGTCCAGACCTTGTGAACATAAGGGTGAAGTGGTTTGGAAACTTTTATCTTACTCTTGAAGGATTTCGGAAAATATCTCTTTCACTGAAAGAAAATGGCTCGGCTAACCCCCTACATCGGGGGCTACCACAATCACACCACCACACAATAGCATGACCACTACACAGCAAGACGCACCGACACCACCATCACACAAAACAGCACAGCAATACAACAATAGAACCAACCCACCATTAAATACACAAACATATTCCAGTATTGTCTCAGGTTTGGGCACAATGAGCCCAACGAGGCTGGCCTAAATGCTTCATCAATGTTTCTAATTTCTTTTGTATTATTATTACCATTGTACCCTAAATAAAAATCAACCAATCACTCGCTCCCCAGTGCAACATTGGCATAGATCCCGTCTGCCAGGCTTGAAATATAGGGCTTTGTTTGTCGCAATTTTTTTTCATAAAAATGTTCTACACTACGAAGACAAAAGAAGCAGTTCATCCACTAGGCAAAGGACCGCCAGTCTACTGCAAGAAATTCTTATTTCATCGTCGTCGTCTAAAACATTTCATGGAGTAAAATTGCAGCAAACCAACGTAGAGTGAGCTAATTGATTCTCCCTCATATGAAATCAGTTTCCAAACATCGGCCGCTTGGTAATTGCGGATTTTAGGTTTGGTCTTTTAGTGTTCTTTTTTGTTGAGGTACAAAGATTTCGTAAATCGCCTTCGGGATAGTGTTTGGCATCGCTAACCGATGACGAATCAGCTCCGGAAACTGTGTCAGTCCGTTCGCGGTGTCAATACTAGACAACGTTTTAAACAAATTCTACTCGGTCTCTCTGAACACGGGTGTCAATAGTGTGTAAGAGGACTATTGGCAACCGGGTACTTAAAGTGTACTTACACACTTGAAACATTGAACTTTTGGGTCAAAGAAGCTTAATTCTTTTAGCGGAAGAGTGAAAAAGAAATTTTTACTATTAAAGTTGAAAGTAAGTTCCCCATACAGTCGGTGATAAACGTTACTGTCAGGTGGTGCTGGGATTAGTTTAGTTTCAAAGTACTCTAAGTGATCGTGCCGATAGGTTTTAGATGGTGGTAGGGTTAGCGTTAGTATAGATCACTAACACGCACATGAATTGAAAAACCTTTCAAAAATTTCACAAAAATTTGAAGTTGTTTTATGATTTTTTTCTGAAAAATCTAAAAAATATCGTCGGACGTAAATAGTAGATATATTTCAACATACCGAGATGTGTATACGTACGCGCGGGCGAAGCCTAAGCGAAATGTACACATCGAGTGTGCATTGAGATATTTTGAAAGAAATTTTTCTGTAATGTGTGTGTTGGCGCAACACTTTTCATCCCAAGTAATGGGAAAATATTTTTCTTCACAACCAATACACTCTCACGTATACAGAAAAGATTTTTGCAGATTTGATAGCCCTATTTCATAATAGATGTATCATCCCCACCCTGGGATATAAAACCCGATTGTCACAAATATAGACGTAAACGCATAGACCCGCAATCTTCGTATGAGTCAACCATTTTTTCAAGGGTTCTTGCATACTAATGGGACAGATTTGATGGAATCCATATCCCAATATCCCATTAACATATCATTTCATTTCATTATTTTGACCGGACAAAAAGTTTCAATTTTTTCTTCTTTTATTTCTCTTTATTTTTATTTTACTCATATGTCTTATGTCCGCCCACTAACCTCAATATACTCTTTATCTGCGACTGTGTACATAACAGAATTGAGTATCCAAACAGAAACGTAACAATAAAACTGTGAAACTAACAATTTTCATTCAATCGGATCTCACTAATAACATAACATTTTGTTCGTTTACCTTATAATTTGCTTTTGTCCAATGATCATTTGGGATATACAAATTTGGGCAACGTAATTAATCCACGTCTTATTACGATTGAAATGAAATGATACGTGTCGGCTAAGAAAATACTCGTCTTCTTTTACATGGTAAGGTTCACTTAAAATTTGTGTCGCGATATATTATGCACACATTAGATCCATAGATGAGTCGCTGTTTCTTCTAAAGTGAAGATGGATGTCAAAGAAGATGGGCGTATTAATGAAAATGACAAACGTGGACATTTTATATATTTGACATCAAAATTTCAATCAATTCGCTTTTAGGAAGAGTGATTCGAAAACCTTGGGTTTGCGAGGAAGAAGAAACATGATCTGGTAGTGGAAACTGCTTCTACCAACAACATACATTTCTTCGGGACTTCTTCATAAAACTAGATGTGATGAGGCGTGCACGTCTCGCTACCTCTAGGCTCGAAGCTATGAAAACTCTCACGACCCGTTTAAAAGGGAGGTTCAAAAATGTATGAGGAAATAAAAGTATCGAAAAGTTTGGGGCACCAACCCAAAAACAAAAGGTTTTTGATCCCTGATCAAGATTTACAATCTTTTGTTTTTCGGTCGGTGCCCCAAACTTTTCGACACTTTTGTATTTTAGACGTTCATAAATCTTCGAAAAAATGTTACAATTTCGAACAGGAATTACTAATTTCCGAATATTTTTGTATTTTGAAAAAATCGGAAAAATTACAAATTTTAACTCAACCGCAACCTTGACCTGTCAGGATCATATTTCTGCATCAGACAGACTATCGAAAAGCTTAATGAAAGGAACAGGGATTTATACTTATGCTTCATCGACTTGGAGAAGGCATTCGACCGGCTACCAAGGCAGAAGCTGTTCGGGGTTCTTAGCGAGTACGTTTACTGCGTGCCATTAAGAGCATTTACTACGGGAGCAGAGACGCGGTAAAAAAAGATGGCGAAATTAGCTAGTCTTTCGAGATTAATGAGGTTGTTGTCTTTCCCAACTTCCGTTCATAATTTTCATGGACATAATCATTAAGCGGGTAAACTTGCAGGGTGAGGTAATAATGAAAATCCTAGTCTATACGGATGACTTGATTCTGTTAGCAGGTAATGCCAGAGATTCACAGCGTTGGATTGACTGCCTGAATGCTGCATATGAGGAGTACGGGATGAAGATAAGTGTAGGGAAAACTAAGGTTATGCATGTTTCGGAAGAGGATTGCTTGTAGTTTGAATGGGAAGGAGCTGGAGCAGGTTTCTGAATTCAAGCACTTAGGAACCATTTTTTCAAAGGTTGGCAAGATAGTTGGGAAATTTGAGGAAAGGAGGAAAATGGGAAACGGGGTGGCCAGTCAGTTGAGGTCGCACGTGTTCAACAAAAAGGGAATTAAGTAGCGACAACAGATATACAAAAAGCAAGAATCCTCGCGGCAGGAGCAAAAAACTCTGGGGCTCGGTTGAACACATTTCCGATACGTTAGGAAATCTAATGGACGACCAATCTTTCACAATTGCTATGGGTCTTAGACTGGGAACCGCACTATGTCATCCTTATAGACGCAGATGTGGGGAAGAGGAAGACAAGTTTGGACTTGGCGGTTTGGGCTGCAAATGAAGTGCTGGCAGAAAAGCAGTACATGAAATCATTAACGATCTCATAAAGCGTACCTTCACGACGTGCGACATCCCATCAATTAGAGAACCAACGGGTTGCAATAGAAGCGACGGAAAGAGACAAGACGGCCTAACCATCACTCTTTGGAAGTGCTGGGACTTCACATGTGGGGACACAGTCTGTAAAACCCACCTGAAAGCTACATGTAAACGTCCTGGTGGTGCAGCAAAAAGTAGAGAAATTTTGACGACGAAGTACTCATCGTTAGCAGATCATTTCTAATCTGCCGTCATAAGGAAAAAAACTTCGAGAAAATCACTGAAAATTTTCGCTGACAAAAATCAAATCAGCGACGAAATGAAAAAAAAAAAAGATTCTCAGCAATTTTCTTGTTTAATTCTGTCGCTAATTTGATTCGGCGAATTTCGTTGAAAATCGTCGCTGATTTTCTTTAATTTTATTCCTTATGACGACAGAGCTCCCTTGTGAGCGAGAGAGCTCGCTCTGTCGTTACCTGAGAAAAAAAACGTATAGAAAGTCAGTGACGATTTTCAACGAAATTCCACGAAAAAATCAAATTAGCGACAAAATTAAACAAAAGATTCTCGGTAATTTTTTTTGTTTAATTCTTTCGCTAATTTTATTTTTTTCGGCGAATCCCGTTGAAAATCATCGCTGATTTTCTCTAAGTTTTTTTCCTTATGACGGCAGCACTTCATTCCGGTAGCTATTGAAACGTTCGGTACCTGGTATGACAAAGGGAAGAAATTAGTCGACCGAGCCAAATTTTTTTTCATCCAGAGAATCCAGTGAATAAAATAAGGAATTTTTCTTGCGTGGCATATTCATGGAGTGAGTGTGTCTAATGTAAAACATAAGCAAAGACCCGTTCGTATCAGAATAGATTTGACAAACAGAATAGATGTGGCAAATAGAACAAATCTTCAAAAAGACTCGAACGTATCTTAATATAGTAATAAGCAAACAATCCAACGTTTTATGTTTTTTTATAACTCTAAGAATTTCAAAAATCCATAGAAATTACCCAAGGTAATGTCAAAGGCCCTATCGAAGTACATCTCAGATCATTCAAATCTAGAAATGGTTATACCCAAGGATTGGGTTATTTTTTCCTAAAACCCTGAAACACGTGTTCTCTAAAATTTTATTCTCTACAAGTTTGCCTTCGGAAGCAACTTTCTACCTCTTATAGTTCTAGAGATTTGGATTATCGCTCCCAATTATAGAAGTGGTCATATCCCAGGATTGAGGCATTTTTACTCAATTTCGTCGATTCCATTGGTCCCGGTGCCACGACCCCTGACCCGATTCCCACAAAAATTGTTTTCCAATTTTCTGACATCAAATCCTTACATTTGACACCAACATGAGCAATTTCCGTGCTATACTTGGCGACCCTCGAAAAACCATGTTTTTGGTCACTTCCTCGACCATATATCCGGAACCACTTGATCGATTTTGCTCATCTTCGAACTTGAATCATAGGAGGCATGTATGTTTCAGGGAAAAACAGTTTAGGATGATCGGTTGAGCCGTTTGGAAAAAAAGTGGAGGCGGACGGGCGGACGGACTTTTTTTTATTGTTGATTCGTCATATTTAGATGATAATAAATACATTTACTGTAATTTGTTGTTGAAAAGATCGTTTTTTTACTGGCTGCGCCATTGTGAGCAGTCTTTTTTTTCGCTTAAATAAAAAAAAAAAAAAAATTTAAAAAAAAAAAAATAAATAAATACATCCCCCCAACTGCGCTCTTGATCTACCCCATGTTACATTAAAATTGTTTGTAGTAAACGTATAGGACCTTCGTACTTCGTACGGGTCCAAAAACCAAAATAAAAATTCAAATTCGCACACCAACTAATCTACTGTATTTTCTTTGGTATTAGATGTGACTTAAGAGGGTGGGGCCTGGCCCCCAAAACTAGTTTTTTGCCCGAAGACACGTTGCCATTCTCGTGACCAATTGGCCATCCGCGATGTTCCTTATTTATCCCTGTTACACAGCCCAACACGAAACCAATAGACCGGTCCTAGTACAGGTCTAAAAATGTAACTATCTCCTTTGCAACAGAAAGATACAATAATTCTAAAATATCTCAAGTATTCGACAACGAATAAATAGACGAAGAAATGAAACACAAATTGCTCATAAGGTACGAATTTGCGGTACAAAAGAAATATGTTACCTTTGTATGCTTCGGTATAACGAATTTTTCTTCTCAACCAAACTCAAGACCAAACTATTTGATACAAGAATTGGAAGCGCAACATAACTCTTGAAAAAAAAATTGTTTCCAACAACTAAAACAACTTCAACGAAAGAAAGAAAAAAAGCACTCAACGACGGTATGCGCACACATAAAAAGAAAAATCCTAAGTTCCATACAAATTTAATTCTTGTGCATTCCATTGCGAAGATGCCACACGAGAAAGTTGCATAGCCAGTTTGTCGGTTAAAAGAATTATAAAGATCTGACGCGAAACAAAATCATTTACATCCCTGATGCAAGTCACTAAGAGCTAAAACGGACGCAGCTTAGAGTTGGTTGGTATTTTTAGTAGATACAGCCCCTCAAAAGACGCAAAGGATCATAAAACTATGCATACTGCAATCGTAGTCAGGTCCATCAGACATCCGTGATTTTCAGATATCTTCTCCTTTAATTTTGCGATATGCTCCGACGGGGGACATTGCTTATTTGTGTCATGTCGCAGTTATGATCGAAAAAATTACCAATCCGTCCGTCGGTGGTTGCTGAAACTCTTTCATATGGAAATATGACAATAGCATTTGTTGACTATTAGCTTAAGATCAGGTAGCAAAATGTCACCTGTTGGAGTTGCGATGTTTTGTCATCGGAGAATGTTGCGATAATAGTAAACTACTTGAAACTACAGTTCATCTCTACTGTGTCAGAATAGGATTCAGGCAAACAATAGATAAATCAGAATTAACAATTATTGACAAACATAACCAAAGTCCCGTACGTATCAGAATAGATGTGGCAAACAGAATACATGTGGCAAAGAGACTCGAACGTACCTAAATATACAATTAAGCAAACAATACAACGTTTTATGTTCTTTTACAACTGTAAGAATGCCAAAGATCCATAGAAATTACCCAAGGTAATGTCAAAGGCCCTACCGAAGTACGTCTCAGACCATTCAAATATAGAAAAGCTTACATCCAAGGACTAACTCATTTTTCCCTAAAACCCTGGGACACGTGTTCTCTAAAATTTTATTCTCTACAACTTTGTCTTTGGAAGCAACTTTCTACCTCTCAAAGTTCTGGAGATTCGGGTCATCCTGCCCAATTATGGAAGAAGCCATATACTAGTATTGGGCCATATTTCACCAAAACCCTGAAACACGTATTCGCCTAAATTTAATTCTCTACAACTTCGCCATTGAAACCAACTTTCTAACTCTCATAGTCCTGGATATCTGGGTCATCCTGCCCCATTAGGGAAGAGGCGATATACCAGCAACGGGTCATATTTTCAGAAAACCCTGAAACACGT
>CM055405.1:25395434-25476413 GCA_029228625.1 Pseudolycoriella hygida | reverse complement strand
TAGTGGGGGTAGAAACAAAAAGACAGGCTGGTGGAACGCAGATATCAAAAAGGCGGTATTAGAGAAAAGGAAGCTGTATTTGGTTTGGTTACAGGATAAGACGGCCGAAAAGCATGAGGCTTACAGGGCTTGCAGGCAGACGGTTAAGACTCTAGTCAAGGAAGCGAAGGATCGGTCGTGGAAAAAGTTTGGGGAGGAATTGGAAGAGGCTGGTCAAGGAAGGGGTAAAAAATTTTGGTCGGCAATCAAGTATATTAGGCGTGGTGGTGAAAAGGAGGGCTGCGGTAGCATTTTGGGTAAAGATGGCGAATTAGTTACAGATAAGGGTGAGGTCCTGAAAACCTGGCAGGATTACTTTCAGGATCTATTCGCCTCTGTCAATCCCGTAACAAGCCTTGACAGGGGAGAGGGCCGTAGCTTGGAGGGTGAGGAGGAAATTACATTAGAGGAAGTGTCACGAAAGGTCAGCAGGCTGAAGGCAGGAAAATCCGCAGGTATAGACGAAATTAGGACAGAATTTATTAAGAATAGCGGGCCGGGGGGGGTTCAATGGCTTTGTAGGATTTTCAATTTAGCATTGAAGTCCTCAGTAGTACCCGCTGACTGGAGCTTCGGTGTTATTGCTCCGATCTTCAAGAAGGGTAACCGCAAAGTCCTTACCAACTACAGGGGGATTTCACTCTTGAGCGTGGTCGGAACGGTTTATACAAGTGTGCTAGTAGACAGGGTTAGGGTTATAGTGGAAGATGTTCTTGACGAGGTTCAGAGTGGTTTCAGACCTCTGAGAGGTTGTCAGGATCAGATCTTTTGTCTCAGGCAGGTTATAGAAAAGCTCTCTGAGGGAAATATTGATTTATACTTGTGCATCATCGACCTAGTAAAGGCATTCGATCGGGTACCGAGGCAAAAGCTGTTCGAGGTACTTGGCGAATACGGGGTTAATGGAAGTTTATTGGGCGCTATCAAACGCATCTACTCAGGGAGCAAGGCTGCGGTAAGGATAGATGGTGAAATTAGTGAGGCTTTCGAAGTTAATGAGGGAGTTCGTCAGGGTTGTTGTCTCTCCCCTCTTCTGTTCATAATTTTTATGGACAAGATTATCAGGCAAGCGAATTTGCAAGGGAATGTGAAGGTGGGGGAAGTAATCATGAAAATCCTGGCCTATGCGGATGACTTAACTCTATTAGCAGATAATGCCAAGGATTTGCAGGAGAATTTAGACTGCCTGAATGCTGCATGTGAGGAATACGGCATGAAAATAAGTGTCAGTAAAACTAAAGTTATGCATATTGGCAAATCCCGGAAGGATGTAGTTTGCAGTTTAAATGGGGAGCAGTTGGAACAGGTCTCTGAGTTTAAATATTTAGGAGCCATTTTTTCGGAGAATGGCAAGTTAGTTAGGGAATTGGAAGAAAGGAGAAGAATGGGGAATGCAGTGGCCAGTCAGTTGAGGTCGTATGTGTTCAACAAAAAGGAGTTAAGTAGTGGCACAAAGCTAGCTATTCACAGGTCAATCTTCAGGCCAACGATTTTATACGGTAGTGAAAGTTGGGTGGACTGCGGATACCTTGTGCATGACCTGGAGGTTTCTGATATGAGGGTTCTTAGGAGCATAGCAAGAGTAAATCGGAGGGAACAGTGGGACAATCATATTAGGAACGACGACATCAGGGAAAACTTAGGGGTTACATCAGTGGAAGAGGCGGCCAGGATTAGTCGTCTGCGGTGGTACGGGCACGTTCAGAGGATGGGTAATAGCAGGCTACCAAAGAGGATATTGGATGCTCAAGTCCCGGGTGTGCGTCCCAGGGGTAGGCCAAGGAGAAGGTTTATAGACTCAATTAAATCCGATTTAGAAGTTAGGGGACTTTCTCTAGGCGAACAAAGACCTCACACCGAAAGGTACAAACGGTCTATAAAGTGTGATGATGATGATGATGATGATGACCTCTAATTTCACTATGCTCGCCTTTTATTGATTAATATCAATTATAAAAGTTTAGCGCCATCTGAACAATTCATAGTAACTATGGACATTATTTGGGGCACTTAAAAAAACTGCACAGTTCGCTAGAATGGCAACACCGGGAATTTACGAACGAAGATAGATATGAGTCATTTTAAAGCTTGACATCCAATGAAAACGAAATTAAAAAAAAAAAAAAAACGCTCGCTTCGCTAGCGATTCATATTCCTTAACAATATGAACAATTTTCCCGCCTGATAAGAGAACGTTAGTTCCAGGCTTTTCTTGAAGCGTTTAAAAAATTCATATTTTCTGGGGCACTAAACGGCGGGGGGGGCCTCAGCCCCCCTGTCAAGTTACATAAAACCGAAAACGACAGCCTGGTAAGAAAGTCTTTTTAACCTGAGCAAAAAATGGTATTAAAATGTGAGATGAAACAGCTTACTTTGCGATCTAAATAATGTGAGAAAATCTGGCGTTTTTGTCCGTCTGTGCGAAAAAGATTTCTCGATTACCTTTCGGGGGAAAAAGGTCTTTGAAAATCGATTAAATTTTACTCTAGTTATCGTGTTGACGGATGAACGGTCAAATTTTTTTTGCAGATTTGGCATCGAAGGACCATGATCGATACTCCCACTCAAATCGACCGGTTACAAACGTAATGGTAGACCCCTTTTCGAAGAACTTCGTTCTTCCCAAGGGTCTAATACAGTCAAGTTAATGAGATAAACGAATTTTGTTTATTTTGTTTCCTAAAATGGAGAGCTTTTTAATAACTTTCAAGGTTGGCGTTTGTTAGAATCGAAGGAATAAAAATCCTTTCGAAGAAAGGTATCACACTTAGTATAGATTCATAGTAAAATTGAACACAGTCGAAACGTGTATGGTTGGCAGAAATTTATCTCTGAAAAAAAGTTTTTTAATCTCTTTTCTTCATATAACTTACATGGAATGATTAATTACTTGAAACTCATCTTCATAAACATACCATAAAATCATCGTTTCTAAAACTATGAAACAAAAAAGAAACATACTCATAAAGTTGATAGTCGCCTAAGTAGAGAATTTAATTTCCTTAACCTGAAAAAATCCAATCAATATTGAAAAGAACGCTATACTTACAGCGAAAAAAAACAGAATCAAATTATTGATTAGTTCATTTGAATTATGAGCAAGCCGAATCAGGTACTTTGAGATGCGATTACTCATACATAAAAAAAATATACACATTTTTGCTCTCGGGAGGTCAGCTTTATTAACTTTAATGTTTGTACATTTTATACGCTAATTGGTTAACTCAAAAAATGATAATTTATCAATACGTTAATCAAATCGAACGAATGGATTAGTGATGTATAAATGTAACCATTTTAAGTTTTGAGAAATTTTTCTTTTCTTTCGTTCCAGAGAGAAGTGTAGCAATGTTTCTTAAATTATACGGAATGTAGGTTATGTTCCTCAATTAACAAAACGCCATTTTAAAAGGGGGTTTTCCGGAAAATGTACATGTACAATAGGGGTGTTCAAAAACAAACTTTCCGAAAACTTGGTCTCCCCAGCCGGAAAACGTTGTGTTTTAGGACGCTGATGAATAGTACAGTACTGTTTTGACTCCAAGAGAGTCCGCCAAAGAGCTTTCATACTGTCTAGGTTCATGGACCAATGTCGAAAAAGTCATGACACTTATTGAAAAATGTTCTTCTATGAAAGCTTAGGCATAGATCGGCATAGATACTCACTTATCAGCCTTACTAACCCAAGCGGGTTTTGGCTGACTCTACAACGTTTCTCCATCTGGAGCGATCCTGGGCTAGACTTCTCCACTGCCCAGCGTCCAAATTTCGCGCGTCTTCTTCAACACCATCCAGCCATCTCTTCCGGGGTCTTACTCTGCCTCTGTTGTTGTCGAAGTTTCGATCTATTACCTTCTGTGGCATTTGATCCTCGTCCATTCTCGCTACGTGACCTGCTGCCCATCGCAGTCTGGCAGATTTATTAGCACCGTCTAGTGTTTCGACCCCGTTGATTTCTGTCAGCTCTCTGTTCGTTCTCATCCTCCATCGTCCTTGTTCGCATAATGGCCCACATATTGATCTTAGCACTCTCCTCTCAAAGCATTTCAGTAGCGATTCTTGCTTCAGTGTCAAAGACCATGTTTCACAGCTGTTCATTACGATGGGTCGGCGAGTTTCTAAACAGATGTGTCAGTGCGTAGAAACATCTATTTCCCTGCATCAGTCTCGTCTTGATCTCTTTGTCTGCGTCATTCTCAGTATTTAGGATTGAGCCGAGGTATGTTTTTTATGTTGTCAATAAATAAAAACACATTTTTGTGGGACTTCAAAGTTGTAGTCGTCAATTATGATGTTTTGTCCAATACGCGATCCCTGCTTCCTGTCTAGCGTAAGATATTTAGTCTTATCCTCACTGATTTCCAGTCCAATCGTGTCTGCTTCTCTATCCATTTCGACAAACATTTCCTTGATCGCAATCGTTCCCCGTCCCATTGAATATTGTCCCGTTCCAGTTCACTGTCATAGCTCTGATGACTTTTTCCAACGCTAGATTGAATAGGATTGTCGATAGCTTATCTTCTTGACGTAGTCCGGTGTTTATGACGAATGGATTTGATTGAACGTCTAAAATCTGCACTTTGCACTTGGTATCGGTCAAGGTTGCTTTCGGCAGGTTTATTAGCTTCTTTGGTATCCCAAACTCCTCCATAATACCGAATAACGCTGGTCTATCAATTGAGTCATATGCTTGTTTGAAGTCTAAGAATAGCTGATGTATCGTTATGTTGTATTCCCATGCCTTCTCCCTTATTTGCCGAATTGTAAAAATCTGGTCGGTTGTAGATCTGCCTCTCTTAAATCCGTACTGGTAGTCTCCAGTGATTTCTTCAGAATAGATCTCCGCCAGTACTTTATACGCTACGTTAAGTAGACACATACCTCGGTAGTTCTTACATTCCAATTTGGTCCCTTCTTAGAAATCGGTAGCAGTAGCCCCATCTACCAGTCCTCCGGTACTCTTTCTTCGTCCCATACTTTGAACATTGATTGATGTAGTCGGTGCCATAAGCCAGGTCCTGCCGCTTTGATCAGTTCGGCTGGTATGTTGTCCTCGCCCGGAGGCTTGTTCGGCTTAAGTTTGTGGATAGAAGCCACTTCTTCGTAAGTCGGGCTTTCGATCGTCGGCTCAGCCTTCTGCACAGTACGCTTAGGAAGTTGTCTTGTCGGTTTGTTCAGCAGGTCATGAAAATACCCTGCCCATCTGTTCGCTATGTCTTTCGTGTCACTTAGTAGTTGGCCATGTTCGTGATTTATCTTGATGGATCTTGGTTGAAATTGTTTGCGCTGTTGCTTTGTCATCTTATAGAAGTTACGTTCCCATTTCTGTTATTCGCTTCCAGGTTACTGATTTCCTGATTTAGGTGCTCTCACTTTTTCCTCCTTTGTAATCTGTACACCTGTATCCTCTTACACTTGTAAGCTTCCACCTTACTGCGCGTGTTTGCTTTAAGGCGCTCTACCTTCCTTTACTCCACAGCTCGTTGACATTCATCATCAAACCAGTGACTGTTTCGGTTCCGCGTAGTTCTCCCAAGAACCTCGTCCGCAGCTTGCTTAATGATTTCGTTATTCTGTCTTATCATCTCATTTGAGCTCAGGTGGTCATCATTATGTTGCTCAATGAGACTTTCGATCTTCCTTTGATACATGGTCACTGTTTCATCGTTTTTCAGCTTTCCGACATTAAACTTCGGTCGCACGTTCTTGTCTCCCACATTTCTTCTGGGGCACCTCGCTCTCATTCTAATCTTAACCAGCGCTTGGTCAGATTCATGCTCCATGGTTCCTCTATAGCTTTTTACGTTAATGATGTTTGAGCTGAATTTTCCGTCGATGAGCACGTGGTCTATCTGGGTTTGGGTTCGTCCGTCGTTAGAGGTCCAGGTCACCTTGTGGATTAGTACTTATCAGTTTAAAAACTGATAGATGTCAGTGATGATCAGTTTCGAAAATGATACGAATCAGTACTGATCGGTTTCAAAACTGATATGGATCAGTTCCGATCAATTTTAAAACTGATACGCATCAGTACTGATCAGTTTCAAAACTTAAAACTTGTAGCTTATAACTTACACAAATTTATAACTTACAACGTAAACCTATAACTTGTAAAAATTTATAACTTAAAACGTAAACTTATGACTTATAACGTAAACATATAACTTGACAGTTTGACATTTAACAACAAGTGGTTCATAAATTGTCTGCGGTTAAAAAGCGAAATTGCGATTAAAGCGTCGATGACGAGCGAAGGAATTTGTTGAGAGTGTTGATTGAGTGCACAGTGAACATTGATTTGGTGAAGTTTTGCAGTGAAACTACCGAATAATAAAATAAATCACGTTTTTGTGTTGAAATTTTTTTCGCGGAAAATAGTCGGTACGGAAGTGAATGACAATTCGACAGGGCTGCGCGACAAATTTTTAGTACAGATCGTTGACATTTGGAACGGTGTTGCCAGTCGATCTGTTAAATTGAGCGCGAAATTTGAAAACATTGAATTCGAACGGTGTTGGAAATTTTCGTAACCACCGGGAATGTCGGTGGAAGGCGTATTGGGTGATACGGCTACGGTTCCAGATGACGTGGAAAGAGGGAATTCTGGTCAGGAGGATGTGATTGATGAGGACATGCTGTTGCTAGACGAGGACGACGACCCGAAGTTCTCGCAAAGTTCGGGTAACAGCGTGAATGTCATAATTAATCAGTCTAAATGGCCACCGGTGCCGGAAGGGAATCAACCTCCGGAACGAAATGGGGAGAATGGGTCGGAAGTTGAGAAGGTCAAGTTGAAGAAGAAGAAGAAAAACAAGAGCAGCGCACTGAAGAAACGCTTGCGTAAGGCGAAGGAGAGGGAAGCGAATCAAATGCAATCTGGTCTTGTTGATCCGGTTCCTCAACAAACCGCGAACAAGAGAGGAAGGGACTCAAGTCCGAGCACTGGGGAGAAGCTCACCCCCCCCCCCGCAAAACGTCATCTGGATAAAACGCCACCGAGTCAATCGAATCTAGCCAGAATGGATTATCATTCAGCGGTTGCAGATTCGATGACGTACTGCATAGTGGGGGCGAAGGCAGTCCTGAACAATGCACAAGTGGGAGCGGTCTTGGGAAACATTGTTTGGGAACTGGAGAGGTTTATCGGTACGGGAAAGATCGCTCCAAGTTTCAGTGGGAAGCGGGAGGGCGAATCGGAACTCGAACTGAAATGTGCCGATGATCGTACGGTGAAATGGTTACGTCTCATCGTACCGAAACTGAAGCCCTGGAAAGGAGCGTCACTGAAACTGGTGACCAAGAGTGAGTGGGAAGCGGAATATAAGCCCAAACGTATGCTACGGATGAGTTTGGTGGTTCCGTGGCGTACATCAGGGAAATATTTCATGGACATCCTGCGGTCAAACAACCCTCATCTCCTGACCAAGAGGTGGGAAATAAAGTACATCGAAGACTGGGGTGACAGGACAAAAATCCACTTACGGGTGGATGAAACTTCAGCTGAATTGCTACAAGAGAGAGGCTTCAAAGCGTATTGGCTTCTCGATGAAATACAATTCAGACTGGACAAACCGTCTGACGGTCCTGGGAAGAAAACGGAAACGGTAACGGAAAATGCTAATGAAGTGGCTACTGTTTCGACGGTGGAAACTTCAAAGGCTGACGGAACGGCTGTCACCGGGAAAGGTAAAGAACTGGTAAGGGAAAAAGCCGACAAATCCAGCAATGGTCGAGAGACCATGATAGACTCGTCGGTTTCGTCCCGAAACCAGTGTAATGAACCTGCGACTACGAATGGTGGAGGTACGGGAGCTAGTCAAATGACGGGACCCTCAACATCTACCATGAGTGATCGTATGGAGGAACTGAAGATGGGCTCCCTGGCAACAGGAGGCACTACTTCAGGTAAAACTACGATTGAGGACAGAGCTGATGAGAACAGTCGAGATCGCAAGATCAGAACTGCTTCATCGGCTCCTTCCAAAAGTCGGTCTAGCACACCTGCAGCTACTAAAGGTGGGAATAGTGGGGCTAGTTCTAAGACGGGACCCATGAAACCTACTGGAAATAGCCGTAAGGTGCAACTGAAGGAGGCCTCCCTAAATCTGGGGAGAACTCCTTCAGGCAACAATTGAAATCTTTCTTGATGTTCACAATGACCCGAGAAATTGAATTTGTGCAGATTAACTTGCAACACTTTAAAGCTGCCACGGCTAATCTATGCCGTGACATAACAGTGGGGCATACAAATATAGTGCTAATCCAAGAACCTTGGGTAAATAACTCTAAAATAATGGGCTCCGGTGTCCACAAGAACAGAGTTTTTAGCGGAGGCAACGGTGGCAGAACGAGAGCGGCTATTTACACGGCTCCCTTCCTGCAAACGATGCTGATGCGACAATTTTCGGACGAAGACACCACTGTAGTGAGAATTACTCGTGGAAATGTTCATGGGGGAGACTTGCTAGTGGGGTCTTGTTATATGCCCGATACGGCGGACACACCGTACACAGAGCTACTGATGAAAGCGATAGAATTCTCTGAGGAAAAGAACGTACCAATCATACTAGGCTGTGATGCGAACTCACATCATACAGTATGGGGAAGTACGGACATCAATCCTAGGGGAAATCTCCTGCTGCAATTCATAGCGAATTCGAATCTTAGAATTTTTAACAGAGGTAACATACCGACGTTTGTCACTAAGAATCGTAAAGAAGTACTGGATATCACCCTAGCTTCAGAGAACCTAGCCGATCAAATTGATTCATTGAGAGTTTCTCTGACGCCCAGCTTTTCGGACCATAGAACTATCAAGTTCAAGTTGAGGGGCTGGGAGACGAAAGTGGTGAAATTCAGGAACCCCAGAAGAACGAACTGGGAACAGTATAGGATTTTTCTGCAACAACATGTGGAGACAAAGCTGGAAACTCATGCCCGGAGCAGAAAGCTATTCGAAAGAAGGGCGGTAAGCTCTGGTGTAGAGAAATCGAAAAGCTCAGACTTTTTGCGAGGAGATCATGGAACAAAGCCATGAGAACGGCAGCTGAGGCCGACTGGGTCACTTACAAGGCTGCCCAAAAGGCTTTCAGGAAAGCAGCTTGGAGGAGGGCCAGAGAAGCATGGAAGGGATTTTGTGCGGAAATGGAACATGTTCCAGATTATGCCAGAATCCACAAGATCCTTGCCAAAGACTCTAGGCTACTTCCGAGCTCTTTAAGAAAACCAGATGGGAGCTTTACAGGGAGTGGCTGTGAGACGACCAAGCACTTGCTGGAAGTTCACTTTCCTGGCTGTGGAGAAGATAAATCCGAAACTAGCTTGCCAAACATCGTTCCCCCGACGGAAGAGGATTGGTCGCTAGCCAGGAGAATCATCACCATGGAAAGGTTAAGGTGGGCTATAGGCAAATTTAAGCCGTATAAATCAGCTGGCAGTGATGGTATCTTTCCAGCTCTGCTGAAAGAAAGTGGAGAGAATCTGCTGAAGCCGCTGTGTGAGATACTACGTAGCTCCCTAGCCCTAGGTTACGTTCCAACCAAGTGGGAAAAGGTGAAGGTTACGTTTATCCCTGAGCCAGGAAAACCATCGCATTTCACTGCCAAGGACTTCAGACCGATCAGCCTCACGTCTTTCGTCATGAAAACGCTTGAGAGACTGATAGATTTCTACATCAGGGATGAAGTTCTGGCGGTCTTCCCGCTACACTCGAATCAGCATGCTTACTAGTCAGGCAAATCCACGGATTCCGCCTTGCACAGGCTGGTAGCAAAGGTGGAAACATCATTCTCGATTGGAGAGGCGGCACTGGGATGTTTTATGGACATTGAAGGTGCCTTCGACAATACGAATTTTGATGTTATTCGCCGATCGCTCGAGGAGAGAGGAGTGGGAGGTGTGATAGTTAGGTGGGTTAGTAGCATGCTCAGAGATAGGACTGTTGAGGCGGAGGTTTGTGGTCACAAAGAAAATCTCTGGGTAGCGAAAGGCTGCCCTCAGGGCAGGATTCTATCGCCTTTGTTGTGGTGTATAGTGACAGACTCTCTCATCAGAAAGCTGAACGACGAAGGAATCTATGCGCAGGGCTATTCGGATGACCTGACGATTTTAGTTAGGGGAAAATTCGAGAGCACGCTGGGTGATAGAGTCAGAGCAGCTTTGAGAGTGGTCGTTAGATGGTGCCGTGAGAACGGTCTGAAAATCAATCCGGCCAAAACAGATCTTATGCTATTCAGCAGAAGGCGCTCAGGATCAAATTTGGTCGGTGAAATCAGGCTCTTCGATAAGGTGCTGGATTTAGCTCCGCAGGTGAAACACTTAGGAGTGACGCTTGATAGCAAACTAAATTGGATTGCTCATGTCAAGGATAAGGCGCAGAAGGCGGTAGCGGCTTTTTGGCTTTGCAGGAACTCCTTCGGGAGAAACTGGGGCCTACCGTCAAAAGCAATTCTGTGGATTTATGAGGCTGTGATAAGGCCGATGATTAGCCACGGTTGCGTGGCGTGGTGGCCAAGGCTAGATGTGGAATGCGCTAGGAAACTGTCAAGTGAGATTCAAAGGCTAGTGTACCACGGGCGCTACGAAAACCACCTCAACCCTAGCGATGGAGACGCTGCTGGCTCTGCCTCCTATCGGTATTGTGGTTAAAGCGAAAGCTTTTGCCACGGCTGATAGGCTGATGCAGAATGGCATGTGGACTCCAAATTTTCACATTGGGCATGGTAAGATTGCAACGATAATATCGATCCCGGTGTTTGAAATGCCGAGAGACGACATGGCTGTGGTAACCTGTTTCGACAGGAATTTTGAAGCGAAAGTTCCCAGTAGGCAAGAATGGCTTAGGGGATGACCAGCGAGTCTTCCCGGGAACTGCGTGGTTAGATTTACAGATGGATCGAAATTTCGTGAAGGAGTAGGTGCTGGTGTATACGGCATGGGCTCTGGAGAGGGAAATTGCTTCTATCTGGGGGCTCTTGCTAGTGTGCTCCAAGCGGAGATCTTCGCGGTGCTGTCAGCAGCTCGTGAGACTCTGCCTGTTGGAACACACGACAAGAGGATGCTTATCTGTTCGGACAGTAAGGAAATGATCAAGGCGCTGATGTCGCCTAGAGTGACCTCCAAGCTACTGAAAGAGTGCAGAGATTACCTGAACGAAATGGGTCTGAGGAATCAGATCACTTTAGTTTGGGTACCTGGGCACTCTGACGTGGAGGGGAATGAAAAAGCTGATGAGCTAGCCAAGGCGGGTGCCGAAGCTCTCGGTCACGGCCCTGAGCCGTTTTTGCCGATTACTCGACCTGCACGTGTAGAAGCGCTGGGGAGCTGGGTGATGAGGAAGCATGTGGAGCGCTGGGAAGGATACTATGGTGGTATCCACACCAAGCGCTTTTTCCCGAAACCTAATGTGAAATGGGCCAAATCTCTGCTAGGGATGGACAGGAGTCGCATCAGGAGAGTGGTGGGTGCGATCACTGGACATTGCGGGCTGAATGGGCACATGAAAAAGCTTAGGCTCTCGGCGACCTCTATGTGTGCGTGCGGCTTAGAGGAGGAAACGGGATTTCACGTATTATGTGAATGTCCCAGTTTCTTCCAACTGAGGCGCAGGCTGCTGGGAGGGTATGTTGTAAGACTGTCCGAAGTTGCTAACCTAGAACCAGCTACTTTGAGCAAGTTCTTGGAGGCGACCGGGAGGTTTAACTAACTTGAGTAGGGAAGATGATTTAAATGATGAACGGGAAAGGAACAAAGGATCGTCAGATCTGTGTTTCAAGATTGGTAAAACGATCGTCCCAAGCTGATAAATCTAAAAACATATAACTCATAACAGATAGTTATTATATGTATATGTTATAAATTGCCCAAACTCTCTATTGTCTTTTTAGACCACTTTTCCGACATTAACTTCGAATCGGCTCCGGGCACATAGTCAAAATGTTGTTGAGTGTCGGTCGGTGATTGCGTTTTTAGCATATTTCTCTTTAATGAATGCACTGAAAATGCAAAATCGAAGACACACAGTTCTCAGGAAAAAAATAAAAAGAATGGTTCAGCTGTTTTCAGGGCCGCAGAGAGTATTACTAGACTAATTTTTCGATAGATTTTGCTGTGATTGGACAGATTTCACTTCCAAATCTTAAACCTTGAAACTCATTTTCGTGGTCTAATTTGCAAAATTTGTGAATTTCGTAAAAGTCTATTGAGTTACAATTCTCATGACGGAAAATTATTTGTCAACGAAAATAAATTAGACGTTAGCTAACAAATAGAGAAAAAAAAATTATCAGATTTTGTTTTACGTTACGCGAAACAAAAGGAGGTGTGGTTCTTATTATTTAAATGAAACAAATTTTTTGTTTTTGTGAAAACAAGTGGGTTGCGAATTAAAATGAAATTAAACTTCCATCAACTTGGCATTTTAGAATTGAAAGAAATTTGAATATTTAATTGTGTGACTTTTATTTGTTATAGATGGTCCACTATTTGATTTATTTAACAATTTAGGTTGGCGCAGGCATGTCACTTCATTAATAAAATGAATCATGTCTGTGGAATGATCATTTTATTGCCATTGCTGAATAAATTAAAAAAACGTTTCGTCAAGTCTGCCACACGTTCGCGATGCAGATTTTAGTCGTCGCTGACAATTTCCCGTCCGACCGCCAACTTCAAATCGGCGATAACAAATTTACTCGTGATGACTTCGTTTACTCACGCTTGGAAATATTCTAAGGTGCCAACTGTTCATAAAATGTTCATAAATGCCGGACCTCCCAATGTAATAGTTTTTATTTCATCGGCGAGAGAATATCGTACGTTATTCACTCTTGCATATAAAGGAAAAACCATACATTAAATCACTAGGGAAAACTCGTTTTCTCTTTGCCAATTCACTGAAAAAAACAGTGACACCGCCGTGATTTGAACTCACGACCCACCGATCCGCAAGAATCGACGCTAACCACTGCACAAATTCGCTCATTTGGTATGTACAAATTTTATTGATACTGTTTGTTGACAAATAGAAGCATATTACTATATATTGCGTAGAATGTACAAATGTGTCTCTCACAAACACTAGCGTTGTTTTTCTCGATATACAACATGAACATAAGCGTATGTATTTTGAGTGGTTGGACCCGTACGAAGTACAAAGTTCCTATACGTTTACTACAAACAATTTTATTGTAACATGGGGTAGGTCGAGGTGGGAGTTGGGGGGATGCATCTATTATCGTCTAAATGTGACGAACCAGCAATAAAAAAACGTCCGTCCGTCTGTCCGTCTGTCTGTCTGTCCGTCTGTCTGTCTGTCCGTCTGTCTGTCTGTCCGTCTGTCTGTCTGTCCGTCTGTCTGTCTGTCCGTCTGTCCGTCTATCCGTCTCCACTTTTTTTCCAAACGGCTCAACCGATCAGCCTATACTTTTTTTCCCTGAAAGGTACATGCCTCCCATGATTCAAGTTCGAAGATGAGCAAAATCGATCAAGTGGTTCCGGAGATATGGTGGAGGAAGTGACCAAAAACATGGTTTTTCGAGGGTCGTTGAAACTTTTTCGCAAAATCGCAAAAATCTCAGCAAGCATAGCACGGAAATTACTCATTTTGGTGTCAAATGAAAGCATTTGATGTAACAAAACTGGGAAAATTTTTTTGTGGGAATCGGATCAGGGGTCTGGGCAATGGGACCAATAAAATGGACGAAATTGAGATTCTTGGCCATATACGAAAACAGTTTTTCGTCTATATTTCCTTTACTATGCAATATGGAGATTTACTGTCAAAGGCAAAGTTGTAGAAAATTAAATTTTAACGAATGCGTGTTTCAGGGTTTTGGGGAAATATGGTCCAATCCTGGTATATGGCCACTTCCATAATTGGGCAGGATGACCCAGATCTCCAGAACTATGAGAGTTGGAAAGTTGGTTCCAAAGGCGAAGTTGTAGAGAATTAAATTTAAGCGAACACGTGTTTCAGGGTTTTGGTGAAATATGGCCCAATACTGGTATATGGCCTCTTCCATAATTGGGCAGGATGACCCGAATCCCCAGAACTATAAGAGGTAGAAAGTTGCTTCCAAAGGCAAAGTTGTAGAGAATAAAATTTTAGAGAACCTGTGTTTCAGGGTTTTGGGTAAAAATGCCGTAATCCTGGAATATGACCACTTCTAGGATTAGGAGGGATGACCCATGCCTCTAGAATTATAACAGGTAGAAAATTGCTTGTAAAGGCAAAGTTGTAGAGAGTAAAATTTTAGATAACGCGTGTTTCAGGGTTCTAGGGGAAAATGGCTTAGTCCTTGGATACAAGCTTTTCTAGATTTGAATGGTCTGAGACATAATTCGGTAGGGCCTTTGACATTACCTTGGGTAATTTCTATAGATCTTTGAAATTCTTACAGTTATAAAAGAACAGAAAACGTTGGATTGTTTGCTTATTTGTATATTTAGATAAGTTCGAGTCTCTTTGCCACATGTATTCTGTTTGCCACATCTATTCTGATACGTACGGGTCTTTGGTTATGTTCTTCTTTACGTTTTGTATTTGTATTTGTTTTTATTTATGTTATAAATGTGATTTTCTCACAGAGCAAAATTCAAATGTCTATATGAAAATAGTAATTTCACGTGACGACCAAAACGACCAAATACATAAAATTAAAAAAAAATATTGGAAAAAAAATTGAAAAAAAGACCTGCAGCCGCCGTGACTCGAACCCAGGACCCTGACACTTCGAAGCAGTGATAAATTCTCGCAGCTATCACATTCATGCGCTCGAATGAATAACGTACGATATTCTCTCGCCTAATGAAATAAAATATTGTATTGGTGGGCGTGAGAAATCTCGGATATCTTCTTATGTAAATATTGTTCTCTCACTTGTTCCCTACGCTCACTCGTTATGTACAATATTTACATGAGAAGAAATCCTCGATTTTCTCTCTCCCAGCAATAAAGTACTATTCTGTTCTTTCAGATTTAACACGACAAAAAATTGAGCTTTGCGTGATGTGTGGAGTACGGGTAGCCAAATTTTTGGCGTTCGAAATCTGAAAGCGCAGAAAAATTATTACGTTGTGAGGGTCCGGGTCAAAAGTGAAAATATTTCAAAAGAATTTTTTGCGTTGCGAAGCTGTAAGCGTCACACAAATTGATATCAGTTGTTTTGGAAGAAGGGGCGAGGACTTGCGTCACGTTTTCTCTTTAAAAAAAGTTTTCGGCGAAAAAAATTTTCGGGCGAAAAAAAATTTCCGGCGAAACAAATTTTCGGCGAAAAAAATTACATTGACACGAAACATCTATCTCCAACCAAAAAAAAAATTAAAAAATAATAATTTTTCCCTAAGTCCGTCCCATACCACCGTCGGCCATTTTGCTGGTCACCCTGACACACTACACACCCAACCCATCAACTTTTCGTATTTAACCCATACTTTAAAGCATTGTTTTATATGGGCTTTATATGGCACCTTCTAAGAGGCGTGGCGCCCAAACGAGGCCGGTCATATGGCTAACCGATTTTTGAGTCCACTCAAAATATTTCGTTTGCGATCAACTCAAAGTCAGATAAGTTTCTTAGATTCTGATTATCCTTGAAAAGGACATTTCTACAGTGTGTAACTTTAGAGTCTCAAAAAATTATTTTGTCATTTGTTTTCTACTGAACCATTTTTATCAATTGTTTGGTGGCGCTACTAGATAAAAACGACTCGGCTTTTGTGTTGAACCGTATAAATGTATAAAGAAAGGTAGATGTCGCTACTCATCAAAAGCAGGAATGTTGCCTGATGGAATCTGATGCTAGACACGGTACATCGAGGCCCTGAACTTTCTCAGAAGTTGGCAAAAACTTTAACACTTACTTTAACCTATTTTTGTGAAAAAAACGAAGGTATTCGTTAAGATCACACAAAAGGAAAAGCATCAGCGCACACACCTAATTTTCGCTCCAATTTTATAATACAATAAAGAGCGTAAATCACGAGAAAGGAATGATTGTCGAAGTAAAACTGTGAA
This sequence comes from Pseudolycoriella hygida, assembly GCA_029228625.1. NCBI lineage: Eukaryota > Metazoa > Arthropoda > Insecta > Diptera > Sciaridae > Pseudolycoriella > Pseudolycoriella hygida. The sequence continues at coordinate 25,460,359 of CM055405.1, read as the reverse complement.
TTCTAAAGTTGAGCCGTTAGTCTCGTTTGGTATCTTAATTAAGTCCTTAGCAAAATTGTACATACAATTACTTGTTTCAAATTTTTGTGTTGCTGAATTGAGGTAACAAGCCTTATTGAGATTTCACTGATCGATAGCTTTCACGGGAAATGTCACACTGAATAAAGTAAAACTCTTTTTCAACAGAAAAATTTATAATGACGAAAAATGATGGAGACGAACATATGCCTTCTACGAAAGTAGATTCCAGCATACCTGCATCGCCTGATTCAAGTTCGAAGCGTGTCACATCAACTTCAACGGATGCATCAATATCACCGGCAACATCAACGGAACTAATAATATCAGCCTCATCGGCGTCAAGTCTTTCTACGGATTCTGGTTCGACGAACCTCACCGTTACCACAACATCCAACAATTTACAATCAGAAGGTTTGTATCCATTACGATTCACAATAAAACGAATTAGAAAAGTTTCCAAATAAAGGGGCAGCTAGTAAAACGCCGCCAGGAACGCCTCCAGGAACATCATCTCCAACGCCGCCAATTGCAAAATCGAGTGTTCCAGAAGTGCCCGTTCCTGGATCATCACCAGAAAGGAGTTTTGATTCACCGTCTAAGTCAATAACAATCGATGAGGACATTACAGACGCTGGGGACTTAGATCCAAAAAAAATAATTGCTGCTTCTTCTTATGACTCGCATTCATCAGGAGAAGATATTGCACTACCGACAATCAAACGACGTCGTTTGAGCATGACAAGGTACGAAAGACCAACACCTAGTGATATTTCCGATGAACCGAACGTGCCTTCGTCGCAAACACCTTCAGTTTCTCGATTAGTCAATAGAGAAACGAATGCAGTTCCAGCAGAAGCTGCGGCTGCTGAGCGAAAGAAACAATTAATGAAATGTATTTTCGCGTGGCTCTTGTTTGGTTTTTTTATGGTAGCGGCATTGCTTTTACTGTGGTATGTATATCTATTTTCCTTAAATTCTACAAGAAGTACAGGACTGCCATCTCCTTCTTTTTTGGAATTGCGGGCTGAGGCACTTATAAAAGAAATGACGTCGCCAGCACCAACAATTAAGAATATCACTCCAAAGGAAATTTTTGGAGATGATTATGATGATTAAGACAAAGACGACAAGCCAAATTGGACCATTTTGTGTATAATGTTTTAAATAAACGACAGCAAAAATTAATGTCTTTGGATTCATTAAGATGGTGTTCCTCTAGCTACTCAAATTTTCGATTTGAAGTCGTAGACCTCGTCAACGATTAAAATTTGCGCATGCCAACGCAACTTTTCCAATTACAGAATTCACTCCAAAGTTGCAGCATAGATTATGGAATAAAAAAGTCTTCTCAACAATACGAAAACTCGTGAAAATCTACTTCGAGTTTCAAATCATTTTAAGACTCGTACGAAGAAACGACCGGGGTAGTAAGTTAACTTTTCGTTTTTGGGTCTAAAAATTTTGTCCGTCCGTCAACACGATAACTCGAGTATAACGTTCAAAAACTTTTTTTCTTGAAAGATAATCGAAAAGCCTTTTATGGTATTGATTTTGGACATTTTTGAGCCAATAGCTGCTTAAGGGTTTTCTGTATTTTGTACATAACTCGAGTAAATCTGTTCCAATTTTCAAAATTTTTTTAATCGACAGGTGTATGAAAGTCAAACAATTTATGGAAGAAAAATTGTTTAGTTTGGGCCCTAGAATTTAGCTATTGTACTAATAACGAGTTTCTGCTTGGACCCGTGGAAGTCAAAGGCAACAAAAAATCTATTTAGAAAATGCTGTTTGCCCCCACAATTTTTTGGCTTTTTGTAAAATCATCGAAAATTGTCGGCGTAAACGCTGTTACTTTTAACTTCGCCTCACGCCGATTTATTTGAACCAAAAATTATTCTCTGGTTTAAATACTTTTAGAAATGTTTTCTGAAGAGTTAAGGATGTCAACTACTAAAAACCCATCGGCGCACGCCTCTACCTCACGTGTTTTTTCTATATAAATCGGAAAAATTCTATCCTATTTTTCCTGATTCTTTTTCTATTTGAGAGGTAATCGAGTACTTAACTGTATTCAAGAAAAATTTGGGGCCGGGCCCGACTTAAGGGCCTTAGTCGAGGCTAAAATTGTAACCTAAAGTCGGTCCTAGCCCAAAAAATTGAAGGAAATTTAAGAAAAAATGTAAAGAAAATTGAGTGGAGCATTTGCGAACATAGGGGTATGGGTCAGGGGCCTCTTCTTTGGACACTTGGCCGGTCCTAGCCCTAAAATGGATTTTTGTTATATTGTTGAGAGAATTCAGGAGTACACTTTTATCCATAAGAGTGTGTCCCTACTTAGGGCCATACATCAGCCCTAAAATCGGCCGTAGTCATTAGACCCGTACGAAGAACGAAGTTCTTCGAAAAGGGGTCTTATGCGCTTACCACGACGTTTGTAACCAATCGAATTTCGACCCGGGAGTAGGGGGGAGCACCGATCATGGTCCTTAGATGACGAATCAGCATTAAAAAAAAATGTCCGTCCGTCTGTCAACACGATAACTCGAGTAAAACTCAACCGATTTTCGAAAACTTTTTTTCTCTGAAAGGTAATCGAAAAATCTTTTATGGGATTGAATCTGGGCACTGTCGGCCCAAGGGCTACCAAGCTAGGGCCGTTTAAGTGATTTTTGGTCTTATGTAAATCTTTTCTGATTTAAAATTTTTTTTTGTTTGAAAGACCTGGGCATAGCCGACAATTTATGGAAGAAATTTTTTTGAATTTGAGTCCTTGGACTTTGCTAGGGCACTAAAATCGAGTCTCTGCTAGGGCTCTATGTGTTTTTTGTCCATAACTCGGGCAAACCTTTTCCGATTTTCATAATTTTTTTTTTGTTTGAAAGACCTGGGCATAGCCGACAATTTATGGAAGAAATTTTTTGAATTTGAGTCCTTAGACTTAGCTGGGGCACTAAAAACGAGTCTGTGCTAGGGCTCTATGTGTTTCTTATGTACAATAACTCGAGTAAATTTTTTCCGATTTTCAAATTTTTTTTTTGTTTGAAAGATGTAGGCATGACCGACAGTATATAAAAGAAACTTTTGCTCGTGCTTAGGGTTCAAGTGGACCATATCGGTCCTAAGGTCGGCCCTAGCAAAAAAAAATGTTTTTCGCTATGTTGCAGAGGAAATTGTGGAAAACATTTTTGGCTATGGAATTGTGTGTCCGAGGCCTCTACTTAGGGCCCTAGGTCGGTACTAAGGTCAACCCTAGCCCAAAAAATAGTTTTTTCTATGTTGTAGAGAAAATTGAGTAGAACATTTTTGTATATTTGGGTGTCAATTTTGTGCTTTCGGAAAGGTTTTTTTACACCGTTTCTTCGGACGGGTTTTTCAATATTGACCTATCGGCAATTTACAATACAAGTTAATGTGGTCGCAATTTCATACATTGAAGAGTTAAGGCAATATGTACTTAAATACGTTCGAGTCTTTTCGTAACATCAGCTCTGTTCGCCGCATCTATTCTGATACGTAAGGGTCCCTTCATTTGTTTTTTTAATTTTTTTTTTTTTTTGCTGGAGATGTATATGTTTCTTGTCAAAGGAATTTTTTTTGCCGTTTTTTTCGCCGGAAATTTTTTTTTTCACCGGAAATTTTTTTTTCACCGGAAATTTTTTTCGCTGGGAATTTTTTGTCGCTGTAAATTTTCTCCGCCGAAATTTTTTTTCACTGATAATTTCTTTCGCCGAAAATTTTTTTCGCCGGAATATGTCTTTGCCTCTAGCGGAGCTTGCTACCGTTTTACAATCTGAAGTCATAGCCATATGTGAAGGCGCCCAAGAAATGATCCGAGCTGGGATCAAAGACAAGAGAGTTTTGATTTGTCCGGACAGTGAATCGTCGATAGAATCACTTTCGACGGTCAAGTTTTTGTGGTTCTCCATTGTTTCTCAATGTTAGAGACTCTATCAAGCAACAATAACGTTAAGCTTGCCTGGGTACCTGGACATTCTGGAATATTGGGGAACGAAAAAGCCGATGAACTAGCCAGGAGTGGAAGTAGTGCCAAATTCATTGGAGCCGAACCAGCCGTCGGAAGATACGCGGGTTTGATTAGAACTCTGGTGAGAAAAGAAACGAAAAAAAAACATCAGAATAGGTGGGAGGCCTTGACTGCAGACAATCGAAGGAATTCTTGGTGGGCTGTAATTAAAAGGACACCAAGTTCCTTCTCAGTCTGGGCCGAGTAAAGCTCCGCACGTTGATTGGAATTCTCACGGAGCACACGTGCCTGAACTAACCACCTTAACAAGATAAGGATCGTAAACGACCCTTGGTGTGGCTCAGAGCCAGAGACAGCGATACATTTTGCGTGCACATGTCCAGCACTGATGAGTCTCACAACAAAGCACTTGGGAGATTCCTATATAACTCCCGAAGAGCAATTGGAGCTTAATTTAGCTAATTTGTTGTATTTTATTATAGGAAGCAAATGGCTAATCGGACTGTAAGGGCAAAATTATAATTAATAAAAAGGAGTACAGCACAATAGGCCCAACAAAGAATGGCCTAAGTGTTTTCTGAAGAAGCATATAGCTTAGGTTGCAATCAATTTAGCTCTTGTAATTATGTTATTGTTGTTCTTTCAAACTCCCCAATAGAACCAAACCTAACCAAGAGACCAATCTAAGGCCCTAAGGAGAGGATTCGGACCCATACTTTCATAGATAAAAAAGTTTTGCTTTTTCTTTTCTATACAACACTGCGCAGAAAACTTCATCATTAATATAACATAACCCTACAGCCCGGATCACAAACCAATTTTCACTAATTATTTTTTTCGTGAATTCTCGTAGTCCAAATCTTTCAATCAAAACATATGAAGTGACCCGTACGTATGAGAATAGATGCGGCGAACAGAGTTGATGTTACAAAAAGACTCGAACGTATTTAAGTCAATATTGCCTTGTGTATGAAATTACGTCCGAGAGGGCAATATTGAAAAACCCGTCCGAAGAAAAGCCTTCCGAAAGTATACAAAATTGACCCCCAAACAGACAAAAATGTACATCTCAATTTTTTCTACAACATTTTTTTTTTGTCTAGGGCAGACCTTAGGACCGACCTAGGGTCATGAGGTAATGCCAATCGTACACATACTTCCATAGACAAAATTGCCCCAATTTGCTCTGCAACATAGGCAAAAAATTTTTTTTTTGTTAGGGCCGACCTTAGGTCAGACCTGATACCCACTTCAGCAAAGGCACCGAGCCCAAATTTGTTTTTAAATATAATTCGGTACTCGATTACTTCTCAAGTAGAAGATGAATCAACAAAATATATTAGGATTTATCCAATTTATGTAAGCAAACACGTTGGACCCTAGTAGAAACTCAGTTTTAGGTCCTGACTGAGTGGAAGGGTTTCTAATCAAAACATTTTCTGCCATAAAACGGGAGACAGTTCTCGACCTTTCGATCAAACAAAATTTGAAAATCGGAAGAGATTTACTGGAGTTATGTACAAAAAATATGTAGAGCGCTAGCAAACACTCGGTTTTAGTGCCCTAGCTATATCCTAGGGACCAATCTCAAAAAAGTTTCTTCTACAAATAGTAGGGCTTTCATAGACCTGTCGATTAAAAAAACAATTATGAAAATCGGAAAAGATTTACTCGAGTTATGTACAAAAGACCAAAAACCAATTAAACGTCTCTAGCTCGGCGGTCAAACCTTCGAAACTATTGAAGAAACAGATTCGATTCACAGGAAAAAAAAGTGTAAAGGTTTGGATCGGGGTTCGGTTCTATATTTTACGATCGGTTTCGATCTTTACCCATGGGCTTTTCAATTTTAAATATTTTTGAATACTCTAGTAGCTGTAGCATTAGTAAACTTCATATTTTTCGACAGACATGAACACTATAAATTTAGAATCAGATATTTCTTCCATTCTGACAAATATATCAGCAAATGAAAGTGCCGATTCATCTCCTCGTTCAATTTGTCTTCATAGTGATAATCGCTTCATTGGATTCCAGAGAAATGATGATCCGAATATTGTTGCGTACATGGAAACAAGGCCAGAAAAAACCGGTTGGGAGAAATACAAAAGTCAGTGTTGGCAATTCGGTATACCACCTATCCGAATGTTCGGAGATTGTCTGAATGGAGAAAGCAATTTAAATTTGGCGGTCAGCCAATGCTTCGATTTCACAGAGAGTTGTTCAATTTGCTTTTCCTACAGTACTACATACCTAAAAGCATTGGAGCGGTATATGGATTCGAAATATTGACGGAACAACCGAATATCAGTGTAGCGCGAATTGATATGGAAGATTGCCCAATGACTGAGACGGGATGTTTATCGTTGAACGAGTTTCTAAGACGCCGTTGTCCAATCGAATACTTGAACTTGAAAAATACTAAGTTGATGAAATTACTACAATCAATTTATTGTTTTCCACTGAATACATTTTCCTTAATTAAAGAATCGGGCACAAAGGTCTAGGTATTCTGGAACAAGGACTGTATGTCAATCAAGGGATACAGCACATAAACTTGAGTGGCAGTAAAATTGGTGATGAAGGAGCACTTATCCTTGCCAGAGCACTGAACGGTAACCAAACTTGTGAGGTACGTTTAGCTTTCAAAATACAGTTCCAATGATTTTTGGGAACACACGAAAAGCCAGATATGCTTACAGTTTTCTCACCCCCCTATAAAACTGTGTTCTCACTCCCATCAGCTTTTTTCAACTCTTAAATGCTAGGTAATTTTTATAAAATTGGAAATAACGTAGGGAAATATTTTACAACTGTGAAAAAAAGTAGGGAAATAATTGACAGATCGAAAATGACGTAGGGAAATAATTGACAGGTAGGTAATGAAGTAGGAAAATAACAATGGTATAAAGTAAGCCTAAATGCGTTTTTTGGGGTCTGTCTGACGTTCTTTCTCCGTCTGCATATAAAAAGGCCAATTAGACCACCGAATGCTACAGGACACATTTTTTCAGCATTTAGATATCAGTCACAACAATCTTCGTTCCAGTTGTGCAGTTGGCGAAATATTATCGAACTCTTGCATAAAAGTACTAAATTTGTCATGGAACCAACTGTGTCTGGACGAATGCGTGGCAAAAATCTTTCAAGGGGTTAAAAACAGTAATTATATCAAAGAATTGGATTATTCGTGGAATGGATTGTCTGGTGGTGATTGGATAAAATCATTCAAACAAGCGCTTCTTAAAAATGTATCGTTGGAATTGCTGCGAATCGACAACAATAGGTTCAGTTCAAGCATGTGAAAATCTTATTAGAATTTAATTTCGTTTAAAATGTTAGACTGAGCGCTAATGCAGATGAAATAATGTCGTCTATTTCAAAGTCATCATCTTTACGTGAACTTCATCTCGGTGGAAATCCATGGAAAGAACAAGATTGGAAAAATATCTTAAATGTTTACCTGAAGCAATCAAATTTAATTACTTTGGAATTGGGAGTTCACACTTACTTAACAGAAAATTGTGTCATTGTAAGTGAATTCTTGAAAAGAATTCCAGAAATTCCATCTCGTAACATTTCCATCGTAGAGTATTAAAACAATTGCAACAGTCAACCCTCAGCTCAAAATCGTTTACAAGGGACAAATAAAAGATCAGAAGTTGGAAGAAGTTAATTTCAAAAATATTCTGATCGATCGAATGAAAACTTTGGCATTGCAACCTAAGAAAAAGAAATTGAGAAGAAATATGGGGTGAGAATTACATGTTCATTTTTTACATACGTATAGATTGTAACGGTTCGATCGAGAATGGTCAGGTGAGGTAGGAACTTACAAGAACCGAAACTCAACCTCAAAATAACTGTCAGCCTGTTCTGTGCGCAAAAATTCCCTTCAAAATATAGTTTTCCCCAGACGGAGTGCTTTTTTCATTGTAAAAAGTAGGTCACGCTCATGCTCCATTGTCCAAGTCCAGGAAGGCAGGCTGGTGTCAGAAATTGATGTATGGGCAATTTGAATCTAGCAGCCGGTACTTTACGACGCAATACTTTTCAATTTGACACCATGCTGCCCTCTATGTGACCTTGAACCATGAAAATGAGAGCAGCCTGGTGTCAAAAATTGTAGCATATCACCGTGATGGCAATGACGAATGTTTTACAACGTACTAAATTTCAACTTGACACCGGGCTGCCATCTACATAGCTCAAGACCGCAGCCTGGTGTCAAGATGAAAATTGGCGCGTTGTCGTCATAGTTGCTTTTTTTACACCAGGCTGGCTTCTGATTGACCTTGAATTATGACTAAGTACGCAGCCTGATGTTAAATTGTGTACCATAAAGCACTCGCTATTCGCTTTAATATTTCCTAACATCACCTTTTGACACCCGGTTTCCCGACCGAAATAACACTCTTCCACTTGTCGCAACTTTCTTAAGGCTGCGTTCTTCGGATTCACGATCCAGTAGTTTCATGCGCTAGAGGAAGGATCAAACTAGTGCATGAAACAACTATAATTGCTGGATGTTTAGTAGATTTTCAGAAAAACCGTAACAAAGTAAGCCATCAATTTGTGAGACATCACCTTAGAGAAATTATGTTATCACTTCTCTCAGTACTTTGATATCAAGACCTACGTCACATCACGGTGTGCCTGAAGGGGAAACTCGGAAGCATTTAAATGTCTTAAAGGAGCCATTTGAGTAGCTAAAGCAGCGTTAAAGTTGGGAAAAGTAATTTCACTCAAATGGCCTCTGTAAATTCAATGTTTCACTAAGTTTCTCGAGTGCGGTGTCGTTGGAAAGATTATGAAAATTGGCGGTAAAGTCGCGAAAAGTACTCGAGTTCGTATGTGGCTGTGTGTGTACTACACCTTCTTCGAAATCCATACTGCCTAGAATATAGGAATCCTTTTTTTCTCAAAAAATTAGTTATTTTGTCATATATGGTCTTTTCAAAGATTTTGTTCAGCACAGGAAGAATGGAAATGGGACGGTAATTACTAGGATCATTTTTGTTGCCAGATTTGTAAATAGGGATGATCGAAGCTATTTTCAAGCAATCTGGGTAGATGCCGCGCCGGTTCGAATGGTAAGGTTTATAATAGAAATCACTCCAGGGACGTAGCTAGCAGCCATTTACAGACGGGCTTAGGCCCCGACCTTTATGAACGTAATGTCTGCATGTGAACGAACGCAATCAAATTTAAATTTACGTTAAACAATCTACGCAATAAGAAACAAAAGTCAAATTTTTGCAGCGCAAAAACTGAAAGTGCAGAAAAATTATTTCGTCGTTGGGTCCGGCATTTGTGACGCAATTTTTTAACGTAACGTAATTTTGTTAAAAAAAAAACGCTGTAACTTTTTCAGGAAATTAAAACTTTGAATACAAGATTCCATTCAAACAAACTTCTGCGTATTATCAGCGATAGCGTCACCTCAAGCGATATCATTAATTTTGGAAGCAGACTCACGGACTGCGTCACACTCTACCTTTTAAGAGGTTTTTGTTGTGATATCAGTCGTTTTGGAAGTTTTCAGTTGTTGAAAAAAATTCTATTTTTCGAAAAAAATTTTCACCGAAAAAAAGTTTTCTAAGAAAAGAAAATTTTCTTAGAAAAAAATTTCTCCGAAAAAAAATTGTCTTCGAAAAAAAAATTCTCAGAGAAAAATCAAAAAAAAAATTTCTCCGAATTTTCTCCGAAAAAAATCTTTTTCTCCAAGAAAAGTTTCTCCAAAAAAAATTTTTCTCCAAAAAAAGTTTTCCTTCAAAAAAATTTTCTCCAAAAAAACTTTTCTCCAAAAAAATTTTTCTCCAACACCTTCGGCTACCATCGAAGCACTTCGTATCACCTTCGGCTACCTTCGGAATATTTTGTGTCACCTTCGCCTGCCTTCGGAACACTTCGTGTCACCATCATCTACTTTCAGAACACTTCGTGTCACATTCGGCTACCTTAGGAGCACTTCGCGTTACCTTCGGCTAGCTTCGGAACACTTCGTGTCACCTTCAACTGCCTTCGGAACACTTCGTGTCACCTTCGGCTGCCTTCGGAACACTTCGTGTCACCTTCGGCTGTCTTCGAAACACTTCGTGTCACCTTCGGTTACATTCGAAACACTTCGTGTCACCTTCGGCTACCTTTGGAACGCTTCGTGTCACCTTCGGCTACCAATTCTTCTCAGTGATTCATATAACTTTCCTGAAGAAACCAATTGTCTAGGTATTCTTATTCAGAATTTAGCAAAAATCCAAGATGGTGTCACTTTGGCAGTTGGCAGCCATTTTCATAAAATGCTAAAAAAATTCTCCTGGCCAAACTCTATAACTTTCTAGAAGAAACCAACTCTCTAAGTATTGTCATTCCGAAGCTAAAATTCGAAAACCAAAAAAACCTAATTTATTGCTTGGGAAAATTCAAGATGGCGCCGGTTTGACTGCTGGCAACCATTTTCTTAAGATCCCAAAAAATTCTCCTGTCCAAACTCTTTAACTTTCCCAAAGAAGCCAACTCTCTAGCTATTGTCACTCCGGAGCTAAAATTCGAAAACTCCGAGCATTACCTGAAAAACTCACAAAATTGACCACTTTTCCACATTCCACGGCTTTTCCGGAATTTTCCTGGAAATCGAAAATTATTAATAGATAGATAGATAGATAGAAACCGACAGATCAGAAAAAAGTTTCCATAACTATGAAAACAATAGAAAAATCCATGGCCCATAGAAAAATGTCATTTTCAAACCTTGATATCTCAGCCAATTTTCAACCGATTTTGATGAGTGAGGGCTCGTTTGAAAGCTGCTGCGACGTAGTTTTTTTTTAAATAATTTGGAGGGGGAGGGGGCGATTGGGAAAAACTCAAAAGTTCGCGTATATATGGCTCCTTGTTTCAAAGGTTCTTGTATGGAGTTCTTTGGGTTTGTGGACGTTTTCCTGGAATGTGGGGACTGCGACACGCCCTTCGCTACCGCTCCGGGCATGATAGGTATTTTAGGGCCACGGCTCAGCTTTAATTTTCGAAATAGGTACTATGTAGTGTAGTTGGCGTCTCTGCCCATGTCAATGATTTATTGTAAGTTGAAACACTAGAGTTAGTTTACACTGTGTACGTCTCCATTACATCTCAATCTTGTCCCAGACGTTTGTTAGTCGCAGAATTGGAAATTTTCTTTCAGAGCCCTGAAACACCGACCTCTTCCATTTCCCCATTGGAAAAGCGACGCATACAGACAGATTTCGATGTCCAGTTCAGTCAAAAATAAACTTGATCTGTTCGGCTTCTTTCATAGCAGACTTTTACAAACAATTCTTTGTCTCCTTTCAGTCACTTTTTCCTGAAACTCAAAGAAGCAAATGTGGTGTACGATGATCCTGAAAATTTTTCTAAAAGAGTGGCGGAATTCGGTGCTAAGCTGGACGCACCTCTAATACAACAATTTATCGATGAATTTTCATTCGACGAACTTGTCGACAATAAAAAAGTGAGGCAACTTGACTTACTTAGCATCAGCGATTATTACTTAGCTCGACATCCAACGGAACCACCGAAACCAGACAAAGAGAATACTAAGAAAAATAGGAAGCGGGACAAGAAAAAAGATGAGATGCAGACCAAGAAAAAAGATGAGAAGCAGACTAAGAACAAAGATGAGAAGCGAGAAGAGAAAGTATGAATAAAATTAATTTGTAAACATTTTTCGTTTGATTCGTAGGGTGGAATAACGACTTAATATTATCGTAACAATATCTTTCGATTCAACGATGAACCTTTTGAGAAACATTTTCAACATAAAAATGACCCATTGGCATAGAAAAGCATTTCGATTCATTCGTTGCACATATTAATGCCATCTCTAAAGTCTAAAATGAAAATATTGCTTTTATCGTATGTGGGAGACACCGTGACAAAATCACCGTTCTCATAAACTTCTTGCAATGTTTCTATTTGTATTTTGAAAATTGTATTTAATAACGAAAAGGTGCCCCAATCTCCGTAAGACATTAAAAGGTACACAAGTTCTTATAAATGCCTGGCTTTTAACTTTTACAATGCTTTTAGATATTTAAATTAAAAATAAGAAAAAAAAACTTGGAGGCGTTGAATATTTTGTTTTTTGAATTATGATATGACGACATGGAGTCATAGAGCCAAACACAAATATTGAATAATTGCTCTGTTCGTCTAGATCATGTTCCTACATTTTTGTTTTCAAGTAGGAATTTATAGCTGAGGAATAGATATGAATCAAGTAGAAAACATTTGATTATCTGTTTTCTCCATTTATTGCACTTCTCAATTTCAAATATACACAAAACGTATGAACGAAATAAATCATTTGAAAATTAAAGAGTACAATTAAAATCGAGATATGAAGCATAAGCAAGAGTTCCATTACCAAAAAATGCCAGTGCAGGTGATGAAGCAAATCAAGCGAAATCCAAGATTGACATCATGAGATGGACTTCGTTCACCGTCGCGAACGTCGCTTAAAGATATTTGCTGCACCAAATAATGGATTTGGATCCGATGTAGATTCCGTTCTTGCATCTCTCAGTTCGCTACGTTCGTCACCGATGCTAATCTGCCCAGGTGCGGCAGGAGCTGGGCCCCCGAATCTCGGGCCGAATTGTCGGTCGAATGGCTGTAATGGATCTCGCAATGGAGTAAGCGTATCTCTCACCTCCGGTGATAAGGCAATCCTATCCTCACGTACAGGAGCAATAGAATCATCCTCACCAAGATCATCATCATCAGGATCATCATCATTTGACACAGTTCGAACACTGGGAGGGGCATCATCAACAGTTGGCACAGTTGAAACATCGGGAGGTGATTTTGCGATAGAATGTCGATCCAATGCCTCCTGTAATCTTCTCATATAGAATACTTCATCCGTCAGTGATACAGTAGGACTACGTGGCGAAAAGATAGAACTATCGTCGCAAAAATATGGCTTATACACAGTTGAGGGTTTCATTGGTAATGATTGATGACCAGCGATCTTAAAAACTTTCGTCAGGAATCCTCCACTTCTTAAATATTCCAACGTCGGTGATGGGGTTGGCCTACGTGGCGACGGAGGTGGTGTCGGTTGTTCGACTTCTGGTATCGGCGGCGTTTTTTCACGATCGACGTTAGAAAAAGAAGCTACCCAACTTTCAGGAAAAGTCATATCGTCATCCATTGTTGCTGATCCAGAAAACATTTTTTCAGTAGGAAAAGCAATGAATTTATCCAGATTTACTCCATTTTTTAAACATTCCAACACCGGAGATGGCGTTGGTCTACGTGGCGGATTGATGGGAGAACTAGAGGGCTCCAAATTTTCAGAAACCCACTGTTCGTCTTCTATTGATGAGAAAAAAAATGGTTTTTCATTAGGAATGATAATAACTTTCTCCAGGGATCCTCCACTTCTTAAATGTTCCAACGTCGGTGATGGGGTTGGTACACGTTGCAAATAGTCAGGCGAATCAGGGGTTACATACGATTGTTTGGGATGAACTTTAGCAAATGTCTCTAGCAATCTTCCTCTTCTTAACATGTCCAACGTCGGTGATGGAGTTGGTCTACGTAACGAATCGCTGGTTATCATCACGGAAGTTGTTGGTAGTGATGATAAAGTCGGTTGTGTTTCAGAAATAGAAGCAATCCCCTCCAGTGATCTTTGACTTATTAATTCATCCAATGTTGGTGATGGGGTCGGCCTTCGCGGTGAATGTATGGGCGAAACATAGGGTATCGCCATTGCTGGTAACGATAAACAGCGGCGTTTTTCCTGGGAAACATCCATCATGGATTTCACCCTCCTTAAATGTTCCGGTGGTATCGTTGGTTCACGCGGCGGAAGAAGGGATGAACTATAACAAGGTATTCTGGCAATTGTCTTCAGAGATATTCCCATCAGTAATTGTTCCATCGTCGGCGACGGCGTTGGTCTACGTGGTGATGGTGGTGGTGAAGCTGGTGAAAAATCTTCTTGAGAAAGAGATCGTTGTAGGGTACGTGAAGGCATGTATTGGTTATCTGATTGTAATTCTAATGAAGGCGGTAGTTCATCAAGAACATTAACAATTTCATCCAGCGACATTTCACTAATTTCTTGTATAGGAATTGGCGGCGACGATGGTTCGCTGCTTTCTATCTCTGACATATCGCTCATTTCTGATTCTCGAACAAAGGAAAACTAAAAAAACTTATTCCGTTTTTGTAGCTGCTTGCTAAATTTTTCCTAAAATACTGTGTTAACCTAAAACAATTTTGCCTCTAACAGCGCTATTGTGCGTATGACAAACAATGGAAAAATGTAGGAAATGAAGTTGTCCTCGTTTTATTTTAATTATTCTCTTGACTGAAAGTCAAGGTCTAACGCCAGAAAATCACTCACTCGGATATTTGTGTTATATGAGTAACGTTCATAAAAAGCGATACTGAAAATGTCTATAACATTTCATATTTTGGAAACACATCTACTTGAGCGAATCTCAATCGATTTTGGAAATTTTGGTTTTATTCGATGAAGAATGTAATTCCTTAGGATAAGTTCGTAATTTGATGATATCAGACTGAGGCTCCAGGAGTTATTCCCAAGAGAATGTTAGCGTATGAAAATCAATAACATGCCGATTACGGCGCTTAGAAAATCAGCGTATTCTGTTTGTTGTCCATATGATCATCAAAGAGTATAAAATTTCAAACTAAACAGCCGCAAATGAAAGCTCTCGATCACAAGTAGGGTGTTGCTGGTATTGACTCTAACGCTCATCACTTCACTTCCGCATAAACCCACGAGGAGATAATCTCTTTAACTACATCCTCTCAACAGAACTATCAATTCTAAACATAGGCAATGTACCGACTTTCAGGAACAGACTAAGAGAGGAAGTTCTAGATATTACTCTATGCACAGAAAGTCTGGTCCTTACTGACTGACACGTAACTAAACACATACTAACGTCAGATCACGAGTTAGCGCCTACGAAAAGGCCTGCCCTACGCAAACACAAGGCGGGGAAATCTGTACCATGTTATACGTAGGAGAACAAAGACAAAAGGTGCGTAAACTCTTTAACAAAGGGAAACGAACGGGTGGATGGGAAGAGTACTACAAGGAGCTTGGTATTTATAACCGCAACTTAAGACAACGAGAGAGATTAGGCTGGAGACACCAATTTAGCGAAATAAGCAAGTTTCATGACGCATACGGTAAAACTTGGGGTCTCTCCCCTAAAGTGATGTTCTGAATCTACACGACCATCATTAGACCTATGCTTCCTTTGTCTGGAACCATATGCAAGAACAAACAAGTTCAAATCAAGCTCGAGAAATTCCAAAGGATGGCATGCAAGGCCATAACAGGATGCTGGAAGTCGACTCCTACAGCAGCTATGGAGGTAATGCTGAACTTGACTCCGTTTCACATTCTCAGACGTTTACTGTGAAAATCCAGAGATCGAGAAATCAATTCCGCTAGGAGCATAAGAGGTAATGATATTCACAGACAGCCAAGCGGGAATTAAGGCTGTAGCATCAAACTGCTTCAAATGAGCATTAACCTTGGAATGTCGGAAAAAAACTCGATAGATTGACGTCAACACATAGAATCAAACTGATGTGGGTTCCAGGGCACGAAGGAATCGAAGGCAATGAAAAAGCTGACGAACTAGCCAGGAAAGGCGCGCTAAACCAGCTAATTGGACCGGAACCATCAATGGGTACTCCACACTCGCACCATTCGATTCGTTGTTTTCTTTTGTTGAAATCGTTTTTATTGAATTTTTTTTTTATTCGTGTGTGATTCTTAGAATAAAGTGCTTAATAATATCGACAAAATTCGCTTGAACAAAACGAAATCTTATTTTGTTTATGTTGCAGGTGAGTAAAAAATGACATACTGGACTGGGATAAAATGACAGGTGGGTAAAAAATGACATTTCAAGCAAGGCGATAAATGACAGTCAAATGTGACCCGAAAGAGGTTACTTTAGGATCTAGATTCGGTGAGAAAATCTGACGTTTTTTGTCCGTCTGCGCGAAAATATAATTTACAGCTTTTTAATTTAACTAAAACGCTGAAAACTAACCAACATGAGCGCTTCATGTTGGGAAAACCCAAAACCCAAAAAATTGATTCCTGTTTACGATTTATAAAATCATTGTGACACTAGGCATGGTGTCTTTTCCTAGATAAAAATTTTCTGGTCGATTTCCCTAGTGCAAATATGAATGAGTTGTTGTGAAAAAATATTGAAAAAAAAACACTTGAAAAAATGCAATTTTTGAAATCCAGAAAATTACTCAAGGGACCGGACCCACCCAAAAGGTGAGACCTGGATAATACAATTTGCAGCGGCTCGCTGTTCCTTACATTTTTAGCGAACAATATTCTCGAAATATCCCAAAATTTAGCGAGATAAAGTAAAATGTCAAAAGGCTACTATTAATAAACCATAAAATACCGGAATACACTTGGATCTAATACCGAAGTCTTGAAAGATTTTGTCTAAAGGCTTTTTAGCATGTACGTGAGCGTTAGGTGCAATATTAGTTCAGATGCGTCAAAACTTTTCAAAATGAGAGTATACCACAGATACAGGTGTTCGCTGAATCATCTACTATAACATGAGCGACAGTTTAGAATTGCAATCACATCATGGTTCCTTGTGTTTAAGGGTCTTCAGATGGTTTTTCTGTGACAACAGACAATCACGCCCGCAGTGTGAGGGCGTGACACAGTCCTCACACTCCAAAACAAATCCACAAACTCTATGACGAGATTTGCCAACATGGCGGAAACAACAACCAATTGCCTAAAATCAATAGTTCAAAACAGACACACAAACTGTTGTACGCTCACCAAGAGGGTCGAAAGTAGAAAATAATGTCGAGTAAACTATCTGGTTATCTGGAATTGACATTTTTAACTTTCGGCTCTGCTACCGTAGAGGGACAGAGAAAATCAATGAAAATGTAGAATTTAACAAAATTGAACATAAACAACAGATGAAACGTGAAAACGATTATTCCTCTTCAGAATTCTTTCAATAAAAAGATTTAGAGATTTACTATTGCGTCTACACGTTTCGAGTGCGCTGAGAATCAGTCAATGTGGCAAATGGATGGGACCAGTCTTGGACTCTTACCATCACTTTTTCATGCTTTAAATCCAAAACCCAAACGCTTTTTCGATCAATTTCGACTCAGAAGGTATTTTTTAGACTTTTACCAGCAATCGCAGAAGATTTGAATGGGAAAAATTCGGAATAATGTCTTAAAACGACTTTTCGCCAATGTATGGCGTTTTCTTAGTTTTTATCGATAAATTACATAATTCTAAGCAAAAACATATGTATACGAGGAAGTATTTCCAATTTTAACACAAAAACATGTGTAAAGGACCCGTACGTATCAGAATAGATGTTGCAAACAGAGTTGATGTTACGTAATGACTCGAGCGTATTTAAGTGTAATTATTGCCAAATATCATGTAGTGTCGCGTAGCGTGAGTTTGGCCCACACTAAGGACACTACAGCCCAAACCACTCAACAGATCTCCACTAATTTAATTTTTGTGATTTTCTGCTGTCCACATCTTTCATTAAAAACCTTAATTAAAGGGCGATTTACTGTCTAATTTCGCTGAGATATAAGTGAAAAAGTTCCACCAACCTTCAAAAAACCACTTTTTCGACCGTAACCTCAAAAGTTTTCGACTGGTTTTGCCCAAATTCAAATTTTTAAATTATCTTTTAGGAAAAAAAAGTTTTTGAAAATCGGATACGATTTGGCCGATTTATGTAGAAAAAACGGCTCCCGTCAAAGATCTCGAAAATTAAAATCCCTGCGGCGGGCGGGCCTATTTTTTACGCCTGCGGCTGGCTTTTTTTACGCCTTGCAGGCGGCCTAACGTGAATCGGGCTCTGCCTCAAACTCCGCTAGGGGCTTTGCCCCTTAGACCCCGCAAGGGGGGCTATACCCCCCTTGACCCCTCACAGCGGGGGCTGCCGCCCCTGGACTCCGCTTTTTTTTCACCTTCGCTGAGACGCAGCTCAAGTTTTGATTGTTGTTTTCTGAATTGCAGATTTTGTGGACTTTTGTTATTCGGGATTTTGGATTTTCGGGATTTTTGTATTCGGAATTTTGGACGGCCACCAGAAAAAACTCGTTGGGCCCTAGTAGAGATTCAGTTTTAGGGCCCTGGCTAAGTCCAGAAACTCAAAATTAAAAAAGTTTCTTCCAAAAAATGTCAGGCATGCTCAGACCTTTCAAGCAAAGCAAAATTTGAAAATCGGATAAGATTTGTTCGAGTTAGATACAAAAGCCCTAGCTCAGCGGCCCTTGGGTCAAAGTGCTTTGAGGAATAAAATGTACTCTCAATTTTGGGTTCTTACTCACCCTAACTTTTAAGAACTGTCTCGTAAATATCTGAAGCGCTTCACAAATCCAGAACGACATAAAAAATCTTGATGAAATTACCTGCCGTTCCAAAGTTCTATAGATAGGAAGAAGGTGGATCTTCAGGAGAAGTTCCTTCTTCAGGAACTAGATCGGGAATATCCTAATTAAGTTGTAAGTCTAGGACAGAACCTAATAAATCTTTAGAAAAGCGATCAAATCTCAATGTTCTGAGTGCTGGACTCATTGAATGAGGAGCTCCGAACATTTTATGCGTCATTTTAGGCATTTCTGCGGTAATATGCTTTTTAGAGGCTTTTCGTGAAGCCGATTTCAATCGACAGGTGCTAGAAAGCATCCTATAATCTTGACAAAGTTAATATCTTTCAAACGCGACCTTACTTGCCACATTTGGAGTGGTGGATCGGAATATGTGATGATGTGAAGTCGGCTGTAGGATGTTAGGTAGGCTTTTAAAGCATGATTTAAAAGTACTTTTAAAGTATGCTTTAAAAGTACTTTTCAAGTATGCTTTAAAAGTACTTTTCAAGTATGCTTTAAAAGTACTTTTCAAGTATGCTTTAAAAGCACTTTTAAAGTATCCGAAAAGTATCGAAATTGCAGCAAATTTTGTCAAGTGGGAAAGGTAGAGACTAGCTGTAGGATGTGGAATGGTTTGCGAGGATTTTTGATGAAAAATTGAAAAATATATCATCAAAAAGTGTCTGCAAGCCATCAGATTTTGGAAAGGTTTAGTCGAGACCTACCTAACTTGACAAAATTTGAGAAACTTGGAGATCACTACGAGAAAATATTCCTGAAACCCTCAAAATTTGCTAAATGGCAGAAAATTTCCTCAAATTTAATCGGAAAATTGTCCGTTTAGTACAAGTAGGGTGTCATTAGAATGGTCTAAAGTACACGGCCTATACCTGCATAACTTGACTAAGAATCGGTTGAGTCGTTGCGGAGAACGAGCCGAGAATGTGGCTAAAAATGTGATTTTTCGAGGGTCGGTGAAACGTTTTCGCCCAAAGATCCGAGAGTATAGCAATGAAAGTACCAAGTAAGATGTCAAATGAAAGATATGGATCTCTCAAAGCGAGCGGTAAACATTTTCGGAAATCGTTTGAGTCTTTCGGGATGTACAGTTCTTGGAGTGATGGTAAGTCGTGCTACGCGCAAATATACGATAGGGAGTGATTTTTCATCAATATTTTCTTACAGACAAGGTATACAGAAACGTTTCCAAAGACAAAGTTGTGGAAAATTACAAGGGGAACATTTTTGCCCATGGAACTAGAGGTTTCGGTGTTCACCTTAGGGTCCCAAAGTCGGGTTAAGGGTAAAAATATAAATTTTTGTTATGTTGTAGTGAATTTTAAGGAGAACATTTTTGCCGAAGATAGGACTTTAAAACGGATGTATAAAATAAACCTTTTTGTTTATAGTCAGGCTGTAGGTCGGTCCTAGTACTTCGGAAGGGCTTTCGTAATAAGCAATTTCTAGAAACATACAGAAAATTGATTTTTTGGAAAAGAATATGAAGATTGCGAAAAGTGCATAAATTTTAAGAGTTTTCGAATTTATGATGGTTTAAATTACATTTCGTTAAATTGTTTGACGATGGTAGAATTCAGTACGACAAAGAGTTTAGTACGAAAAAGGATTTGCTTGATTTGCAGCCATTAAATTTTCAATTATAAAATATTCAAAGTTAAATATTTTTAGAGTCTTCAATTTTATTGATGTTAGCTTATTCATTCTTAGGGCATACTAAGTTGTATGCAGCAATGAATTAGCATAAACACAATAACTCGTACATTCAAATGACAAGAACCAAAATTAACTTTAATTGAATTTCAGCTTGTCTGCAATGAGAAAATACATTACATTATTTCTTTTTCACTTAAACTAAAAAATCAAAAATTCCTTTCAATTGTATCGTTCCCCGCAGCTCCCTGCAAAAATATGACTTTTGTTTCTTTTTGCAAAGATTTTTCGTCGTAAATTTTCGGGTGTGTAAACCCTGAGGATAGTCTTAAAAATACTAAAAAAATGAAAAATGTAATGGAGATTATCTTTACAAGACACAGTTTCACAACCCAGCTGAATGGAGTTTAAAGATTGTTGATTAGTTTCGTATCTCTCGTTATTACTTACCACAAAATCATAGAATTCGGTTAAATGGTGAGGAATAGAGGTTCATTTAACCGCCACAAAAAATGCGACACGACGGATGCAAAAGAAAACTCCAATATGTGGGTTAATTTAATGCATCGAATCGTCAATGTTCATTTGAAATATTTACTTCCAACGAATAAATTGACATATCACAACACTCAACCATCGGAGACCATCACAAGTTATAATACGTTTCCTTTATTTTCTGTAAATTATTTTTCGATATGATGATGATAGGTACGTCTTTAACAAAAGTTGCAGCTCAATAATAGTCCAGTTTGTCATAGTTCATCACAAGTGTGTCAGCTTTGTTTTTCTTTGTTTGGGTATTTACATGGTCGAAAATGTCAACGATTATTTTTAGCAAGAGCTTTCTTTAATATAGTTAACTTTAACGACTTCCTTATACGGGATGTCAGTGCACACACATTGTGGAACTTATGATCTATCGGACACATAAAGATCGATCGAATTTAAAATCCGCATCGAAGTCATGATTGTTGCCAGTGCAGTGGTGCAATACTCTTGAGTAATCAAAATAATTTTAACATTTTTTCGCTATCAATTAATTCAGTTAGCCTGTCAATGTGAAAAGTAGGAAAGATTACCAGTCAAAGATATGCAAAATATTTAAATGAACATTTTCGAAAAACGAACCGCATAGTCAAACTAGGACTGAAAATATTATACTGGAAAATAATATCCAACTACTCTTATTATGTTACTCGTACAAGACATGAAAACAATGAATAATGATCTACTTATATTCTCTTCTTCAAGATAATATACGTAAAATAAAAACACAAATATGATCAGACCGTATAATCGATAAATATTTCAATATAATCCGATCATTTTAATATTTATGTTTTTATGTAATGTGTGAATTTGTTGCATAGCCTCAAAGAAAGATATTGGTACATTAAACTAAATAAAAAGAAGTTCGGAAGTCGTGTGAAACATAAGGTAAGATTTTTATCAATTTCTCGATACATCATTTGATTTATGAGGTGTGGATGTCGATTGTTTTTCGAATGAGTTGCATATTTTGCCGGTCAAAGTTTCTTTCTTTCACCAACTGATTTCAATGACTTGTATCACTTGTAGATGTTGTTTTCGTTATAAGCTTCAATGTAGTGTTTTGATACGAACAGACAATCAGATTGTTAAACACTAAATCAATGCATCCTCCAAATCATCTTCCGTGTCTTAGTAGTTTCTTGTAGAATGAAAGTGAAATTGCCATAAACTATTTGAAATCCTAAACAAATTAGATACAAACCCGAGATACTTGTATGAAATCGCCAAGTGAATATTTGGGAACATTAAATTTTACGGGAGGAGCACGAGATTTGAGTTACATGGGTAGGGTTCCAGATTAATATGAAAAATTTTCAACCTGAATCTGATTTGAAAATTTTATTCTTCATCAGAATGATCTGATTTGACCTGAAATCTGACAGATATCTGAATGTTATCTCGATAGAACTAAAACAATTTTTTTGTGCTCGGAATTATAATACTACATGTATGGCCTGGGAAATTTTGTCTGATGAAGTGCCATGATGCCATGATGTAGCAAATGTGTTTGTGGGATGATATTTAAGTGTGTGTGACCAGGAGCACTCACTTCTGGGTCTTATGAGATTTAATGCGTCTTAATATGCAGTATTAAGACTGCATTAAGACTCGTTAAGACACAGATGTGAGTACCGCATGGTATGATATGCAGTCGAAAATGTGTGGAATGAAGTGGAAAGTATGTGGGATGAAGTGGAAAGCGTGTTGGATGAAGTGGAAAGTGTGTGAGATGGAGTGGAAAGTGTAAACAATGTGTGTGAAGTGGGACGATGTGAAGCGTGTTTATGATGAAGTGGAAACATGTCCCACACAATTTCCACTTCATCCAACCCACTTCCCACACCATATCCCACACTTTTTATTAATAAACTTCCCACTTCATCCACCACACTTTTCACTCACAAAACATAAGTATTTGATGACACCGAACCAAATACTTGAGTCAATCTGAAAAAAAAATCTGATCTGATCTGAATCTGAAAAGTATAAGTAGATATGAAATGACCAGACAATTATTTATAGTAATCTGAACTGATCTGAACATTCAGATTTTCCTTTTTCAGATTCAGATCAGATAAAAACCACCTGTTCCGAACCCTAA
Source organism: Pseudolycoriella hygida (assembly GCA_029228625.1). Taxonomy (NCBI): domain Eukaryota; kingdom Metazoa; phylum Arthropoda; class Insecta; order Diptera; family Sciaridae; genus Pseudolycoriella; species Pseudolycoriella hygida. The sequence goes on along the minus strand of CM055405.1, from coordinate 25,437,584 downwards.
CATGGGCTTATGCTCAGTTGATAGTGCAAGAAGAATTGGGGTGAGAAAGTCCCTCCCTCGACACCTTCTACCTCCTTAAAATAAACCATTGACATGAGTATAGAAAGTAGCGATAAGTTATTGACAAAACATCAAGTCATAAATATATGGACGTTTCGCTTGAGGAACATCCCAATAATCTCGTTGGAGAGGTTTCGCTGGGGAGACCTTACAGATGGACGGACGGAGAGGAAGGGCGAAAACATAAAGTAGCGATACTTTATAAAAATTCTATTTTCGTTAGAAATGTAAGTTTGTGTGTGTGTCGTCTATTGTTTGCCTTAATACCTTTTTTGCCAGATAGTCCGATAATACATCGCAAATTTAACAGCTTCTTCCGCCGTCGTCTTAAATTGAGAAACACTTGCAGAACATTCCAATAAAAACAAGTAAATGTTGAAAGTTGAACGTTATTCAAAAATTAGAGGAGAACTCCTCGCTTTGCATAAGTAATTAGAAGATAAATATTGAATCAATTCGTTGTCGCAGAGTAAAAAAATCGTTTACATAAACTTTAATTGGATTACGATATGAACTGAATATGTGATGACAAACTATATTGAACTATTAGGTATAAATTTCGTATAAGAATAGCGTAAAGCATAAAAAATTAAAATGATTTTCGTGTGGGTTTTGGGCATTATGCGACCAGTTATACAATTTTATATTATTGAGTGAATAGTGAAAAGATACAAGCGCGAGAATTTTACAATTTCAAAACAATAATAGTTACTTACGCAACTGGATAGAATGAACGATTTTTTGACGGGTTGCAATCTATACAAGAAAGTGAGACAGAAGTCTAAAGAAATGTTTTCTCCTTAGTGCGTAGGGCAAGGGCTTAGAAATAGTGATTAATTGATTGATGTATTATTTGATTTGCTTCTCGCTGAACTGTCTTACTGTTTCTGGTACGTTTCCGCACCTTCTGCAGCAGGGGTCACCGTTGAGTACTTTCTTGTAATTGAAAGAGGTTTTATGACCTCAAGCATACATAATAATAATAATCCGCCGTAACAACCCGTCCGGTTCAGAGGCTGGATTATTTTATTTACTAGTTCCGCAATTTTTTGCGAGTTTTTCCTCACATGTATTCTCTTAGAGAACCTTTCGTTACCGACGTTTTTACTGTGTCAGTGGTGAATTGCGCACAAAGCTAGTGCCATCTATGATGTACTAGGGCGGAAACTAATAGGGCTGATGAGATTTTAAAAAAGGGGGGCACCGGCCTCGTTCGGGCGCCAGGGCTCTTAGAAGGCGCCATATAAAGCCCATATAAAAGAATGTTTTGTATGTGTGTGTGAGTGTATTCAAAGTATGGGTCAAATATGAGCAAAATTTTTGGACTTTGTTAGGGTAGAGATAGATGTTTGGTGTCAAAGGAAAAGTTAATGTGTTGAGTGTGTAGTGTGTCAGGGTGACCAACCAACTGGCTGACGGTAGTCTGTGTACGGACTTACGAGGACAATTAATTTTTTTGGTTGGCGATGATTAGATGTTTGAGTCAACACGTAACAGTTGTTGGGTTGGGTGTGTTTTAGTGTAGTCAGAGTGACCAACAGAATGGCCGGCGTGGTATGGGACCGGATTTAGGGGGAAAAATTGCTTTTAACCATTTTTTTGTGAAGATTTTTGAAAATTTTTTCGCCGGAAATCTACGACGACAATTTTTTTCGCTGACATTTTTTTCGCTGAAATTTTTTTCGCGACGCAATTTTTTTTCGCCGGAAATTTTTTTCGTCGGGAATTTTTTTTCGACCGGGGAATTTTCTCGCCGAAAACTTTTTGCCGCCGGAATTTTTTCGCCGAACATTTTTTTCGCGGAAATTTTTTTTGCCCGGAAAATTTTTTTTCGCTGAATCTTTTTTTCGTCGAAATTTTTTTCACTGAAAATTTTTTTCACTGAAGATTTTTTTTCGACAAAATTTTTTTTCGCTGAAAATTTTTTTCGCTGAAGACTTTTTTTCGCCGAAAATTGTCACAAATGCCGGACCCTCCCTACGCAATAATTTTCTGGGTTTTCAAATTTCGCACGCCAACAATTTGGCTACCCGTACTCCACACATCACGCAAAGCTTAATTTTTTTTCGTGTCAAATCTGAAAGAACAGAAAAACTGCAACATTCCCCTGAAAATTAATGCTCTAGGAGGATATTTAAAACATCTTATACGTCAAATTAATTTTTCATTCCTCTTTGTTTGTTGTCTCGTTTTCGCTCATGCGATAAAATAGCGTATCATCATATAAGCGGAAGTCTCGGCAAACCTCGACGTTTCCCCTTATATGGCTCAAAACGCAGCAACAGTGAGTTTTCTTTCTCTTTCACTCTAACATTTATTGCATATTGTTGTATTACTCACACACATGAATTTTACCTGTTGACTGTATTGAAGCGTTGGCATCGATGTTTTTTGTCTTATTGCATTATGATTGTTGTGTATGAGTGAAAAAGATGCAAGATCGAAAAGGTAACGTTAATTTAAGATATGATTATAATATCTCCAGCAGACCATAGAGTTCGTTGCTTTTGTTATATTATCGTTCGGGTAAAAGTCGTAGGGGAAGGAAACTATTTTTCTAACGGTCGAATGTCTTCAATAATCAGGAGCATTTGGAGTTAACAAAACGGCAATTAATTTAGATATCCAAGTCGATAACCTGTATTAATTTAAGATGCTTAACATTAGTAAGTTTTTTTTATCGCATACCTTTATATATGACACAGTCGAATACGGAATGTTGTTTAATTACTTTTTTTTCTTTGTCGAATTCTGTGGGAATCAATAACCTTTTTGTGATGTAACATTTTGCCGGAAACTTCTTATGGAACAAATAATTGGGATGAAAGGTCTTGTGTTCTATTTTATTAACTTCAAAGGTCTCACATAAGGTGACGATACTAATTTATCTTTGTTGCTTCTTTCTTATTGATTTAAATCAAATTAACGATAAACAGTCTGTTTGACTAATTCGCTTACTTATGCAAGGTGTTAGTCAAGGGAAACTCTTGAAACACTCTCAGGAGGTACTCTAAAGTATTATTATAAAGTAATATTTCGTATGCCAATCATATGCCAATCATATGCTCTCGCCATGGCTTTTAAGTCTTTAAGTCAATTTGGCTAAAAGCTTCATGAAAGGGAGCATTACGTCTGCTGTCCAAGAAAACAGACACTTCATAGAAAAAAATCTTAAGAGCGTGTCAGATATTTTGACAGTTCTATATTTTGCGATGTTTTTTCATTGCATATTTCTGAGGCAGTGATCATCAATTTTAAATTCCGAAACATATACTGTTTGCATAACACATCCCTTTATAGATTCTCAGAATCAGAATATATATAATTATCGAGTCTTAGTGTCAAAATTTGATTTGAAAAGACATCGCAAAGTACTCGCCTGCATAATACAATGCGATGTTTTTTCAGATCAAATTTTGACACTTAGACTCAATATTTATATATTCTGATTCATAGAATCTATATAGGGATGTGTTATGCAAACAGTAGATGTTTTGGAATTTAAAATTAATGATCATTGCCTTAGAAAATGTGCAATGAAAAACATCGCAAAATATAGAACTGTCAAAATATCTGACACGCTCTTAAGACCACATTGCAAAAATGTGAACTATCAAATTTGCGATGTTTTTTGTAACAGTATCCTGTGTAAATAACAAAGTATTCAAAATTACAGCTCATGTACTATGAGAGGATGACTCTGACACAAATACCACGAATAATAAATGAATGAAGGTCGAGAGTTGATCGGAAAAATCATCGCATTCCAAGTTCGTTTGCGATGATATTTCAGGGCAAATTTGTACCTTCATTCATTCTTGATCTTTTTGAATTCTGACTCATCTATTATTCGTGTAAGACTCATCCGCTCACAGTACATGAGCTATAAATTTGAATAATTTGTTAGTTACGCAGGATTATGTTCCAAAAAAATGTCGCAAATTTCACAGTTCATATTTTTGCGATGTGCTCTTAAGAGCACGAAGCAATAATGTGAGCCGTCAAATTTGCGATGTTTTTTCAAAACAGAATCCTGTGTATATGACAAATTATTCAAAATTATAGCCATGTACTGTGAGAGGAAGACTCTAACGAAAATAATGATGAATCAGAATTCAAAAAGTTTAAGTATGAAGGTACAATTTTGCTCTGAAATAACATCGCAAACGAACTTTGAACGCGATGATTTATCTAAGCAACTTTCGACCTTTATAATCGAAGTTTTTGAATTCTGATTCATCTTTTATTCGTGTAAGAGTCATCCTCTCACAGTCCATGAGCTATAACTTTCAATAATTTTTTATTTACGCAGGATTCTGTTCTAAAAAACATCGCAAATTTGACAGTTCACATTTTTGCAACGTCCTATTAATCTGTATGGAACGTTGCAGACAAGTGGAAGGAGGGGGATCAAAAAACGGGTGAAAATGCTGACGTCATAATATGAGCGCTCCCAAATTTGGATCCAATTTACAAAATTCTGCATCGGCGCCCTCTCATAACGAAAATATAATTAAATATCCATAATTTTTGTGGGGTTATTTACAATCTAACGATTGGCCCCCTTTGGGCCTGTTATGCTTTTCATTGACTTGCAATAGATGGCGCCAGAACAAATTATACACCGCGAATATGGTAAATAAATTTACCACAATTTTGTTTCTTGCATTAATCATAAATCATTAATCCATCATAGCGCTTTTATTTGAACTAATTATATCACTTTTATCACAGGTAATTAATCATGATGTTGGATGTATATATTAGTTTATCTGATGGAATGGAACTCATAATAATATGATCAATGTGAACACACACCATGAGATACGATCAAACCAATTAGGAAAAAATAGAAAAAATTGAAAAAGTAAAGAATGATCTTTTATGTGAACGAGATTGTATGGTGTGCTTACTTTGCACAAATATATTCGGAGACTATAAAAAAGAAACGGTGGTAAATGATTTTAATGGATAGTCTTTTCAGATGAACGTTTTATGTGGTGCACGATGATAAATTGATATTCATATCTGATTGATTGAATCAGTTTTCCCAATATGAATTTTGAAATCTGGGACAGACCACTTGGAAATAATTCTTTATCCTTACCTCACTATAACTTCTCTATCTCTGTCAGTCCATCCATCTGTGCACTCATTGGTAAGGTCTTATTTGCGTGATAACAACCCACGAACTTTCCCCATACCCATAAGTCGATCTTCAAAATGATACAAACCCGGAAGACCAAAGTATCAGTCACTTGAAGCCCTTCTATTTCTCCGATAACATCCAAAGATTATCTAGATACGAAGCAAACAACTTAATAACTTTCATTTTTACCGTCATCGTTGATCGGTAGCGTTTCAGCGACTTCTTCATATACTAAAGAGATTTTATTATTATTTCGTGGGTATACAGCACTTACCTTCGGGGAAAACATCCCAAATATATTCCGCGTATAAACCTGTTTCCACTGTGTAAAATCAAAAACAGTATTATCATAATTCCTTTTTTTTTCACAAATCCCAAATTATATTATAAAGAAAAATCAAAATGATTGGCTTAATTTTTTTTTGTAAGAAAGTAACTCAGGTTCCCACAGTTTCTTAAATGAGTTGAAACATGCACCTGGCGTGCGCGGTCAAAAATGTATTATACTAAAAATTAACTTAGCTGATGCAATAAAAAAATGTGGAAAACGAAGTGGAAAAGGGAATGAAGAGTTTTGGTAGTTTGACTGCTGTGTAATCGTTATTACATTTAATTCAGTGCAATACACATACAATATTATTTCTTGAATTGTTGAAAGAAACAATTGCAAACTGGACGTAAATTCAAGTAAAGTTCCACAGCAACAATTTACATTGCGATAAAGTAGTGGTAATAAATATGAGCGTACCGTTAGGTGGTTGATACTTCCTCCGACGTTAATCCTCCTTTATCTGCCCTACAACGCATGTAGGGCAGTTATGACAATTGTGTTGTAACATAAAATATTATTATGATTAAGCCATACTGTGCTAAATGTCAGTATTCGGATATGCAAGTTAGGGTTCACGTTCGTCCTCTTTCGGGTAAGGGTCAAAACACATTACCAATTTGAATTGTCGATCTCAGCAATTATTATACCAGAATTCGTTTCGGCATTTATTATTTTCGGGGATTGGGTAGTTAGATAGGGTAGCGCCTGATTGCATATGAGCGGAGTGTGGTAGTCCGTGTCATGTGCCAGGCGTGCAAATATCTAACTATCAAGTGCTCCTTTTTACGTCCACGTCGTAGTCCCCGGGACCTCAATTCTCTTCGGAGTTTTGTGCTAAACTTAAGAGTGCTACCTGATGACTTGCCCACGGGTCATCGGGGAAACGGATTAGTGGGTAGTAGGTAGGATCGATTTTTCATAATGACCTAGAGGAGTAATCTAAAAAATATTTTGATGTCGAGGAGTGTCCAAAAACGCCAGGGTTTGGGCTTTGGACGAATTTTTTTTGCTAATTTTTGCGTGTGACTGGAAAAGTCGGTTTTCAGGCCATTTTGGAATTAACTCTCCCAAGTCGATGTATTGAGTACGTACACAAAAGAAATTGGTATATCAACTAAAAACGTAATTTTTGATATATTTGGCGCCATTACTGACTTTTTGTAGTTTTTTGAACGAAAAAATTGGGTTTTTAGATTGTTTAAAGCTATGAAAACACAAAATTTTCAACCGTTGGCAAACTTTGCCACTACACAAAAACTATTATTTCTTCGGGTATATCCCCAAATTTATTTCTACACTTAAAATAGATTTAGAATTGTCGAAAAACAATGTCAGGTTGGGTGAAAAGCACAAAATTTTTTTTTGGTAGAGTTCACAATGGGGAAATACACCGAAACTAGAAAATTTGACCTCATCGATTTTGTGCAAGCATCAAAATTCCTCCAAAACCCAAACCCTGGCGTTTTTGGACTCTCCTCGACATCAAAATATTTTGTAGACCACTCCTCTAGGTTATCTTGAAAAAAAAAAGTAAAAAGCGATCCCCCCTAGTGGGTAGTGCGTGTGGCTAGCCACCATACCACACTCAAAAAAGCGATATGGTTATGAATTCGTCAACAGAGACTCGGATTGGACAGGATAAACGGCAACGACTTAGGCAAAGGAAAAAGGACAATGATTTACAATTAGGAACATGGAATGTTAGATCTCTGTTACGGCCAGGAGGGTTGAGATCACTCACTAGTGCGCTAAGGGCGACTAAACTTGACATTACAGCAGTACAGGAAACTAGATGGCCTGGGAAGGATTCTATGATCAGTAAAGACTTTACGTTTTATTACAGCGGCAAGAGTAACGACAGCCCAAGAGGATACGGAACAGGCTTCATGGTCTTCGGTAGAGCCAGAAACGCGGTGATTGGTTTCACTCCTGTCAACGAACGAATATGCACTCTACGGATAAGAGGAAAATTTTTCAATTATACTCTTATTAACGTCTACGCTCCAACGGAGGAAAAAGATAATGAAGCGAAGGAGCATTTTTACGAGAAACTGGTGAAAGTATATGATGGAGCACCGAATCGAGACATCAAAATCATACTTGGGGATTTGAATGCCAAGATAGGTCGCGAAGTCTACTACCGTCCCAATATTGGTAAATATAGCCTCCACGAAAATTCAAGCGAAAATGGAACGTTGGCAATTAATTTCGCAGCGTCAAGGAACATGGTTGTCTGCAGTACCTATTTCGAACATAAAGACATCCACAAAGCGACATGGGTATCACCTGATGGACGAACCAAAAACCAGATTGACCACGTGTTCATAGATGGGCGTCACTGTTCAAATGTTTTGAATGTCAAAAGTTGTAGGGGACCGAACATCGATTCAGATCACTACTTGGTAAAGGTGGTTGTTAGGGCTCGAGTTTCGATTTCACACAATCGACAGCCGGCATTGGAAAAGTGGAACGTCGAGAAACTGCAGGACGATAATAATATACGACAATATGTGGATAGTTTGGAGAAGAAAATTATTGACGGAATGGAAAGCGAACAACGAAACGTAGACGAGGCATGGAATCAAATTAGACGAAACGTAGAGCAAGCCGCAGCAGAGACGATAGAGACGAGAACGGGAAAGAAAAGAAATGACTGGTTCGATGACAAATGCAGAAAAGCACTGGATGACAAAATGCGGCTTCAGCGAGAAATCTAAATAGATGCACTCGAGCTGGCATGGCAGAGTACCGTTCGAAGAGAAATTTTGAGAAAAAACTATTCCGAAGAAAAAAGCGACAACATGACAAGGAAGTTTTAATCGAAATTGAAAGGTTTGGTACAGTCAACAACCTTTATTGTGCAAGGACAAGGATGGGTTGGTCTTAGCAGATGAGGAAAGGTGCATCAGACGATGGGCGGAGTACTTTAAGGAACTGCTGAACCCGAACAGACCACCGAACCGAAACGACACCAACAACAACTTACCATTTCAGACCGCGCAGCCACATATTGCAGAACAAACGCTACAGGAAGTGGAGCATGAAATTTTAAAGCTCAAAAATTTCAAAGCCCCAGGAACCGACAACATACCTGGAGAACTTTTCAAGCACGGTGGTAACGCATTATGTATGGAGATGCACGAGCTCATCAAGCGCATCTGGAATGTCGAGGAGTTGCCGGGAGAGTGGAAGAATAGCATCATCTGCCCTTTGTACAAGAGAGGCGACAAATTGGAGTGTGGCAACTATCGCGGAATTTCGCTTTTGAATATCGCCTACAAGATATTTGCGAATATTCTATACAAACGCCTTCTTCCATACATGGAATCTACTGTTGGTGAATATCAAGGTGGTTTTCGTGTAGGGCGTTCAACAACGGACCAGCTGTTTAGCATTAGACAGATCTTGGAGAAGTGTAAGGAGTACAACGTGGAAATACACCAATTGTTCGTAGACTTCAAGGCAGCATACGACAGTGTCAACAGGAGGAAGTTATGGAGAGTGATGGAGGAATTAGGGGTTCCCAAAAAACTAATCTCGCTAACAAAGTTGACAATGGATGGAGCTAACAGCCGAGTAAGAATCCGAAGCAAATTGTCAGACGCTTTCGACATTGAGGAAGGACTACGTCAAGGTGATCCGCTCGCGACGCTGCTTTTTAATTTGACCCTTGAGGCAGCAGTGAGAACCATGGACATCGACACCAGCAGCACCATTTTCACCAAATCCAGTCAATTGCTGGGCTTCGCTGATGACTTGGATATCTTGGGCCGAAACATGGAAGCTGTTAAGGAAAAGTTCACGGCTTTGGACAGAAAAGGTACCGACCTCGGGTTAAAGGTTAATGACACACAGACCGAATACATGATTGTCTCCCCATCGAATCGACAACACGACCAAAGCGTAACAATTGACACACACACATTTAAGGTGGTAGACAAGTTCGTATATCTTGGATCTCTGCTTAATTCTGACAACGTAATCATGGACGAAATCAAAAGACGGATAACTCTTGGCAACCGGAGTTATTACAGCCTGATAAAAATTTTAAGGTCCAAATCAGTAAGCAGAAACTCTAAATGCGCAATATACAAATGTGTGATAAGACCAATAGTTACGTATGGGTCGGAGTCGTGGTGCATGACTCAGAAAGACGAACAATCGCTGCTCACGTTCGACAATCTTCGGACCAGCATATGACGAAAATATGAACAGATGGCGCAGGCGATTTAATCATGAGCTTATGCAGCTTAATGGAGAGCCGGACATAGTTAGAACAACAAAAATAAATAGACTACGATGGCTTGGTCATGTGCAGCGTATGGACGACAATCGTATCCCGAAGAAACTTTTTATCACCAAACCGGAAGGCAAAAGAAGTGCAGGCAGACCAAAATCCAGATGGTGCGATGCAGCTTTTGCCAACCTGAGAACTGTGGGAGTAACCAGCTGGAAGATGTTAGCTGAGGATAGGTCCGGTTGGAAAAGCATGTTGGAGAAGGCCAATACCCTTAATGGGTTGTAGGGCCGGTTAAGAAGAAGAAGAAGAAGAGATTTATTATTTTCACAATAGAGCAAAAAATCATTGTAGGGAAATAAACATTTTAGTACTGAAAACTAGTATGAAAATTGCTGAGATCGACAATTGAAATTTCTTATGTGTTTTGACCCTAAATCTTTTCCGATTCTTATAATTTTTTTTTGTTCGAGAGGTCTAGGCATGCCTGACAACTTGTGTGTCTTTACTAGGGCCCTTAGTGTTTTTTCTACATAAATCGTGTAAATCTTATCCCATTTTCAATATGTTTTGTTTTCCTGAAAGATACTTGAAAAAATGATTATGGGACCGCAGGACAAAATCAATTTAAAACTTTCGAAGTTACGTTCGAAAAAGTGGTCAAAAACGTGATTTTTTGAAGGATGGTGAAACTTTTTGACTTACGGCGATGGCGAAATAAATATGAACTTTTTACTTCTGCGCAGCTTCTGCGGTGCTAAAAAGCTGCGCAGAAGTACAAAATTCAAAATTTAATTTGAGATGACAGTATATCTCCGTTAAATTGGCACGGAAGTCGCTCTCTAAAGTTTTGAATGAAAGATATGGACTTCCAGAGGTCAAGAAAAAACAAATTAGCGTAAGTTGGTTGAGTGATTCGTATAGGCCCAACTAACCCTACGCGACACTATACGATAATTGGTGGTTTTTCATGAATATTTCTGTAATTATGAGGTTTTCTGTGCATTGTTGTAGGCAAGAAAGAGCCAAACGTTTTTGTCCATGGATCCGAGGCCTCTCCTTAGACCCTCAGGCTGGTCCTAAGGTCGGCCCAGCCAAAAAAATATCTTTTGATATCTTTTACACACACTTAGAACTACTGCTCTGGCTCTCGTTTACTCGACGGCGGAATTTAACGCTCCTGTGTGGTATAGAAGTGCACATGCATACAAAGTGGATAATATGCCGCCCGAATCAATGAGAATAATTGCTGCTTTGTTAGACTCTACACCAAGTGCTATTAGGAATTGTAATGTAGCGGACAATAATGGCAGTGCGTCAATAATTGCAATGTGAAAATGGTTGGAGCATAACAATCATTGTAAAAGCTAATGCTTGCCTACGTAGGTGCCTAGACAAAAAGAGGGAGCAAGAATACAACAAGCCCCAACTGTTAGGATGTTAGGAATTGTAATCATTCGTGCACTGTAATCACTTGCGATGTGAATTTAAATGAATAATCAAGAAGGCTTTTTAAATGAAACTGATCACAGAACGCAGAGATTTGTGTATAAAAGGAACGTGGCGTTCAGAACGAGGAGTGCACGGGGACAACATCCCCAAGCGAATCGTTTTCTTTGAAGAAAAGTGTTCAACAACTAGCGCTTGCGAGCTGGGGTGCATAATCCACTGGTTGTTGAACACTTAGTAGAACGTGTAGAAGTTGGCAAATATGTTCAATTATTGGCACATGCGGGCTGGGGTCAATAACCCACTAGTAGTTGAACATGAAAATAGAGATATAGAACGTAGAAGTTGTAACAAGTGCCGTGGCTTCATGTCCTTTATAACATTGCTCCGCCCCATCTCAGAAGGGAAAAAGCAGCTTACAAGTTTTGGCTGAAATATACGGGCTGACGTTCCGGTGAGATAGGATCTGGTCGACCCTCCACACAGTAGACTAAATCCTACAAACCCTATCAGACAAGATGAAAATATGAAACTCCCACGGTATGCAATCAATGAAAAGTGGAAAGATTTTTGGAACAAAAACGAACATTTCACAAACAAGTCACTCATTGATGACCCATCGAAAAGAGTGGAAGGATTTCATTGCCACGGAAATCTTGGAAAACTTTGAATCGGTTTCGAACGGGGCACGGATGATGTGCCAAGGAATTGGTTCGATGGAAATTCGCCACTTCTGATACGTGTGACTGCGATGGAAAGACTGTTCAGTCAATGAAACATCTAATTGACGAGTGTCCGAATAGAAAATTTGATGGGGACATAGATGCACTTCATTCAGTAACTGACGAGGCTGTTTAAATGGCTGGATAGTTTTATTGTTAATGTGTAAGTACCTAACTGACGTTCGAAATATATTTTTCATTTTGTATAAATTAATGTAAACTTGTATTTTTTGTTAAATGTAACTATGTTCACCATACGACTAAATTAATCGGTGATTCATCGGCGGTTCTCCGATGTTTCCTTGATGAATCATCGGTGATTCCTCGATGAATCATCAGTGATTCCCCGGTGAATCACCTATAATTCTCCGGGAAATCACCTATGATTCTCCGGGGAATCGCCGATGATTCATCGAGGAATCATCGGAGAATCTCCGATGGATCACCGAGGAATCACCGATGATTCACTGAGGAATCACCGATGATTTACTGAGGAATCTCCGGTGATTCACAGCGAAATCATCGGTGATTCCCTGGAGAAGGGTGCACAGACGGAATGTGACGGACGGACAGGAATTAAGAATGAACACATTCTCGCGTATTCGATGCTAAGAAGCTTATAACTCGATGTATACTAACACTCGAGCAAGGTATCATGTAACGTGCACATCTCGTTATATTATGCCTCATAATGCAATGAACAATTTTTTTTTGGTGTGGAAATTGTGTGCGGAACAGAAACAGCTCCATCTAGACAAAAACGTCAATTTTATCAAATCTCCGCTGAAATAGTTTCTATGTCTAACGGCTGTGGATTTTGTGCATCAAAGATGTGTGGTATTTAAAAAAAAAATTGATATCATTTTTAAGCTAATTTTTTTGGATGTATGGGAAATTAAAAAAAATTATTTTGTGTCGGGTGTAGGCTTGTCCAAGTATGTGTGCGAAAATTGACATGTTGGCAGGCCCGGACTGGCCATACTGGGCGATCGGGCGATGCCCGAAGCGCCCCACGGTCTTAGCGCCCCACACACGGTCAAGCGCCCTTCTAAAAAAAAGTGTTATAAATTCGCAACCAACGTCAATTCTTGAATTTTGACGAATATTCAAATATTGCAAGAGATGTTACTTGTGTCGTTGATAAACTTGACGAATTTCTTCCTTGCCGATACATTTCATTACAGCCCGCAAATGAAGAAAAAACCAATGTCTAAGCTCTAATTTTCAAAATTTTCGCCTGCGGCGCTATAGTCATTCAATTATTGTATTAATAATCTTACATACAGAGATTTTCAGCTTAAAAATTTCGCTGAAATTAGACGTTAATATATGCGAAGTGAAATAGGAAAATGGAATGTAAGGAGACCAAAAACTAAAAATTTATGAAGAACGTTCAAAAAAATTTCGCTCGCTCCGCTCGCGTCTTTGCAGAAATTGTATTCAGCCTAATAATCAAATCTATGGCGCTTAAAAAATGTAACTGTGTAATGTCTAACTAAAACGGAGTTATGATAAAAGACTGTCACAACGTCAAATTTAAAGAAAAATTTCAATGAAGTACTCGAATGATTTACATTCTTAAAATTATGAAAGCTCGACATGACTATTTTTTTGGGTGATCACATGCACCTTGCACCTTTTAATACGCACTTCGGGTGTGTGCCCGATACTTGCGCCTTTAATCTCAATTTCGGCGCCTTTTAGTCTCATCGCCCGATGCGCCTTTTGGTAGCCAGTCCGGCCCTGCATGTTGGAATGTTTGCCACTGTTAGTGCCACTGCACACTAAATCCAAAGAAAAGATGACCTTATGTTAATTTGTACAAACTGACTCAAGCAATCGAAGTTGGAGGAAATTATGCGATACTCTAGTTCTTATGTTAGTCATTTGCTAACAACATTAGTGTTGCCACAAAGCTTAAATCAACGAACCAGCGAAAATAAAGTAGATTCGTAATGTATTCCGAATCTATTCATCATGATTTGTTAAGCCTTAAGTAATTTATGTGACAGGTTCAGTTCAGTTCTCAACTTCAACGGTTTTGTAGGAAATATGTATGAATCTCATTTTATAAAACCGTTTACCAGTAATGTTAGATTTATTCTATTCCGTGAATTTACACGTAAATTATTATCCATAGATTCTACATCTTAGTAACTATGCACAACAAATCGAAAATTTGATTAATTTTCTTCCTCATTTCGACAAATCAATATCAATAACATCTCAGCAAATACTCTAGTCACGTATCTTTATACTACAATCTGATACAATTTACTCCACATAACTAATGAACGAAACTATAATCATACGCAGGTGTGCAGAAATTGATAATAATCGATAATTGGTTGGTGAAATCCAATCGATCCATCGAATATTGATTTCCCATATTGTCTTTCGTGATTTTTTTATCGAAGTTGAATAGGATTTGTCCTTTCACTTATTTTTCCCGTTAAAAACGAACATATCACGTCATAAATAAATCCTTGACGAAATGAAAAATATGAGTTTTAAAGCAAAATATGGACCGATTAGTTGGTGGAAATTATGGGAATTAAGTTCTTAATTATGTCAACTCTAAGCGTCTTACCTGTAAGCATGTAAAACCTCATGTTGTCTCCCTCAGTTTTCTCTAAGAAATAACAAAAAACAATTTTGTTATTTGGGGCCAAAATTATGACCGACCTATAGCCTTTAAGACATTCCTCGGACCCAGACTTTTGGGCCTTAAGGATTTAATGGCGTAATGTAAAGTACGAGGGGGAAACCACTGGTTAAAATATGTACCAACAATTTCAATTCAAAAATTAAATTCTACAAAATTCCACAAAATCCCAAAAATTCCATTCGTTCTTTGAATGATATATCGGCCATTCTGCCCTTACCCATATTACATTAAACATGAGTGACGCTAAAATGACCCATTTATCATTCTAGAAACGAATGGAATTTTTGGAATTTAATGGAATTTTTTGGAATGTAATGAAATTTTTGGAATTCAATATCATTTTTGGAATTTAATGAAATTCCCTTGACGTTAGTGAAGGTCTTACGGCCGAATTAGGGTCGATTTTGTCCGCGTGTCCGCGTCCGTGTGTCTTTAGATACCAATCCGAGTCGTGGTTACAATCTTTATCATTTATTTTTGTGGGTTTATTCGCAGGTAATAAAATTCCATTGTTCGAACAATGGAATTCTGAGAAATATATGTATATTGAATAAAATTTTAAAAATAAATGAAAGGAATTGTACGCTGATGTAATTATACTTATGTGCACATCACGACGTTTGTAACAAGTCGAAAGTACGGCATTTTTGTGTGATTGTGCCCGCAGCGGTAGCGGAGGGCGTGACGCAGTCCCCACAAATACATTTGGGACAAATCACCATATATACACGAACTTTTGAGTCTTTTCCCCCTGTCCTTCTAAATTATTTTTTAACAAAAACTACGTCGAAGCAGCCTAGACTCATCAAAATCGGTTGAAATTCCGTCAGAAAGTGTCAGACATTCTCAGAAAGTATCAGCAAGTGTCAAAAAGTTGTCAGCAAGTCTTAAAAAGTTGTCAGCAAGTGTCAGACAGTCTCACAAAGTTGTCCGCTAGTTTCAGAAATTCTCAAAAAGTTATTAACAAGTGTCAGGAAATGTCAAAAAGTCTCGAAAACTTGTCAGCAAGAGTCAGAAAGTTGTCATTAAGTGTCAGTTAGTCAAAAATTGTCAGACAGTTTCAAAAAACTGTCAGCAAGCTTCAGAAAGTCTCAACAAGTTATTAACAAGTGTCGGAAAGTTGTCAGCAAGTGTCAAAAAGTTGTCAGCAAGTGTCAGAAAGTTGGCAGCAAGTGTCAGATAGTCTGAGAAAGTTATCAGCAAGTCTCGACAGTCTCAGGCAGTACTCAGCAAATGTCAAAAAGTTGTTAGCAATTGCCAGAAAGTCTCAGATCATTTTTGTCCATGGTAGCATAGGCCGCGGCCGCACAGCTCGCCTTACAAAATTTACAAAACTACTGATATCACAACAAAGTCCACTTTCAAAATTATTGATATCGTCAGAGGTGACGCTTTCGCTGATAAGGCGCTAACATTTGTTTGAATAGAATGTTAGCTTGTGGTCAAAGTTTTAATCTTAAAAGAATTTCAACCAATTTTTTTTAAACAAAATTACGTCATGTTCAAAAATTTACGTCACAAATGCCACACCCAACGGCGAGATAATTTTTCTGTACTTTCAGTTTGAATGATAAACATTAACAATCAAAGTCAAGGGAGTGTCCACATCAATAAGATGTGACTAAGTTTTTTGGAACTTTTGGAATTTTTTGGAATTTTTTTTAATTCATTGGAATTTTTTGGAGTTGAGTTTTGAAATTTTCACTAACAATTGCGAAATTTTCACTAACAATTCTAAAAAATCCACCAACAATTACGAAAATTCCAAAAATTCCATGAGCCTGTACCAACCATTTTCGAAGTGGTTTTCCCCTCGGTAAAGTACGTCTCTCACATAGGGCTCTCACATGTCCAAAATATTGAAAATTTTTCTGAGACCTTTCCAAATTTTTTCGTGAAAAATCTCCGAATTTTTTTGCGAAAAACACTCGAAATCCAGATTTTTTAATTCGACGAATCGCCTGTGGAGTATTTACTTTTTCTTGATCCACTGTTACCAGGATTTCTTATTTAAAATTCGAATTTCATTCCAATAAAACGCCTAAAATTGCAAGATGGACAATCCGCTCTAGAGAGTAATAGCATTTTCAAAACTTACGTCTTGAAAGTGTAACGAAAAGTTTAAAAATGTCTCAAAAAACAGTCATATTTAGTTGAAAACAACAAATGCGCAATTTTAGAAAAAAAAGGAAAGAAAACAATCTCAGGTGAAGGGGAATAGGGGAGGGTGCAATAAAAATTGACGGTGTAAACAAATTGGGGTTAATTTTTACCCTTTCTGCCTGACGGTGGGTAGCAAAGTCGCTTTTAAAAAATTGGACACTTAATAGATCGGATGTCCGAAATGTTTTGATAAAATGTCCGAAATTTTGAAGGCAGAATGTTCGAAATATTCAAATAAAATTTTCGAAATGTCCGAATTTCGAACACTTCGAAAAGTAGTTGGAGGCCTGACCTAAACCTAAATGGCTTAGGCGACACTATATGTTACAAACGTATGAATATACGAGTCTTACTTTCGTCTCTTTTCTGGGTGTTTGTACGATCTAAAAATTGTTTAGATCATGTTGGTGTTTCGTGTGGCGTCGTGCTTATGCTGAGTTTATGTTTTTGAATTATTTAGGAGGCAAATCATGCCAATTTAACAAGTTTCAACTCTAAAAAATGGTGTTAATTAACTTAAGTTTCCTCAGAATTGTTGCAATTTGGATAAATTCCTCCTATTCACCGGCTGTAGTCATGAAATTCTATCTCTATACTCGAAAAAGTGTCTAATCCGAGTTTTAAATTATCCATAAATATTTATTTCCGTTCCTCCATTCATTGCTCAAAAATATTTACTTAGCATTTTGAATCAGCAACATCTTACACATTCTAACGTTTTATTTAATTCCGTTTCTATCAATAAATACAACGTTTGCATTTCGTACCCTATAATTTGCCTTAAATGAAAACAAAATTATAACAAACGCAAGTGAGTGCTCTAATCAAATTTGCGAAAGGCAAAAAATAAATCGTTGTTTGCCCATTAATGTTTCGCTCGTACGCGATAACACGTCTGCCGATTTTTGTTGTTTAGACAAAAAGGCAAAAAGTCCAACGAATTTTTTGTGTTTAGGTCTGATATTTTTTTTTAGAAAAAGGTGTACGATAATATATGTTTCAACGTTCTCCGTGGTAAAATGAGAGCAATGAACCTATCATATGTAGTATTTGGTGAAATTTCAAGCGAACATAGGGCAATACTTCAAGGTCCGAAATTATGAGTTCCGATACCGAATAGTTATGAGTTTTTGCTAGAGGTGCGCAAAGGACCCGAGCAAAATAAAAATTCAAATTCGATCCGAGCCGAGGCTGAAACCCTGACGCGAACCCGTAGTTTTCTTAAAAAGATTTCATTTGAAATGTTTTTTAAACTCAATTTTCACAAAATAATTGAGTGAAACCCTACCTTACCTGACCCGTCAAATTGATTCGGGTTCGGGTCGGGTCGGGTTTTAGTCAAGTTTCGGGCAACCCGCTCAACTCTAGTTTTTGCTAACCCATAAAGGGCTAGAGGCTAGATCATTTGGGCTATTACCTTTGCTTAAATTGTAATGTAGGAATTGCGAGAGCCCTTCACGTACAAATGGGAAAGTCGAATCGACTCGTAGACAACAGTGCAATTAAAACACTGCGAGAGTACCACAAAGACACCTGTTATTTTTACTATGGTAGAGAGACCACTTTTTGTGAGCTACGAATCCTAAAATTTACGAAAATCATGAACCCAGGCGCTATTAATTGAAGTAATTTTTATTTGAATTTGATTGCCACAAAGCATAGACATTCGTAGTGAGTCCTACTACTGTGTGTAACATTTTTAGTGTACGCCTTTCTACACACACGACGCAATTCATCAAAATACAGCACTCTTGATGAATGAGAAACGATCATCGCTGAGAATATTGACCGATTTCACATCTACAAATGATTCACATTGGAACAATCAATCTATTAATGTTTGTTTTTGTATCAAGACTCTCATGTGGTGCAAAATAAATTGAAAAATCACAATTTTTGATGTAAAAAATTAATTACATTCTTTTCATTTTCTCAGTTGTTGCTCCCTCCGTTAATACTTTCGTTAATGTTCAATGGGTTTTTTTTATTTAAACGCAAATAATTGGTTTTTTATTGATTCGTTAATTATAAATAATTTTGATCGATTATTGAGCAATAGAAAACAATTAATTGTGAGCACATTCTTTGTTTGAAAAATTATATAAAAATGAATAACGATCTGCACAAACACTGTCCATGTCCAAACAATCATGTACGCTAAGTCCCATATTCAACCCATATTGAGAAACATAAAGCTCTGTTGAGAATTCTCTTAGATAACTCAGCCTCTCACACAATGTAATAGCAGTATAAGCACAACAGACTCAGAAGCGTTCTATAGGTGCAAGAATCCTAGGACTCCCCTGGCTTCTACAGAACTTAAATCTGAATTAGCTGATCTAAAGTGAACTTTAGAAATTTAGGTCAGAGATTGCAAGATCATAACGCAGCATTCATGAGTCTAAGGACGATAAGGATCATAGCCTGACGGTAGCAACGTGTATCAATTAACCAAATTCTTCCGATCTGAAAAATCGGACATCTTTTGGAAAAGCTTAAGCAAAAGAACAAAAAAAGCTTTGTTAAAGCTTTTCCGAAGGATGTCTGATTTTGAACTCGTAAGAATTTGGTTAATATCGTGCGCAAGGATTTCGTCTGGAAAGGTAAGTTTGGACGATTAGCAATATTTTGGAATTTATTTCAATGAATCGCTGTAGGCTGTGAGTTAAACGTCGTGGTCGACAGGTGGCAGTACTTTTACATGCTTTCGTTTTTCCAAGGACAGAAGATGACACTTTTCATGAAAGAATTGTCTCACGTAATAGTATATTTCAATATTCCCCAATACACACGAGATGTGTGCGTACGCGCGGGCGTAGCCCAAACGAAAGTACACATCGAGCGGGTATTGGGGTATAATTGAAAGATATTTTGCTGTATGTGCGAGAGTGTGTTGGTGCACATGCCGTGAAAGTATGCTTTCGTTACATAGTAATGCAAATACACACACCAATATACTCTCACTTATACAGCAAAACGTGTTTTTCCTCAATGATAGGTCTGAATCAAGATAGGTCTGCACTTTCAACCAGGACTGAAAATTTGAAAATGCCAAAATTAAGGAAGTAGCGAGTACATTATATTTCATTAGTTTATAATTTGACACCTGGCTGCGTACTTGAGCCCTTAATCTCGGAATAAAGAAGGCAGCCTGGTGCTTAAGAGGAGCGCAGTAAGCGGTAGTTAGATCTATATGTCACATAAGTTTCAACTCGGTACCAATTTCCGTCCTTGAGCTATGACACTTTGATTGCAGGGGGCAGCAGCAGTCTGGTGCTGAAATGAAACTATGTCACGTATAGAATAGAGACGAGTGGGCCGCCCGCAGCCCATGCCCATGGGCATGGGCGTTATGGGCTTCAAAATTCGCGGGCGGTGGGCAGGGCATGGGCACTTTCAACCACACTAGGACTTTTCATCGTACTTACTTCAATTCAAAATTGTCAACAAAATCATAAACAAAATTGATGAATTTTCTTTTTCAACGAGTATCACTTACAGCTTACAGCGATTGCGATTGCGATTCATAAAATTTTAACCATTGTGAATGTATCGTTTATAGTTCGCGTGAAATTTCATAGGGAGCATGAGCACTGAGTGAAAGTGAGCGTGAAGCGCGATATGTACATTGTTCTTCCGACAACAACGCCACACTCTGAAACTCATTGTTCATGTTCATATTTTTCAACGACAACGTGCGTGCAAGTCCAATATGAAGAAGCGTGTTAGCTAATCGATATCGAGTTGAATTTTAGTGTCCTTTGAGATTGAGTTTTGTTTTGGTGGATTTAGTTAGATACGTATTCGTATTCGTCTTTTTTATAAGCTGACGACAATAAGGTAAGTTCAACATAAAGCTCAAACCATACTTTAGTAGAAAATTTAGCTAGTTAGTTCCAGTTTCTTTCATAACAGAATAAAAATAAAATGAGCCGCAAATTCTGGAGTGATATGAAGCACTTCCCAGCACTGAGTATTATTGCGAGAACTTATTTGGCGATACCGGCGGCGGAAACAACGGATGAACGGAACTTTGCAGACGCTGGAAACATTCGAAGTCCAAAAAGGACACAATTGACAGGGCTATCTCTAGGAGACCTTCTATACATACACACAAATGTAGACTTACCTTTCTAATGAATTTTTACGATGAAAAAATGAAATTAAGCGTTTAAAACTTTACAATTCGGCGATTTTTGTACACATAGTTTGTGGGCTGGGCCAGTGCCCATGGGAATTTTACTTGTGTGCATTGGGCTTCTTTTCTCAAACGGTGGGCGTAGTTGGCATGTGGGCACAAAAATTTGCTATGCTCACTCATCTCTAGTATAGAACTCACTTCTGCCTCCACTTTGGTAAAAACAGATGTTCAGCACCTTCTTGATTCCCAGCTATAGGCCTCAAGTACGCAGCCTGGTGCCGACTTCGATGGTGTTACTAACTAATAACCTCACTTGTTCTTCCAGTTAGGCGTTGTCAGAATTTCAGCACCAGGCTGCCTTGATTGACAAGGTTTCACCTTTCGTCAGACGTCCTCTTAAACCAGCTGAATACGTCATTTACAATTTATTGTAATCAATTAATAATAATTACACATCCGTTTACAATATTTTACGAATTTGCTATGTGCCCATTGCAATTCTATGTGCAACAATCACCAAATCTCACCATATTCTCATAACATTATTTAAAGTAATTTCCATGAATGTCTCCTATTTCGATTAATAGCTATTTATTTCAACTCGTTTTCATCCGCAAGCTTTGCTGATACATTCATTTATATAAACACTTCAAAAACACAATTTAACAAATCACATACCTCACAAGTGAACGTTATTTTTCATTTAGTATATATAGGCATGCACAACACAATCATGTGTTGATGATGATTCCATAAAAGAGATGAGCGACCGAGATAATGCAAACCATTGAACGTAATTTTATCAATTCATTCCTCTGGTAAAGAAAAATTTAGTGTAATGTCAACGATGAGAAATGGTTGAAAGCCATTCGAAAAAATAATTAAATGTTACATGTTACATTACAATGTTGGAAGTAATAGTACATTACGTACGTGCTTCCAAATTTTTATTTTGACGAGTGGGAAGGTTACGGCCCGACCGGAAGCCTTGAGAAAATGCCGCGCTCATTAGAATTTCCCAATTTTATTAAGGATTTCAGAGCCATCACCGAGGCCATCACAATCTTATGAACTTGAGGATTTGCCATAGAGTGTTCCAGAAGAGCTAACTGTGAAATATCGAACAAAGCAAAGAGGCGGAGTTCGAGGTCTGCTGTCAGAGTAACACAAAGCAATTTCATGACAAACAGACCCCTTACTCCGCCTCTTTGCTTTGTCCAAAATTCAACAGTTACCTCCTACTAGAACATCGAATATGGAGTTAGATTGAGTTCAAAAATGATGATGCGACATCGCAAACGTCAAACGTACAAATTCAAAGTTGGTACGCCTGTAAATGACAGTTGGTTCAATTCTCTCGCACGTATAAAGTGGCTGTCATTCCTCCTGTTCCTTCTATCTGGCCGCAGGCGCACCAACTTAATTTCCTTGTTCGACGTTTGTCAAACTTAATATTTCTCTGACGTAGTAAGAGTACTTACGACTATTTTGTCCGAATTTTCACAAAGAACGTAGCGCCATCTGTAAAGCGGGCAAATCACGCGAATATGCGTTCCAAATACTGCTCAATCTAATTATTAAGAACGCCCAATTAACGTAAATTGTGGGCTGGAGATCAAATTGTCTGAGTCTGCTTTGGGTTCACAAACATAACTCGAAGTGATTAAGAATACATTTAGATGTAACACGATTTACACATGTCTACATGCAAAAAACCTGCAACCTCACATCGTCTAACTTCTCATGCAAGGTGCCGTATCGTTTGAATGTATAAATTATTATAATAACCATTTATAGAAAGTGCATACAGTACATAGAGCTGAATTTTAATTAAATAATTTATTTATAGCTGCAATAAATATTAACTCCGGATTGATTGGTCAAGTCGATGAGTTTAATAGTGAAAGACTTTCTGGTCGTTTGTAAAATTTTAATTGAGAATATGGCGACTTTTTTTCCTTAAAATTAATTACACTGACGACGGCTGTTTTCGCTGAAAAAATTTTCTTCCATAATCTCAGGCTGGAAATTGAATTTTAATTCTGTAAAAATTTTGAACAGTTAATAGATGGTATAGTCCACTATAGTCAGCATATCTCACATACCCAAATGCGGATGTATCAAAGAACATAAGTGAAAGAATCAAAAGTTATCGTATTTTCATGTGGAGCGCGTTTTGTTCTATCGAAACAATCTTCCTGTTACCATTGTCAAGGGGACAAATGTTACTTTTGTAAAACACAAAATAGCAAGTTACTGATTCGTTGATGCGTCTGCAGAGTATATATTACATATACTAAGTGCATAACGCATGTGTGGTGCAAAATATCGTATGTTTCCCTTACTTCACTTTTTGAAATTCCTTCGTATGTATGTGTGTAGGTAATATCGTGGTTCGACTCCCGATACGCACAGCTGTATAGAACACAAAAAATTTGTGACGTCATTCACAAAGTTTGTAGGTGCATTTTGTGTTCTTTCATCAGAAGAAGAGTGCCACCTACATAACAATAGGAAAAGTACGAGGAAAACATACGAAAGATGACGCTAGACATTCTCATTCGAAAAATTTGTGTATTCATGTGTTCGATACCGACCTATCCAGTGATGGAAACTGTCAATAAAAGTCGACACATACAGGTAACACTGAAACAACACGCGACCGTGATCGGAAAAACTTAAGATTTCTGGTCAGGTGTGTGAGGAGGGTGGTAGGTAGTGGTAATGATTGGGGACCCACCCACCACCAATAATCAGTAGTCATTTGGCGGCGGTCACCTCTCTAGAGAGAATGAGAAGGAAAAACAAAAAAAAAATTTTTCTTTTTTTTATCTTTTTTGGTACTAGGAATTGTCGGGAAGTGCTGGGTAGGGGTTAGTAAGGCTGAATAGGGCTGGATGAGTGGTGAAATGGTGTTGGAAGAGCGGAGAAAGAATGGAAATTACCATGAAAATATATTGGGCGCTTTAAAGCGTCTACATTGGGCAAATTGAGCGCTCTAAAGAGTCTACATTAGGCAAATTGGGCGCTTCAAAAAGAAATTTTATCGATAATGTAAGAATTCGCTGAGTGGACATCAATTTTGTGTGCACTCACCCAGGATACGCCACGTGGAGGCTGCTTACTGGAAAAATTCAAGTTTCGTGGTCACTCCTAGGAGGGAGGTGGGGTGGGTGGTTATGGTAGAGGACCACATCAATAATCAGTAGTCATTTGGTGGCGGTCGTCCCTGGGGGGATGTGGGGGGGAAATCAAAAATTTTTTTATTTTTTTTTCATTTTTCAGTAATACAAAGTGTGAGAAGGGCGGAAAGAGGGCGGGAGAATGATTTCGAGTCTTGGGGTGGCATTTTGTAAAAGGAACATTCATTCGCTCTCGTGGCATTTTGTAAAAGGAAAATTCATTCGCTCGTGGCATTTTGTAAAAGGAAAATTCATTCGCTCTCGTGGCATTTTGTAAAAGGAAAATTCATTCGCTCTCGTGGCATTTTGTAAAAGGAAAATTCATTCGCTCTCGTGGCATTTTGTAAAAGGAAAATTCATTCGCTCTCGTGTCATTTTGTAAAAGGAAAATTCATTCGCTCTCGTGTCATTTTGTAAAAGGAAAATTCATTCGCTCTCGTGTCATTTTGTATTTTTTGAATTTTTCCCGAATGAATTTTCCTTTTACAAAATGACACAAGAGCGAATGAATTTTCCTTTTACAAAATGCCACAAGCGAATGAATTTTCCTTTTACAAAATGCCACGAGCGAATGAATTTTCCTTTTACAAAATGCCACGAGCGAATGAATTTTCCTTTTACGAAATGCAACGAGAGCGAATGAATTTTCCTTTTACAAAATGCCACCCCTAGACTCGAAATCATAAGAGAGCGGGAGAATGATTTCGAGTCTAGGGGTGGGGGGGGGGGTTGCTTTAAAGAAATTGTTAATAAAGTGCTGACAAGTTGTCGAGAAAGGGTGGAGGTTCCCGTAAAAGCATTTTGGGCGCTTTAAAGAGCCCAATGAAGGATATTGGACGCTTTAAAGAGCCCAATGAAGGATATTGGGCGCTTTAAAGAGCGCAGTACCCTTTATTTGGGTCTTTAAAGACCCTAGCAAAGGATATTGGGCGCTTAAGATAGAAATGTTATTGAAATTGTAAGCATTCGCTGAGTGCAAACCAATGTGCACAACACACTGGTGTGCACTCACCCAGGATACGCCTGTTTCTGTTTCAATAAGTTTGCCCTTACCGTCATACAGTGAACCAGCCAACTTGCAGAACTCAATTAATGGGTCGATCTTTTGCGTTCGGCAAGCTCGCAAAAATAAGTATTTGCTGAGCTTGGCCGCTAAAAATTCAGTTTCCCTGTTGTGAGTGCCAACAACCTCTTTAGCGTGACGCAACGCTCCTTCTATCTCGTTTGTATGGGCCCATGTATCGGGATCTTTGAAGGTAATGGAATGGTTGACGGTTAAATGGCGAAACCCCTCGTCTTCCAAGCATTGGTAAGCACGCCAACAATCAGATATTACTGTTGTTCCCGGCAAAATAAAGTGCTTTATGATGCACAAAGGAACTTTCGTTGTTCGGTTCTCCACTGGCACCATGAATGCTATACCCGTGTCTCGTTGCACTCCTCCGAAGACCCATTTACCTTCTACGCGGTGTCCACGATTGTATTTCCTTTTGCTAAATTTTGATTCGTCAATTTCGACGATTTTTCCTTGCCCTCCAATCGGATGTGCCTTGATGACCATTCCGTCGAATGTTACTTCGTGACAAAAGGACGACCAATCAACTATTCTTTGCTCCGACATATTCAGTAATTCGCTCACGCTGATGTGTTGGACCTTCTTGAGCCACAGGTCGACGAAGCCAAGAACTTGCCACAGTTGTAAATGCGTTCCGGAAAAAAACGTGTCAGTTCGGTAGGCTCGTCTGTACGTGCAACTATTGCTTTTCTTCTTGTTCATTAAGATTTTGCCGTTGCACCGCCACTTGAGTCCGATTGCAACCGAATTGTCCCGTACAATAACCATTATCGAATTGCAATGTGGACAAACTTGAGGATTACCCAACAATCCTACTCGCTTTGCAAGTTGCAGAATGCCATTTTCGCCTTCTAATTCGTGAACTCTTACAATTGTCGTAAAGTTTATATTTGTCATTATTGTACCGAGAAGGTGAACGATTGACAATATAATGAGTCTAATTTTCTACACAAGTACACTTTATACAAGTTTAAAAATTGAAGTGCCAGATTTGTTTACTTGTGTTATAAATTGTTGCGTAACAAGTTGACTCATTATATTGTCTAGCGTTCGACATACCAATACAACTTCGATTGCGCTCTTTAAAGCGCCCAATATCCTTCATTGGGCTCTTTAAAGCGCCCAATATCCTTCATTGGGCTATTTAAAGCGCCCAATATCCTTCATTGGGCTCTTTAAAGCGCCCAAAATGCTTTCACGGAAACCTCCACCCTTTCTCGACAACTTGTCAGCACTTTATTAACAATTTATTTAAAGCGCCCCCCACCCCTAGACTCGAAATCATTCTCCCGCCCTCTTTCCGCCCTTCTCACACTTTGTATTACTCAAAAATGAAAAAAAAAATTAAAAAAATTTTGACTTCCCTCCCACACACCCCCAGGGACGACCGTCACCAAATGACTACTGATTATTGATGGGGGGGGGGGGTCCTCTACCATAACCACCCATCCCCACCTCCCTCCTAGGAGTGACCACGAAACTTGAATTTTTCCTCGGGTTTCCTTTTTTCTATTAATATAGCTTCCGAAAATAATCGAAAATGATACTCCTTGTCTCGCTCGAGGCGAGGCTCGAGGTCTCGCTGACTATTTGAATTGAGTCTATAAAGTCCATTAAGTACCATTTTAAGTCCATTAAGTCCATTAAGTACTATTTTAAGTCCATTAAGTCCATTAAGTACCATTTTAAGTCCATTAAGTCCATTAAGTACCATTTTAAGTCCATTTAATCCCTATCACACGGAAGTGCGGGACCCCTCGGGACCCCCTAGTGTTATAGTTTTTCTGTTCTTTCACCTTTCATACTCAAAAATTTGATTTCCTGAACAAAAATACGACATACATCCCAAAAAGTCAAATTTTTGCGTTGTGAAAGCTTAAAGAACAGAATAACTATAACACTGTGGGCATTTGTGACGCATTTTTTTTAATCAAAACGACGAAGGGACGAGGACTTGCGTCACGTTTCCCTTTTAAAAAGGGTTTTTGTTGTGATATCAGTAGTTTTGGAAGAAAAAATTCCCGGCAAAAGAAATTTTCAGGGAAAAAAATTTCCGACGAAAAAAAATTCCTGCAGAAAAAATTTCCGACGAAAAAAAAAAAAAAATTAGCAAAAAAAAGCGAAAAAAAAAATATTTTCAGCGAAAAAAATTTCGGCGAAAAAAAAAATTCCGACGAAAAAAAATTTTCGGTGAAAAAAATTTCCGGCGAAAAAAATTTCCGGTGAAAAAAATTTTCTCCCTAAATTCGTCTCATACCACCGTCGGCCATTTTGTTGGTCGGACATTAAGTCAAAACTTAGCTGTATTATGGCCGTCTACGAAAAAAAATGTTCTTAATTTTTTGATCGTATGGGGACTTGCGTCACGGGCGCATCGCTACCTCGCGCCTATGATTTTTAGTTGAATCCTTCGAATCGATGCTTCAAATGTTCAGAAATAAGTTAATAATAATAAGTTAAGTCAGAGAAATTATGAACATACACTACGAATCATTTCATCTTTATTCAGTTGTTCCAAGGTTTGCCTTATACAACATTACATTGAGAACAATTTCGTAATATCCAAATTCTAAATCTAAATTATAAATAAATGATAAAC
The DNA here is from genome assembly GCA_029228625.1 of Pseudolycoriella hygida. Taxonomy (NCBI): domain Eukaryota; kingdom Metazoa; phylum Arthropoda; class Insecta; order Diptera; family Sciaridae; genus Pseudolycoriella; species Pseudolycoriella hygida. Next base: position 25,409,808 of record CM055405.1, on the reverse strand, counting down.
GAATACACGTATTGAACGAGAGCATCACATTCTAGTTGAATTACCGCAATGCAAAATCATTAATATGGCAAAAGTAATAATAAATAGACTTCTGCCAGCAAAGTAAAACAACATATCGATTTTCTGATCAATCTGATTGGTATTATTATATAGGTTAAACATTAAACACAAACTGAACCTTCCTTAATACCTAAACTCAAATCTGAAAACGTTTCTTGTTATTAGTATTGATAAAACATTTTCATCATAAAGACGTATGGCAAAAGTATAGCGGGAGTGAAATAAGTAAAAAGTTTTTGATGTGAGGAAACATGAAATTCCCGAACACCGTTAGCCAAAATACATTCAAAGCATACCTTAATGTGAAACAAAGCAAAGAAAATTCAAGTAAACATTTAAATGCGATAAGTTTAGACTGGGACATGAATAACATTGACTCGTTGCGGATCATGTGTATCAAGTCGATAGCTGATCAGTGGCATGAATATCCAATATTTTCAGACATACCAAACATTGAAGATCGAAACTATCTTCTCGATATAATTGACACACAGATACCGATTTCCATATTGGCTAATTACATAACCGAAGATGTATTTTGGCGACGCTGTTTCACTGACAAATGGAAAAATATGTTTCCCCCTGTAGTGGATAAGCCTTGGATCACAATATTTATGGAAAAGTATTTCTCCGAAATGATTGAACGTCTCAAACCGGGTCAGTACAGCGAAGAGGATTTGCAAAATATTTTGGATGTATGTGCACCACATTTGGAAACATTAAAAACGAATGAACTTCAACCAGCCTTAGATGAAGAGAACAATCACGTACCATTCGATTTTATACTCTCGAATTTGCCGCAATTGAAACACATTGACCTAACGTTTGACTTGAAAAGTATCGGACAAAATTTCTACTTACGTTGTTCGAGCATATCACGGAGTGACATCCAAAGTTTATCCTCTGGCCTGAAGAAATGCTATGAACTCATTGGATTTCGTATTCATTGCAACAAATTGGAACCTTACATGTTACAATTATTAGCTCATTCGTTGGACAAAGGCAGCACAAACATTGAAAATTTAACATTTTCCAATTGTGGATGCGGTGACTTGGGCTTGGTGGCATTTCTGGATATTTTAAATCATGAATCTTTTCCTAATCTCAAACATTTGGTATTGACGAACAACAATTTCAGTAAGTTGGTAGTATGTATGGGAGGAAATATTTTTTTGAGGCTTAGAATTCTGTGGGTTTTTTAGGAGATAGTTTTTTATTCAAAGCAAGTGTTCTAGGACTGATCATTGATTGGAACTAAAAAGCAAAGTGGAGCGTATTTTCGAATAGAATTCAAAATAAAAAACCTTTCTCTTTGCGCGAAAATTATGTTTTTATTTTCAATAGATCGAACAAAGAAAATTAGCATTCACATACAGGTGGAGCAACGCACAAAATTAAAGGACACAAACAAAGTTTACGTTGATCTGCACGTTTACGTTTCGGAACTGGTCTGTATTTGATACGCTGTTCCGGTTCCTTTGTAGTACCTTCTGTTGTATTCACAGATGAACCCTCCGATCGAGCACACTCACAGACAGGTATTGGGGGACATCCTCCACACTCTGAGAGGTCACAACGCTCGATGTCAATCTCTTCAAAGTCTAACTCAATCTCTTGAGCATTCGTAACCTAATTTTATTTTAATTAAAAAAAAACAATTTTTGTTACGTTGTTACCACAAACCTTCAAAGTAATCGCTGCTACAATTAGGTAAAAGGCAAAAACTTTAATTCTGATTGACATCTTTGTTGCAGATTTTATTTTCTGACTGGTTTGATTAAACGTTTTATCCCTTTATATACCCCATATTACGTGCATGCTACATTGCAGCAATTGTATAAATAATAATTGCAACTGAAAATGTCGTTAAATCTAAAACCTACTTTACTTTTTGATGTGTAAATATAAACAACAGGCGCGTGATTCATACACTGAAAAGAATTTCTCTTTTATTTCAGGTGGGGGTGTGGGTCTTAGTTCAGTTTCATCTGAACTTTATCATGAATGGAATCAGAATCTAAGCAAAACTAGAAATTCAATATCATTTTAGATTCAGGTCAGATTCAAGTGGCCCTGAATTTTTTATACAAATTGACCTGAGCGTGAACCTGGACTCACATAAACTTTCAGGTCTGACTCAGATTTAATTCAGGTTCAGCCTGAACCTTACCTCACTAAGTCAGGTTTAATGTATTTCAGGTCAGGTCGAACCGAACCTGTTCTTAGCCTTACCAAGTCCTAATTATTTCATTATTAAGTAGCTATAGCTACTTTATGTTTTCACCCTTCCTTCCGTCTGTGCACTGCACCCAGCTGCACCTTTTTTTTATAAGGGTGAGGAAATCTTCATACACACCCGATCCTCCTGAACCAAGGTAGTGTTGGATTCCATTCTTCAATGAACTACTAACTAAAACCTCCTTCCTTACGCCTCTCAGCATTACTTCGGGGAGGGACTCTGCTTTCGCACCTACTCTCTCAGAGGCGCCTTTGATCGTCTCTCCATACATTTTGCAGCTTCCTCATTATTTTTTCAACTACGCTACTTTCCTCACCTCCTCATCGCGGCACCTCACTACACCTGCACGTTACTATACCTCGCTGCACCAAGGACTTGTTTGACTTCACTCTATCACTACTTTACTATACTATTGTTTGTCTTTATTACATGTGCAGAAAGGCAATTTTGAAAAATCCTAGAACCCTAACATGAGCAACTGAGTTCCGTTAGAAACCATTTTAACATCAACTTAAATCACTTTCGCAAACCTCATCATAAAAAGTTGTATACTGCATACTATTTGTTAAAAAATCGCTTTCCCCTTGATATGTATAGACAATCGTTCTAATGTTCAGACAATCTAGCGTTCGGTTTTTGTAAAATGTTTATTCTAAATCAAATTATCCTTTTGGTTGAACGTGTTTGTCTCTAAATTATTATTTCTCGGAAATTTGGAAGCTGCGCTGATCCTAGAAAACCAACAGTTGGAAGGCGAACGCACGCGTAACATGAAGTAGTTGAAATACAGCCGCTAAATGGGACGACAGCTAGGCACAGTAATGCTTCAGCCATGCGAATGTCTTCACGAATTTCGAAATCGGAATATAAGACACTTCTTACCCTTCTCCATCCTTCTTAACCCCCCTCCCCCCCCCTCCTTCCAGAAGTTGAGAATAAAAATGTAACATCAGCATAGATTTTAATATTAATTCTTTGGTTTTACAATATTTGAAGGGTTCACGTTATGACACCTCCAGTCCACCTGTCACACATCGTAGCGATTTCGAAAGCCCACCCTTCCCTCTTAGGGGGCTTGTTGGAATTTGACGGATTCCAATCCGAACTTCTAATAAAAACGACTTGCTCACACATTGAACGCTTATTAGAGAGTGACTAGTTCACAGAACAAACCCTTGTATTTATATTAAAATCTATGTCTACTAGATTAACACATTTAAATGTAGACCCCTTGCACACTCGATTAAAACAGTTTTCTGGAGTCTAGGTAACTATCAAGTGATATTCCAATTGGGCTTGCAATAAATGGGACAAAACGGAACAATCCAAACATTCACTTTAAATTCACTTGCTCTAAAGAAACTGACAAAACAATGCGTTTTTTAATTTTAAGTTTTGAATTTAAGTTTATTGTCACGTGAAAAATGTCCTTTAATTTTGGCGCACCAACAACAACGACTGTGGCTGGATTCGCATTTAATTCGGCCACTACTTTTGGAACACCACAAGCCGGTGCCACAGTAATCGGTGCTCCACAGACAAGCTCACCTTAATTCGATACACCACAAACAGGTACAACTCAGTCAACGTCAACGCCGGCATTCGGTGCAAGACAATCAACACCTGCATTCGGAACATAGTCACGCCGGTATCCGGGCGACACAGTCAACGCCATCATTCGGAGCTTCACAGCCAGCGCCCGCATTCGGGGCGACACAACCAACGTCGGCATGTGGGGCGACACATGGGCGGAGCCACGACAACACAACCGCAAACAGGTTTTGGTGCCACATCAATTAGGGGCTGTCCCTAAATTACGTAGCACATTTTTGGCCACTTCCCCCCCCCCCCGTCGCTGTCACACACTGTAACAATCACTAGAACCCCCCCCCCTTTACGTAACAAAACTGAGGAATTTATTTTTTAACAAAAACAAGCAAATCTTATGACGTTCAGCGTGGTATCTTATGATTTGTCAAAACTAGAAAAAGATAACTAGAAACAGTAGCATGGCGTCTCCAAGTGAAAAGCATATAACAGATGATCACAAAAAAGTTTCTCTCTGATAGCGTTGTATCGCTTGGATTTTTTGACCAAATATTAAATAAAAGGGAATTTTACTTCCAATCTTTTATGAAGGGCACTATATAAGGGACGAAACAATGGACAAAATAAATGCTGATTTCGGCGTATCACGCCCTCACATACCAGAGTATGTGATTTCATCAGTACACCTATGTCATGACTATGTGTATATCAGCATACATAAAGGTAGAATGACTTAGCATTCAATACAACATAGTCACAAAAAAAAAGTTTCTCGTATGCGAATTTGAACAAATTTAATTAAGAATATAAGTTTTTGGTTGTAAAAGTGTTTGTTACGTAACATTTCTACAAACCCTCCCCCCCCCTCCCCTAAAGCCCGTAACAATCTGTCACAAATTCTTGTCCCCCCCCCCCGTAGAGCGTTACGTAATTTAGGGACAGCCCCTTAGGGGCCGCGACAACAACGACAACGAATGCAGCTGGTACGTCGGTCGATTTTGCTCCAGTAACAGCGACCCGCTGAGTTTTACGTCGTTGTCTAAACCGAATGTCTCATTCGATGCCACTACTGGTTACCTGGTACTACATTCGGTTTAGGTACAACAGCAAGTAGCAAGAAACAGGATTTAATGGCACCGCTTCAACGGGACAGTTGAGTTTCGGTGCAGCCCCCGTGAATACATCAACAAGTGCAACAGGTGGTGGTTTGTTCGGTTGGTTCGGTTTGAAAACGCCAACTGCATTAATATTTAATGCGACTACCACGACCGGAGCATTTGGAACTAACAACGGAGCAACAAATAAATTTTCCCTGATGTCGTCGTTTCAGATATGATTATCGCACTGCTCCCTTCTATTAACCTTTCCTATACTCCTCAGAACCCTCATATAGGAAACTTCCAGGTCATAAAATCTTTGTCCTGAAGACTGAATACTTAACTTTGTGCCGCTACTTAATTCCTTTTTGTTGAACACATGAGATCTCAACTGACTGGCCACTACGTTTCCCATTTTCCGCTTTCCTGAAATTCACTAACTAGCTTGCCATCCTCTGAAAAAATGCTTCCTAAACTCAGAAACATCAACCTGTTCTTGCTGCTTGATTGTAGCACCTTTGAATTGTTCGCATACTGGGGCTATTATTGATATTTAAAATTTCAGCGATTCTTTACTTAGGTAAACAAATGTTAGCTTAAGAAATTATTTTTAACTAAATTTCGAATTGAAGACATGTATAAAGTACGTTGATGACCTATTCCTCATTATACCGGAAAATCGAATCCAAGAGACTCTTGACACTTTCAATTCAATCCATCACAAGATCCAATTTACCCATGAAATTGAACAAGACACAATGCTTCCGTTTTTGGATACATTGATCATACGGAATGCAGACGGATCTCTCCTTTTCGATTGGTACACCAAACAAACATCTTCCGGCAGGATACTAAATTTCTTTTCAAATCACCCACTTACTCAAAAACTAAATGTTGTCGACAATTTAATAAAACGCATATTCAACACCAGCTCAAAAGAATTCCATGCCAAAAATAAACAAATCCCCAAAAACATCCTAACCGACAACAATTACCCCAACAAGCTGATTAATCAACGTATAAAGAAATATTTCTGTTCCAAACACCGTGCAAACAACCATGTGTCCACCGACAGAGGGAGGAAGGACCAACATAAAACAACGGTTACATCTAAATCTAACTCCAATGATAATCCTAACGAAACTCAATATCGAGGTCTCCTCTTTGATCAAACTTGCTCTCAAAATGTCTCGAAGCTTATTTGTAAACAAATTCCAGATCTCAAAATTGGTTTCAAACCATTCAAAACCAACAGATCAGTGTTCTCTAAGCCTAAACAAAAAACTCAAAAGGAAGACATGTACAATGTGGTCTACAAGATTCCCTGTTTTGGTGGTGGATATGGATCAAAATGTAATCTTTCCTACATAGGAACTACGGGTCATAAATTAAAAAGCCGTTGTGACCAACACGAAGATGACATTAGAACATACAATCTAACTGGCGACCTAGATGAAACAACGGCCCTTGTTCATCATTTTTACGATACAGGACATGCACCAGACATAGAAAAAGTATCAATAAAGCAAATAGAACACAATTTCACAAAACGCAAAGTTTTGGAATCATTGCATATCCTGACAGAACCTAACACCATGAATTTCAGAAGAGACACGGAGAACATTAGTACTGTATACAAAAGCTTGTTGTGCTGATAGTCATGCTCTTCCATATGTTGTCATACCATTCAGTTGAAAAGTTTTTGCCGCTCCCAATCTTAGTATAAGTTCAGTTATTAGTTGACAAATTAAATATTAACTCTTTGTTCCTATATTTTGTGTGTCCAAAGTTTTTCAATTTTTTCAATTTTTCTACATTTGTAAGTTTTATAGTTTATTCATACTAATAATTTTGTTTTTTGCTCATTTAACGTTATATTTCTAGCCATTTGCTGAAGATGTAACAATAAAAGTTACGAAACGTCCAAAAGACATTGTTTACATTTGGGGACTGGATCGAAAAATTAAGAAGAATTCCCTACTACAAATTATTTTTAACACAACGACTTGGAGATACTGAATTTGAATGAATAAACTGAACTGAACTGCTTCCCATTTAAACTACAAACTACCTCTTTCCGAAATTTTCCGACATGCATGCATAACCTTAGTTTTTCTTATACTTATCCTCATCCCATACTCCTCACATGCACATCCGCATTGCTTCCCCAACTTGCACATTCCCCTACAAATTGGCCTGCCTGATGATTTTGTCCATGAAAATCATGAACAGAAGGGGAGAGAGACAACAACCCTGATGAACGCACTCATTAACCTCGAAAGCATCTCTAATTTCACCATCTATTCTTACCGCAGCCTTGCTCTCTGAGTAAATGATTTTAATGGCACCCAAGAAACGCTAATTTCTTATTCGCTAAGCACTCGGTACCCGGTCAAATGCCTTTTCTTAGTCGATGAAGCACAAGTATAGATTCGAGGTTTTTGTTTTACCGATAAACGACAAGTGAAAATCTTTTACGACATTTTAAAGTCACGACGGTACTAAAACCCCCCATACCTATTTAAATTACTTTGATACAACACACATTCGCTGTACAAGTGGAATTATTTTGTCATTGACATGACGCTTCAGACGCTAACACATCTAGAACAGTTGTGTTGGAGACGTGAATTTCAGGGTTAGAATTGACTGTGCTTCTGAAATTCCCCAACAGATTCGTTTAAATTATCATTCTCGTAATGATTCACAGACGCCAGTTTTACGAGTTAGGGGGGTAACGAAATCAGACGTCAGTATTTTAGGGGGGTAAAGGAAAACCGGACAAATCCGGACGAGAGGGTAGGGGGAGTCAAAAAATTGTCAAAATAACCGGACGTCATTTATGAACGGCTTTCATATAGAAGTTTCAATGTTTCGTCGTTCACCTTCCCATCAACATATCAAGTTGCATGACTTGGGTCGAGATTGGCACTGGATGCCGAAATGTTGATCTCTTCTAAATGTTCTCCATAGCACAACTGTTCTAGATGTGTTAGCGTCTGAAGCGTCATATCAATGACAAAATAATTCCATTCGTACAGTGAAAGTGTACGAGTTGTACCAATAGTTATTAACTGCATTGGCTATGTAATTCAGTTGTAACACATCTGCGAAAGTTTGCGATATCCGAGCCAAAGGCGAGGTGTCGTAATCCCAGATGTGTTACAACTGCATATCATAGCCAATTCAGTTCAAAATTTTAATGCATAAGCGAGCGGTATGTTGAAAAAATATGTGAAATTATTTTCCACACGTTCGCTTTGACAACAACAAAGCGGCCATGTTTTTCGTTTACGATGAGAGCGTTTTATACCTTACACAGTAACTAGATTTACATGGTTTCGTGCAGCTTATAAGTGGTTTCGTGCAGTTTACACAGTTTCGTGCAATTTCGTGGCATTTATTTTATGTATACATTGGCGATGAACCGTCAATGTAACACAACAATACCGCTCGCTATGCATTGAAGTACTTTACAAGTATAGAGCAATATTCCTTTCAAAGAGCGTTTTTCTCGATGTAAAGTTTAATACTAGAAAGTCCCTAAATGTCGAAAGGATCTTAAAAAATCGCAAATATATTCGTCAAACTCGACTTTGTAGCACAATGTCGTTTTGGAAACATGATCAGCAACAGTTGGTATACTTAGTAAATTCAAATGATAATATTTTTATTTTTCTCGTATTTTGGCTCAATGTATAAACAACTAAGTCTATTTGTAAAATATTTCTTGTATTTGGCTCAATTGTTCATACATTGCGTCAATTAGTTCAACTGAAACAGAAAAATTTACAGAAAAAAGACCATGAAAGTAATTTTTTTTGCAGCTCATGAGGGAATAATCGAATTAGCTGAAGTAATTAAAACAAGAAATATTCAGACTCTTGATCTTCGATTGAATCCAATCGGATGCGATGGAGCGGCTGCAATATTTGGTTTTTCATCAATAAAATGAAACGAATTTTCATGAATAACATTTTGCTTTCCAGGTATAATGCTACGAGGAACTCCAGTACAACAGTAAAGAAGTTGAGTTAAGCTTTAAAAAGGAACTTTTACAAAATTTCTTTTTTCCATTTCAAGTCTAAATATGGCTTGCTGTTCCATAACAGACGAAATCGAGCCGCTGTTAATTTTATTACTCGAAACAAATCGTGTTGTACGTCGAATGAATTTATCATCAAATAAATTGGGATTGGTGAGTTCTTTGATTGGGTGAAATTAAGGAATTCATTTAGTTTAATGTCTTAGGATTTGGGCGAGAAAATTGCTAAGACAATTGACGTTGCCAAACAGCTACAAGAGTTTGATCTGAGAAATACAGAAATTAGTGCGCACGACAAATGGATCATCGATTCCACGATCCTTGAGAATAGAGAAAAATGTAACGATCTACTTTGTTAAACAAATTTGTTAATAAAACTGTTAGGTGAAACGGATGTCTCAAGTCGAACCCCTTCGAGCAATTGATTAATTATTTGTGTACTTTGCATTTTTTTCTAAATGTTCAATTATGACCACACATCATAAGAATTGATAGATAGTTTGTCTTCAATTACAAAAAATCTCAAGTGTTTTATTAATATATCAAAGAAAAAAAATGTTTACTTATTGACTGTATTTTCTTCAATTTATATTGATTTATTACATCGTCCAATCACCTGTGGCGCCAACTTCTTTTGTGTATGTGTACATGGTACATTCTATTTTTTTAGTTGTTCATATTGCAACAAGCATTGCATCAATTAGGTTTTTTTATACCTTTATGCGGTCAGCTTTATCTTTTTGCCATATTTCTCAAACAAACGGTTTAATCAAATGTTATCGGTGCGAAGTTTCCCAGTAAAATTTGGACTTTTTAACGAGAACCAGTAAATCCATAGAGCTCGTCATTTAACGAAAGTGTCTACTTAACGTTTCTTTTCTTATACTTTTGCTTTTCCTATACAATTGACCACTGCGTCTAACTGGCCAGGTAGAATAGTCAATAAAAGATCCTTCGTAGGTGCTATTAGTATCGGGTTTTTATTGACTATTGACACCAGAACCTATTTTCGAGAAAATATTTTCTTGATTTTCAGAAAATTTTTCTGATTTTCTTGAGTATTTCGTAGTTTTCTTCTTTTTTTTGAGAAAATCGCTAAAATTTCGGGAAATACAGTCAAATTCTGTGAAAATATTTTCTTGATTTTCACGCCATTTTCTTGATTTTCTCGAAATTTTCATAGTTTTACTGATTTTTTTTTGTGAAAATTTCCGGATTTTCTCGAAATTTTCTTGACTTTTTTTTCGAAAAAATCGCGAAATCTTCGAGAAAATGAGGAAAATTCTGCGAAAATATTTTCTTGATTTTCGCGAAATTTTCCTGATTTTCTCAAAATTTTCATTTGATTTTTTTGTGAAAATTTCCGTATTTTCTGGAAATTTTCTTGACTTTTTTTTCGAGAAATTCGCGAAAGCTTCGAGAAAATCAGGAAAATTTTGCGAAAAACAGGAAAATTTTGCAAAAAACAGGAAAATTTTACGAAAATCTATAAACTATTTTCTCGAGAATAGCCTTTAATTGGCACCGGCTTCTTTCATAAAGGAAAAATCATCACGATGTATGACACTTTCGCCAGGATACCGATAGGCTCCTTTGTACAATTTGAACTTGTTCCGCTGCCGGCGCCAACAGTCACTTCGTATTGAAAAATATGCAAACTTGGACGAAAAATACATAAAAATGAACCTCGAACAAGTGCAATTTTATTTGTGTTGGTAATGAAATAGCTGTGATGGAAATAAACCACGTACGTTTATTCAATTATGCAAGAACAATTTAACATTTGCAATCAGGGCATAGTAAGTCAGGACAGAAACAAATTTTCTTCGGTGCGCCACGTTCTCTTTTGGGGAATTGTGGTAATCTCTTCATTGGTGCGCCTGGTTTCGCTTCACAGAAACATGGTGGGCAAGTTCCTGGACACTCTGAAGCATCACACGTTAAGGCTTTGTCGAAATCAGCCGTTGTAAACTAAAAAATGATTTTCGTTTAACCAAGTGACTTTAACAAAATTTCCGATCAAAACTTACAGTTACAACGAAAGTAAGAAAAGCAACCACAAAGAACAAGATCTTCATTTTATCTTCGGCTTTGAACTATTCCACGTAAAAATTCAACTGTTCCCATTTCGAGTTGGTACTTCCTTTATATAGAGCGGTGAACATTTAGGTGATTCAAAACCAATTGTTTAAATACAAATATTTTTAAATAAATTTTATCACAAACGTCATTTGAGGTTCTTAGTTTAATATAAATTTTGTGTTGCGCGTGTAATAAGAATAACACTTGTCCTTTGCCTGTGGCTAGAAACTTTGAATATTTGTTGACTCAAAAACCTGTGTTTGCGACAAATTGACAAGAATGTTTGTTCAGTGACACCTTTACTGAAGTGCAGAAAATACAAAAAATTTTCAAGGAAATCAAATAAAGAGTACATACGTGGATCGAATGATGGTACACCATATTTTGCATATGATTCACCAACAGATTTTTTGTAGTTGATACACCATAACTTAATTCGATAAATTATTGTGAAATTATTTGGATTGTTGGGTTGAACCCACCCAAGGAGTCTGTGGATGTAATTTAATAAAATGAAATTCTTGTAGCTTCATTCATGTAGGTCAGTCGCATTATTATGCGATTATTATTATTGTCGAATGGTTTAGGTCGACCAACTAAAAATTTTACATTTAAATTTTTTCGTTATGGAAGTTTTTTTTTACAGTCTGTTTTCTCTAAACTCTTATTCTCTACAACTTTGCCTTTGGAAGCAACTTTCTACCTCTCATAGTTCTTGAGATATGTGTCATCCCGCCCAATTCTAGAAGTGGTAATATTCCAGGACTGGGCCATTTTTCCCTACAACCCTGAAACACGTGATCTCTAAAATTTTATTCTCTACAACTTTGCGTTTGACATTAAACCTTTATTTTGCATAGTTGAGCAAATATAGATGAAAAACCATCTGCTTTCGTATATGGCCAAGAAACACAATTTCGTCGATTCCATTGGTCCCAGTGCCCAGACCACTGACCCAATTTCCCACTTTTGCAAGTTCAAATCCTTTCATTTAAATCCAAAATGAACAATTTCCGTGCTATACTTGCTGAGATATTTGCGAAAAAGTTTCACCATGTTTTTGGTCACTTTTTCGACTATATATCCGGAATCACTTTGCCGATTTTGCACATCTTTGAACCTGAATCATGGGACATATGTACCTTCTAGGAAAAAAATTTTAGGGTGATCGATGCAGCCGTTTAAAAAAGTGATGGGACGGACATTTTTTTTCGCTGATTCGTCATCTCTTGATGATATTAAATACATCCCCATCACTCCCGCCTCGATATACCCCATGTTACAATAAAATTGTTCGTAGTAAACGTATAGGACCTATGTACTTCGTGCTGGTCTAATAAAAAACAATTTTGGCTACGGTCGATCTAAGGAAAGGCCCTAAGGAAAGCCTTTTTACACAAACTGCCATGGGCAAAAATCCCATAAATGTTCTCTACAACATAGCAAAAAACCATTTTTTTGGGGCCAGGGTCGATTTTAGGCTTCACTTTTGGCCCCACATATGGCCCTAAAGACGGGCACAGCCCAAAATTTTCCTTGAATACTGTTAGGTACATATTCGAATTCCTTTCAAATAGAAAATGAATAAAAACAAATCACATAGAATTTTTCCGATTTATCTAGAAAAAACACGGGGCCCTTACAGAAAATCGTTTTTAGTGCCCTAGCTAAGTCCAAGGGCCCAGACTCAAAAAATCTTCTTCGTATTGATACTTTGTATACCTTGACAGTATTACTTTGATTGCCAACATCATGACTTCTTCGTAGTAGTAGTAGTAAATGTATACTGTGTTCAACCTTTTTATGATATTTCTGCCGCCATCTAAATCACGAAAATTTTTGTACGCTGACGACATGGCATACGCTGCACAACATACGTCGTTTCAACAACTGAATAAGACTCTCCGAAGACATGACCTCGTTCACACGATACTGCAAACAATGGAGATTGACACCCAGCGTAACGAAAACCGTATCGTCCTGCTTCCACTTAAACAATAAAGAAGCTACGAGAAAGCTGGACGTTATGTTTGATGGAGTGAGGTTGACCCACGACCCTTTTCCTGTATATATTGGAGTAAATCTGGACCGATCTCTCACCTACACAAAGCACACCGATAAACTACGAGCCAAAATCAGAACAAGAAACAACCTTGTTGTGGCACGACATGGGTAGCGACAGCCTCCTGTCTTAGAACTTCAGCACTAGGATTCGTTTGCCGAATACTGCTGTTCCACTTGGCTCAACAGCTTTCACCCAGAAAATTAATATCGAATTGAACAAAACGATGCGATTGATCACCGGAACAGTGGACTCAACATCGCTCATTTGTTTACCCACACTAACCAACATTGCCCCACCTCCGATTCGTCGTCGTAAAAAATTCTGTTGGCTAACAAAGTTCCTAAAATTGTTTCTTTTTTTGTGTAGGTTTTCTTGCAGCATCTTATGGCCTATGATGAAAATGGAAAAATTCTCGCAGATATTGTTTACTGCAAAAAAGTGCGCCTTGAGTTTTCACAATTATTCGCGGTCGAATTTTAGAGTGGAACGGCCTATATATACCTAAAGTGAACTTCTGAGTAAAATTTTTTCCAAGAATCGGTGTATCATTATTTTGATACTTATTGACATAAATATTTACGTTAGCAACACAACAATTAACAAGATATAAATATGACTGTCTTATGTTCGAGATAATTAGTAATTAGAATAAGAGTAATAACGTTTTCACAGATGAGATCATCTACATCAATTCTTTCATTTTCTTGAATTTGATAAAAGAAAACAAAAATGATAATTCGGAATTTTTGTCATATTTCTGTTAATGTTAGGTGTATGACGTTGCCTACATGCAATTTCTACGCATTTCGGATTATAAGTTCGACCTGGTAGTAACGGTTACTATGTTCGATTTGAACTTTAGGTCATTTCTTCAGCAATTCTTTTGGAAACCTTTTACTACTGCTAGTGACAAATCTGGGAGATCTCCTCTGATTTTTTAATAACATCAAAAAACCTACATTTGTCGACTAATATAGAACTTTTTTTGTTAACTGTTGAGTATAAAATCACAACAAAAACGTCTTTAAAGGTAGAGTGTGATAACGTCAAGCGATATCATTAATTTTGGAAGCAGACTTACAGACTGCGTCACACTCTACCCTTGAAGAGGTTTTAGTTGTGATATCAGTCGTTTTGGAAGTTTTCAGTTGTTGACAAAATTTCTATTTTTTGAAAAAAAGTTTTCTCCAAAAAAAATTTTTTTCAGAAAAGAAAATTTTCTTAGAAAAAAAATTTCT
>CM055405.1:25383416-25394934 GCA_029228625.1 Pseudolycoriella hygida | reverse complement strand
AAAAAAATTTATCTCCAAAAAAAAATTTTCTCCAAAAAAGTTTTTCTGTAAAAAAAAATTTCTCATAAAAAATTTTCTTTCCGAAAAAAATTGTTCTCTAACACCTCAGGCTACCATCGGAACACTTCGTATCACCTTCGGAATACTTTGTGTTACCTTCGCCTGCCTTGGGAACACTTCGTGTCACCTTCGGCTACCTTGGGAACGGCTTCCTTCGGCTGTCTTCGGAACACTTCGTGTCATCCTCGGCTCTCTTCGGAACACATCGTGTCATCTTGGGCTGCCTTCGGAACACTTCGTGTCGCCTTCGGCTACCTTCGGAACACTTCGTGTCACTTTAGGCTACCTTCGGAACATTTCGTGTAACCTTCGGCTACCTTCGGAACACTTCGTGTCACCAATTCTTCTCAGTGATTCATATAGATTTCCTGAAGAAACTAACTGTCTAGGTATTCTTATTCAGAATTTAGCAAAAAATCCAAGATGGTGTCATTTTTTTAAAATGCTAAAAAATTCTCCTGACCAAACTCTACAACTTTCTAGAAGAAACCATTTCTCTAAGTAGTGTCATTCCGGAGCTAAAATTCGAAAACCGAAAAAGTATAAATGAAAATCCAAGATGGTGCCGCTATGACAGCTGGCAGCCATTTTCTTAAGATCCCAAAAAATTCTCCTGACCAAACTCTATAACTTTCCCGAAGAAAAAGAGTTGCTTTCTATTTCTATTGTCACTCCGGAGCTAAAATTCGAAAACTCCGAGCATTACCTAAAAAATCCTCAAAAATGACCACTTTTTCACATGCCACGGCTTTTCCAGAATTTTCCCGGAAAAGCGGCAAATGAAATTTGGGGCCGAGACTGACGTTCCCTGAAATTTTTAAGGAAATCGCTCGGGCGGTTCTCGAGAAAAAAAAGTAGATAGCTACATAGATCGTGGACACACAACACAGGAATAAAATTTTGATTATTTTCAAACATATTTTTACCATTATTATATCGAAATTGGTCATCTTTGATTGGCGATATCTCGGCTCATTTTCAACCGATTTTGATGAGTGTGGGCTCAGAGTGCACGGTCAAAACAAACAATTTTTGATCTAGCACTTTATAGTGTTGTCGGTAAACTAAGAAAATTACTACAAAATGTGGTATGTATGTACAAATTCGTCACAATATGCGAGCGAAGCAGTCGGTGATGGAATACGAAAAATGAAGCAGTAATTATCGCATAAGAATCCTTATAGACTTTTAGAAATCAAATGAGTGCGAAATTGTTTATTCCTAATTAGCATTTCGATGAGTATAAAATTTACGGTGTGAAATTCACGATTTTCACAAATCTTCTGAAAAAACCTTTCTTCTAATTTGTTAGCATTATAAATAGTTGGTAATTTTTGTTTAGCACTAACTTCACAAAGTATTTTGCGAATTGAATAATCGTGCGAATAAGAGTTATTAAGGCAGAAATTATTTAAAAACGCTTTGTGTGTGTTAGCTATGTTTCGAAATCAAATTCGATTGCCTCAACAAATCTAAAGACAAGCACTCGACGAAATATCTATCTGTTCTAACGAATTTTCGAATAAACTGAAACATAGTTTCTTATCACAACGAACTTTAGAAGATTTATAGCTGAATTTATTTCAGATAGTTCGGACAACTTTATTGATTTTTTAGCTACGAAGCACACGGAATTTTTTCCCAGCCACCCTGAAAATTGAAACTTGCTCTCGTTTTTTATTTTGTCATACATTTTTTAAAAAAACGTTTCGCCTCCTCAATATTGCCGGTCTAGCTACGGACCTGTTTAGGAGTGGGAGTCATGGAAACAGGTAGAGGGTAGAAGAGGGCCCATTCTGAGCAACGCTCAATGGAAATCTTTTGAATTCCATTCCACTAGATTTCCAGTTTGGAAAAGTACCTTGTTATCCCAGACAAACGAGAAATTTAATTTTGAACTCGGTAAAGAAAATACGAAAGACACAGAAAAAACACAAAAGATCTTTTTTCTTAGCTTCGTGATTTGTCACAACTTTATAGAACATCAAAAAGTTATAGGATCCGTAGTTTAAAGATACAGCTAGAATGTAAGAAGACTAATATACACAAGGTCGCAGATCTCAGAAGGTCTAAAGAGTCGAAGATTCACTTCAAGCAGCAGATCCAATGGATCGTTTCATAAAATGCATGAAACGAAACGAAAAGTTTTTTTGAAAGGATTGTAGATATCTCGTCGTTAAGGAGATATTCCTGCACTGCATACCTAATGACATAATAATACATAGACTAGGTTTACGTAACCATCAGCTGAAGCAAAAATAAAAATTCGTAATTTGGGTATGGTATGTAAATCACACACCAGCACATACACAATTCATGCTGATTATTTCTGCTGAAAATAACGAAATCCACATAAATTTTACGCAATTCACCTAAATTTTACGTAATTTACCAATACAACTAAACATTTAGAATATCACTTTTGCTTCAATTTGTTTTAATTTTTGTCACAGACTGCCAGTCTATACTATATAATTTCATCGTTCAATCGTAATTGACATGTCAAAAAGTATTTACATATGGGACTTACTTACTTCTTACTCCTCTTACTTTTCCGGCGCTACATCCATTTCGTGGACTTGGCCTGGTCAAGAATTGAATTCTACCTCCTCCTGTACTGAGCTGTTGATCGCCAGTTTTGCAACTTAGGTGTCATAAGGTCTGCCTGAACACAATCGATCCACCTAAGTTTGGGTCGCCCTCTTCCTCTACGACCGTCTGGATCGTTATCCAACAAAATGCGAGGGGCTCTTGTATTTTCCATGCGTGCCACGTGTCCGGCCCATCTCAAACTGTTGACTTTTACATTACCCTCTACATTTGTTTCACCAAGCTCCTTCTCCAATTCGAAATTAAATCTATGTATGAAAATTCCGTTTTCGCATTTTACTCCGAAAATCGCCCGCAGAACTTTCCGCTCAAACGTCAACAGTATATTTTCGTCCTTTCTCGTCATCGGCCATGATTCGCTGCCATACAGCAGAACCGGTCTGATTAATGTTTCGTTTCCTTTGTCAATAGATTAAATCGGAGATGTCTTCGCAAGCCATCGAAGCATCTGTTCGCAGCCATGATTCGCCTCATAATTTCCCGCTTTGTATCACTGTCCGCTCCCAGGTATACAAATTCATCAACAACTTGAAATTTGTACCCACTGATGTTGATGATATCTCCATCCTGTTTTCGTATGGTGCGTTCGTTCGTCTTCATGTATTTGGTTTTGTCTTCGTTGATCCTTAAACCCAATTTTCTTGATTCAACTTCCAGCCTGGTGAATGTTTCGTCGACTCGTGTATGCGTTCTGCTTGCAATATCCATGTCATCTGCGAAACCCAGAATCTGCGTCATATTGGTCGCAAGCGTTCTTCATGACGTTTGGATTCGTGCACGCCTCATAGCACCTTCCAACGCCACATTGAAGAGCTGTGTTGACAATTCATCACCTTGTCTCAGTCCCTCCTCTATGTCAAATGGGTCGGAAAACTCGTTTTGTAATTTTACACGACACCTTGTACCATTGAATGTCGCGTTCACCAGCCGTAATAGTTTAAGGTTAAATCCAAGCTCCTTCATAACCACCAGAAGCTCTTTACATTTGATCTTATCTTACGCCTGTGTATAATCGATAAAGAGGTGGTGCGTGTTTACCTTGAACTCGTTCCTTTCTGGAGTATCAGCCGTAGATTGAAAATTTGGTCACTTGTTGATCTATTCCGTCTGAATCCAAACTGGGATTCTCCTATCACCGTCTCAGAGTGAGGTTTCAGTCTGCTATGGAGGATTTTTGCAAAAACTTTGTACGCGGTACACAGCAGAGTAACGCCACGGTAGTAATTGCAGATGAGCTTGTCTCCTTTCTTGTGGAGAGGGCACATTGCTCCTTCCATCCACTCGCCCGGCAAGATTTCTTCCTTTCCACAGCTCGTTTACCATCTCATACGACACACCTACCAAACCACTTCCACCATACTTCAAAAGTTCTGCCGAAACATTGTCTGTCCCTGTTGCCTTATTGTCCTTAAGTAGATTGATCGCTTCTGAGATTTCTTCACGTGTCGGTTCAGCGACCGCTTCGCCACTTGGATAATTTCTTTCAAGAAAACTGTAATCTGGTATCTAAACTGACGCATTTTCACTGTTCAACAGGGCAATAAAATGCTCCTTCCACCTGCCGAGAACACTCGCTGCGCTAGTCAGTCGAGTTCCTTCTGTTGCCCTGCACATACTCACTCTAGAGTAGAATCCCTTCCGTTGGTTGTTCAGCTGTTTGTAGAACTTCCGCGTTTCTTACGTTCACTGTTACCACAAAGTGGTCCGAGTCGACATTCGCTTCCCGATACGTCTTGACATCAATTATGTCTGAAAGATGTCTCCCATCAACTAGGTCAATCTGATTTCTGGTTTTTCCATCCGGTGACACCCAGGTGGCGAGATGTATCTTTTTGTGCATAAAGAACGTGCTCCTAATCACCATGCCCTTTTCGGTTGCGAAATCTATCAACCTCAAGTCGTTTTCATTCGTTCCTTCGTGCAGGCTGTATTTGCCGATTGTTGGTCTAAACACCTCTTCCCTCCCGATCTTGGCATTTAAATCTCCTAAAACAATTTTCACATCATTATTGTAGGCCATACTAAGCTGTTCATAGAACTCGTCTTTAGCGCAATCGTCACTCTCGTTCGTTGGCGCATGTGCAAATATGATGGAGTAGTTTTTAAATATGCCTTTAATTCTGATTGTGCACAGTTTCTCATTGATCTGTTGGAAGTTAAGGACTTGCGCTTTACATCTCGCTCCTACCACAAAGGCCGTACCAAATACATGGTGCGCGGATTTACTGCTACAGTAAAATGTGTACCCGTTACTAGAGAATGTTGTTGTTTCTTTGTTGAATCTAGTCTCCTGGATAGCAGCTATCTCCACTCTCAGCTTTCTAAGCTCATTTGTCAGCATCCTTCCGCCACCCGGTTTGTGGTTTGCCGTAAATTCAGTCCGGTTTTCTTCCTTTTCTTTTCCTTTCGTTGCAGTCAGTTTTTTTTTACAGTGGCGGGTCGCAAGCCCAGGGCACAAACTTTGAACAAGGCCGTTTAGCACTCTTAAGCTTAGCACATACGATTGTATGAGGTTCCGGGAATTACGACTTGGATGTAAAAAGAGCACTTGATGAATAGACAGTCGCTCGCCTGGCATGACCACCGGGGTCTTTCACCCAATGCTAGCAGTCAAAATCTACCCTATCTATCCCACATATGGGACTTACACACCGCATAAAACCGAATCCGCATCATGGGCAATTGACATACATTGATACGGTTCAACACAAAAGCTGTAGTTTTTATCCAGTAGCGCCACCATCGTTTCATTGATAAATGCGGTTCAGTAGAAAACAAATTACACCATCAAAACGACAAATTTCGCATCTGTGACTTTTGCATTGCTATGTAAATCTACAGCTAGACTTGGCTCAAGCTTATCGTGTATACAGAAGTATTTTAAGCTACTGTATCCATAGCCAGTGGCAGTATCTGAGGGAGGAGTCAAGCTCACATTATGAATTTTGAAGAGACGGCCCGGCGCGGCGGCTACTTTGCAGAGAGCTTTTAACATATCGGACAATTTGGGATGTTGCGATGTTACATAAACTTTACTTGATAAGCGAACGTACGGGCTTCTTCTCATGTTTTGACTAATAAAATTAATGTTTTCGAATTATTTAATTCATAAACTTGTACTACTACGATATCTAGTGTACAAAAAATTCTGATTAATTACACGCGCTAATAATGGTAATATCATGCATTCGTTTGATTTCATTTTATGTAATGTCGAAATATGCTTGTAAAATGTTTGAATTTAAATCGAAGAATGTTTGTATTTCTCGTTGAATAATAAATTAAAAATTGCAATTGAACTATGATTTGAATTTTAATAAGATAATTTTCGCAGTACTTATGTCAGTAAAATATGTAGCATAAACGAGTTAACATTTATTTCGAATTTAGTGGAACAAAGAACATTTATCGCAAAACGATTCGATGCGAAATGAGTTTTTTCAAACATTCCAAATAGACCGTTTAAAGAGCATAACATTTTTCTCTATGTGGTTCTTATGTTTAGTGTTTTCAATCGTACTTTTGCCCACCACTAATAAGTAAAATACTTTTAGAAATACAGGAGAAGTGTACATACGTACAAGCTACTATGAACCCCTCGTTCCTCCATTGTACTTACATAATGTATGGACATAATGGATTAGAGCATTTACTTTCTGAAACTACCTTGTTGCCTTAAAGTACCTACAGAGCAACGTGAAAATGTCGTACATTTCTTCTTAAATATTTCACTTATTAGTGGAGGGCGACTTATTTGATTGTATGGTTTTGCAAACATCGGACAATCGAGACTTGTGTTAGTGTATTTAGTTTTGCAGTACAAGATTTTCTACACATGCGACTAAGTCTCATAGTACCACGAAATCTATAAATAAATCTTAATGAAAGTACAAATTACTAAAAATTAAGTTCTATGTTTCAATACTTCAGTTGCAAAGAAGATGTTACACCGACCCGTGCGACAGTTCTGCCCTCTTATGAAAATTGTGCCGGATCGCAGGATCCTGGATCCCGGGATGTTTAAAAAAAATTGGTTCCCGAGAAATTCTCCCCGCCCTCCAGCACCAGAAAATCCTACCATCGACGGGATATCGTTGGCTGATTTTTGGTTTGGACTCGTTTCCCGGGAGAGAAGGCCGGTTCTGTCGTCTTAACATTTTAACCCCTCTAACCATTTTCCAATAGTTTTATCGTTTTATGATGAGCAAGATGGATATACGTTTACTCCTTTTGCAACAAAGGTCATTGAATTACAAGCCTCAAAACCCATAAGGGATGTCCACAAATGAATATGTTGGGATCAAACATCGGTCTATTACAAATGTCAAAATGACGTTTAAAACGTCAAAGTTATATATAGAGCAAGCGGGCAGTTAACGAAAAGATCCGAAAAGTTTGTTTCGTTAATTTATTTCATCAAAGAAAAGTTTTAAACGGATGAAAAATCGTGCAGCGGCAAGCTACTTCACTGTTTGATGTTTAAAACGTCATTTTGACAGTTGGAATTGACCGACTAGACCGACTAATTGATTCAAATGACGGTTTTCCAGGTACCCCCTCCCCTCCCTGTTATCTTGTCAGGCATAAAAAAAGATTTTTCGTATCCATGACGAAAAACTAGTAGACTTAAGCTTCACACAGGCCTAAATAAAAAAAAAACGTACTGGACAAGAATTTATCAAGTGGCGCTCATTGCAGAAAACACGTAACGCATAACATAAGAAATGATATTTTCAATAAAAAGTTGTAGTCCGTTGTATGCATCGAATTACACTTACCTATCGTAATGCCATTTTTGTAAAATTTTCCCATTATTTGTGCTTCTTAAAACGATTGGAATTAAAACGTCTGTCTATCTCCATAGATTCGAAACGAAATAATTGAAAGCAATTAATGTGATTTTAAAATCAATTATATGAATTGACCAAGGTGAATTGTGGAGGTAATTGAAAGATTTATGAAGTATTAATTAAAAGAAAGTCATATCTTATGTCTCGCATCTAGCAAACAAGACGTTTTGTTGGTTGTTGTTGGCTTGGCTCAATCGTTAACGGTGAACCTAATTAATAGAAATAAAAAGTTTAATGTCTTCTCATGTTTTAAGTCGGTACGGTAAATAAGTTCATCCGAGAGTTCGTCAAGCAACTCAAAAGAGACTCATCTTCACCATCTCGCATTATATGGCATTGTACATCATTTGTAGCGAGTATTCACAACCTCTACGCAATTACGAATTACTTTTGGAGTTATTCTTTCTCCCAATTAGCCAAATTTTTCCGATTTTTAGACTTCACTTCGGAAAAAGCGACAACGTCAAAATCATTTTTAAAATAGGAAAATTTTACTAATTAGGTGAGATACTTTAGAAGTTACTCGATTTACTCATGAAGTTATTCGAGTTACTCTCGGAGTTACTTGAGTTACTCTTGGATTTTCTCGAGTCACTCTTGTAGTTACTAGAGTTATTCGAGTTTCTTTTCGAGTTACTTGAGTTACTCGACTCTTGCAGTTACTCGAGCTACTCTAATCAGTCTTGGAGTTACTAGAATTCTTGAAGTTTTCTGAGTTTCTATTGAACTTTCTCTTGAAGTTACTCGAATTACTTTTGGAGTTAGAGTTACTCTTGGAGTTACTCGATCTACTCTGGGAGTTACTCGAGCTACTCTTTGAGTTACTTGAGTCACTCTTTAAGTTACTCGAGTTGCTCTTGGAATTACTCCCGAGTTATTCTTGGAGTTACTCTTATTCATTTATTTATTTCCTCCAACGGCTTTCGCTAACTGTAATAGCTAATAGTTTACAATAAACACACTTAAAAAATAAAAAGAAAAATTTACGCAAAACCGAAGATGGACTGACGACCCGGTCGACCCGTCGAAGTCGACAACCACCTTCTGCTCCTTGTCCAATTAAGTAGAGAGTAACAAATTGAAACTGAAAATGTTACTCTTGGAGTTACTCGAGTGACTCTTGCAGTTACTACTGAAGTTACTCGAGTCACTCTTGCAGTTACTCTTAGAGTTACTCGAGTTTCAATTTTCAATTTTTTTCAATTTATTCAAAATCATCATTACAATTTTTTATTACACATTTGCAATCCCACTGGGCCCCGCACCGTAAAGGGAATTTGCATTTATCAATGGTAAAAATTAACAAAATATAAAACATTCGTTAATCTAGAAATTACAAAGAAATATTTTCATTCAATCAAACATCATGGAGAAAAAGATTCCAATAAGAAAGCAACAACTATTTCACTGCGGAATGGACAAATCTTCTTGACTTTCTTTAAACTAAAAAAACTAAAAATTATACCGATCTTAAGAGTAAACAGGATATCACAGGTTTCAGGTAAAGAATCACTCAACAATGAAGAAGTCGCCCGCAGCCACAAAAGGCCGAGAGATCAGAAAGTAAATCAATTCTCCAAAACTTGTCATGTGAGGATGTCGTTCCTTTTCTCGATTTAATATGAGCGCTTCAAAAATCTTGCAAAAACAAGGATCATGCAAGCTCCTACTATGTATTGTTACTCGTATTTTCATTATCCCGGATATTGCCTCTCTGAGATCCACTCTTTTAACATTGATTTAAATCTCACTGACGAAGCCTCGCGCATCGAAGAAGGGAGATCGTTATAAATTCTGCTGTCCGCAATAGTTACTGCCCTACCACCTCTCTATACTTTCCCAAGACAAGCACTGGCCTGCTGGTACAGTCCCGCAACGTTCAACACACCTGGGCACTGATTACGGAACAGGTCAATCGTCGAGTGAGTTTGCTTCATTTTGCACACATTCTTTAAACATCTCTTTCGCAGTGTCTGTAATTGCTTCAAATCAGACACGTTAGCACAGCCCCAGACTCCAATAACGTAATTCAAATGCGAATGTCCAAGAGCATAATAAATTCTCATCAAAATAGCCTTAGGCAAGTTATGTTTAATCTTGCAGAAAATGCCACTCAAACAGGCCAGCTTTTTGCAGATTCCAGAGATGTGTGGCCTCCAAGACAGTTTGTCATCTATGGTAACTCCTAGGTATTTGAATGAGGTAACAACCTCTATCTCTTGTCCATTTAGGATTATCTGACGGGGATCTCTCCGAAAGTGCATTACCTTGGTTTTCTTTACATTCGGCTCAAACCATTAATTCCCAAATAATCGCTGATAAGTTCTAAGTCAGAGTCGTCTGGAAAAAGTGACACCATCCCTTTTATAGGTAACCGATGCACATCATTAATATAGACTAAAAACAATGAAGGCCCCAGAACACTTCCTTGAGGCACCCCTATGTCAATGACCTCCAGTTCACTAAGCATTTCCCCCACGCGAACACATTGTCTTCGGTTACTCAGGTAACTTTCCAACAACTGCAGCGGAGTCCCTCTAACACCTATGACCTCCAACTTCCTCAAAAGTTTTCCATGATTTACACAATCAATAGCTTTTCCTGGGGTTTTTCCACATTATAAACAAATGTTGAAAGGCGCGTAACACCATGCAATTTCCAATTTTTAGCTTTTAAGGTGAGACGAAAAAAAAAATCTTTTTTTTAAATTGCACAAAATTTTGTTATTTTTACCGACCACGGTTTCGGTTGTCAAACAACCATCTTCAAGGTATTTTACTCGACTAAAATTTCTAAATTTCTAAGACATTAACATAACAATTATTTCGTCAATTACATTTTCTTCCCGACGAATATAAAATTTTCAAAGTCAAATACCAAAATAAGGACAAGATTTTCTTCATGTTTCTCATGCGTGCGTACGAGACTCAAAAAATCAAATTCCTACTATGTCTATTAGCTTACTTCGCTTCTATGCTGCTCGTCATGCTTGCCGGTATATCATTGTCTTACATCTCGTTTACTCGCAGTCGAAGTATTCTTCGTTCCCACTAATGTCGGGTGTGTCTTCCGTCATGTCTACTACGTTTTCGTCGGTTGTGAACAGGCACAGAAGTGGAGATGTTATGTTACCATCGGTCTCATTCAACAGATTTTCATGTTTATGGCGATATATGTGAATGGCTTCATAGTACTCGAGTTTCCATATCTGTTTAACGGGTTGCATAAGTTTGAGTTCACTTATGTTCACCTCATGGTTTGTCATAAATATGTGCCGGCCCACTTCTGTCTTTCTTTTCAACCTAGCGGATGTAAGGTGTTCCGTAAAACGCTCAAACAGTTTGCGAATCGTCATCCCTATGTAGAGTCGCCCGCAGCATGCACTCTGTATACGGTAGATGCTCGATTTGTGGAGGTCAAATGGTCTGTCCTTTAGCGTACCCAAAGCTTGTCTCAAAGAGCCGTCGTTCCTATGGACTATGATCATTTCATGTTTCTTGTAGACTGGTCTCAGTTTTTTGGTTACGCTCGGAAAGTATCTGATGGCTACTCGTTTTTCCTTGTCTTCAGGTATGTCATAAAAGTTCGATATGTTGCTCTTTTCTCGTTTTTCTGGTGATGATACTGCGTATTGTCGACTCATGGTACCCGTTGACTCTTCCAATATCCACGATTCTCTCGACTTCATTGGCCCTTTTCTCTTCTGACAGAGGGATGCTCACCATAAAATGGGCCATCGCGTGGTATGCTGCCATTTTGTGTTGGTGGTCATGGAATGAGTCATTGGTTACAAGCCTCTTGGTGCTAGTGGGTTTTCGGTAGACATCTATTTCAATAGCTTACTTACTTACTTAGGGAAATGTCGAGGTGGGTGAGGTAATAATGAAAATCGTGGCCTACGCGGATGACTTGATTCTGTTGGCAGATAGTACCACGGAGTTGCAGGGTGGGATTGACTGCCTAAATGCTGCATGTGAGGAGTATGGGATGAAGATAAG
>CM055405.1:25313871-25382916 GCA_029228625.1 Pseudolycoriella hygida | reverse complement strand
CCTGGATATAAACTTTTTGAATGGTCTGAGACGTACTTCGGTAGGGCCTTTGACATTACCTGGGGCAATTTCTATAGATCTTTGAAATTCTTACAGCTACAAAAGAACAGAAAACGTTGGAGTGTTTGCTTTTTGTATTATTTAGATACGTTCGAGTCTCTTTGCCACATCTATTCTCCTACGTACGGGTCTTTGCTTATGTTTTCTACATAAATCGGGTAAATCTAATCCGATTTCCAAAACCCTTTTTTTCCTGAAAGATAATAAGCAAGTTGATCACTGAGTTGGGCAAAATCGGCCGAAAACTTTCGAAGTTACGGCCGAAAAAGTGGTCAAAAACGATGTTTTTTAAAGGTTTGTGGAACTTTTTGACTTATAAATAATAATATAATAATCTGCCCTACAACCCATGAAGGGTTAGAGGCTAGATCATTATTTACTAGTTTCGCTGTTTGTGGTTCTATTTTTTTTTTTTTGAGATCCTTTCATTACCGGAAAGTTTTACTGTGCCAGTGGTAAGCTGTGCGACAAACCCAGTGCCATCTATGAGATGTAACGAGGAGCGAAACTAGTAGGAGTAGAATACCGGTTCTCCCAACAATGCCTTTTCCGGTAAGCCGTACGATGGCACTACACTCAACTTCACTTGACTTGAACGATTCAATCAACTTTGTTTTGTTTACAAATCTAACAATCGGTACAAATCCGTCTGCGGTTGAGTTTCGAACCATCGCACTGGCAACTCAATCTCGTAGTAGCAAGCAGATGTGTTAACCACTACGCTATCGAGTTGTTTTTGACTTATATCTCTGCGAAATTAGAACGGAAATCGCTCTTCAAATCAAAAATCTATACGGAAATAGTTCAGAGCGCATTAATTACGTTCCGCTTAGAAAATAGACCGGGAGGGGTGCTGAGATCATTCATACAGGATTTAGACCGTGGAAACCCATTTCTGATCACCAGTACCATAAGAGAAAAAAAATCGTAAAAGTATAAATAGGTGGATATTTAAGTAGGGAACATCTTTTTTGTATGTTTTTTTTTTTTGCATGGGATGTGAGAGAGGAGGTCCAAGAGGACAATACAACAAGAATTGGAGCGCATTGACCACCCCTACTCCCTCAAAAAAAATGTCATACATTTTCATGAGGGGATGGGATGGTGTAGTGGTAACGTACTCGCCTTCCACGCAAAAAACTCGGGTTCGATCCCCGGGATGTATAAGATTTTTCTGTAATTAACCGATTATATGGAACGTCCCTAGGCTCACACAAGCTTTAGAGTTCGTGTAGTTTTCGGTATTCGATACCCGAAAACGCAGAAATCGTACACAAAAAAAATATATATGAGACGTCACCCACATACGACGACGTTGGTGTACATCAACTTATTAATGGTCGAAAGAGCACCCATGGTAACGCAGCTACCTATAGCTACATCCCGATAGATGGCACTAACCGAAATAACGACAAAACAAAGGTGCGAACGATGGCAACCTATTTCTTTTTTTTTATTTTATTTTTTGATTACATTATAGGCACTCGGCCGGTACATGTCGCATACATAAATCTGAGTAAATTCAGTGAATCGTATGAAAAAAGTCATTTAACAAAAAAAAAATCAATTAAATCAAAAGTATTTTTCCTTTTTTTTTCTTTTTGATTAATGAGAAAAAAAAAAAAGAAAAGGAAAAAATATCAATGAATCAATAAATCAAAAACATAAAAAAAATTAACAAGGCAAAATTATCATAGCAACAGTGATGACTCACCAGGAGACGTTGTATTCTAGTGATGTTTGAAATTGGTTCAAGAAGTGACTCTTTACCTGTTTTTTGAAAGATGCTACGTTACTTATACTATGAAAATCTGCTGGCAATCTATTAAATAACCGATAGCCACGATTTGCTACCGAATGTTGCCCAAAGAGAGAAGATGAGAAAGAGGTATGCAAGAGACCACTATTCCGCGTGAAATGTTCATGTATTTCCGAATTCAACCGAATGGGCATGTCACTTTTTATCAACCCATTTTTCAGAGAAAAAACCAATGTTGTTGTTTGATGCATATTAAGGTAGTCGATTGGTATGATTGAAGCGTTGAAATAGGACTTAACTGATTCACTGTATCCGAGACCATGTATATTACGAAGTGCTTTTTTTTGAAGCAAAAGAAGATCATTCAAAAGGTATCGAGGAGCGCAGTTCCATATTGGATTAAGTGCGAGTGTACGAATGAAAAATAGAGGTTGAATAGGGCTGCTCTTGGAACGAGCCATCTCAGTCGTTTAAAAACGCCTATAACAGGAGAGATCTTCCTCACCAGCTTGCCCACATGATCAATTCACGTGAAGTGATCATTCAATATTAAGCCAAGATGTTTCACTATTTTCACTCGGTCCAGAGTCGTACCGTTCCATGTCAATTCGAAATCATCAGGCAAGTCAGTTTTGAAGACAATATAATAGTTTTCAGTCCGTTCACATACATGCAATTTTCTATAGACCACTCGTTCAATAGGATCAAGTCATCTTGCATCAACTGTCGTAACTCATCAACTGATTTTGCCTTATACTGCAATGCAGTGTCGTCAGCATAAAGGTTGAGATTTCCCTTGAAGCCCTTTTCGAACAAGTTATACAAAAATACTATAAACATCAGCGATGACAGTGTGGATCCCTGCGGAACACCACTGACTACATTCAGCCAAGAAATATTCACCCCATTCACACTGACAAATTGTTTTTTGTCACTCAGGTAACTCCTCACGAGATTTAAAGCGGCTCCGTCAAGACCCAGATTCTCCAGTTTTCTTGACAATACCTGATGGTTAACTGAGTCGAAAATCCACAAAAATGCAGCTGATAATCCAGTTCAAGTCTATTCCCCCTCTAATGTTTGTGCACAAATCCATGCAGCATGCTGAAGTGTTTGACTTCTTTACGAAACCGAATTGTTTCATTCCAAAGAAGCCTTCTGAATCAAGTTTCTCATACCTATGGGACAGAATGTTATCAAATCGGATGCCGAACTTGTTGGACTATCAACCTCCCGGCAAGTTGCACTGCTATACAAATGAACAGCCAAAATGAAATAAGTGTGAAAAGGAATTGAAATATTGTGATAATAAAATTTAATAGAAGTCGAACCTATCACTGACCTCTCTGTCTTCAATATGAACTGTAATCATTAAAATATAAGAACATTGTAAAAAACAGTTGTACTCCATAGGCTTAATAAATAAATAGAAATTGAAATTTTTTTAATTTAAATTGCTGTTAGTAAGTAGTGAAATACTATGAAAGATGCAGTTTACAGAACAAATTCGGTCTGATGCTTTTTAAGGTAGGGCGGATATGACGAGCTCACTTTATAACAAAGAAATGAGACTTGGAGCGCAGAAGTACCTCTACACAAAGGAAATATTTTCCCATATTTCTACACGTAAACAGGTGGGATTCAGTGTGTTTTAGAGGATGGGACGACAAAAAGATTTCTGGTGTAGTCTATTAATCGTGTTTTTGCCAAATAACTAGGAAATAAAACGCAAATTTTCCTAGTTTTGTTATCCACCTAAATTCTGTGACTTTTCGTAAAGAGAAAATTTTCCTAGTTTTGTTATCAACGAAGTAGACTCGTAATGTTCTTAACCAACGATATTCGGAAATTAGGCAAACGAATTGAAAAATAATGGTAAAAATTGAGAAAATTCTCGTTTTGATACAATTGCACCCATAGAAGTAATATTTTACTATGGCTGCTGTACCTTCGGCAGATTTAAGTCCACCCGCTTGAATCAACATTTAAAAGCCACTCAAAATTCTTAATTCTACTTCCAATTGTTTAACAAAAATCCTAAAACTAAAAGTGCTGATTTCGTCGTTTACGACTCATCAGTACACCTTGTCTTAAGACCATGTGTATATCAGCAACGATGGCCATAGAATGATACTCAGACTATGTCAACTCGCCTTTTATACAATCCAGATCCTCCGATTGGATGCATGTCATTTCGTTTGAACAATTTGGAAGTAAAAGAATTGTGAGTTAAAAAAAAAAAATAACCGAAACAAACTCACAATTCTTTTACTTCCAAAGAAAAGACCTCAGTACACCACTTCGTACTATTTCCAATCGAAATCAGTACGATCTGAACTATTTCCGTACACTAGATTTAAGCCTTTTTGTGGAGTGTTGTAAAAAAAAAGAGGCGAACTTTTTTGTCCATGGAAGACCGTAACTTCGAAAGTTCTAAAGTAGTCGATGGGCCCAAGTAGAGACTCAGTTTTATGACCGAGTTTCAATCCAACGGCTTATAATCACAAAATTTTCTTCCACAAATTGTGGGGCATTCCAAACCGAGCCCGAAACCCTGGCCCCGAACCCGACCTTTTTTCATAAGATTTTATTTGGAATGACTTTTAAACTCAATGTTGAGTGAATTTTTTTTTCGGGTCGGACTTCGTTAGTCGAAGTCTTCAAATCCGACTCAAAAAAACGATAAATTGATTCGGGTTCGGGTCACCTCTAGCCAAAGCCCTAAAATTGAGTTTCTATCGCCCAACGTGTTTTTCTACATAAATCGGGTAAATCTTATCCGATTTTCAAATTCTTTTTTTTTCCTGAAAGATAATCTGAAGGGATTGAATTTGGGCAAAATCGGTTCAGAAATTTCGCAGTTATGGTCGAAAAATAAAATTGTTTTTTTTTCGCTAGTGTAGTTAGTAAAAAGAAAGAGAGTTTAGGCAAAAATTTTTTTTGACAAGACAATTTTACATTGAATTTTAACCTGATAGCAATCTATAGTGTGAAAGGGTTTTTTGTGCAGTGTTGTAGAGAAAAAAAAGACGAACTTTTTTGACCATGCAAGTATGGGTCCGCGGCCTCTCCTCAAAGCCAAAGCTCAGTTCTAAGATCGGCCCCACCTCTTAAAAAAATGTTTCTATGCTAAGGAACATTGAATTTTTTGCTCATTCTAAAACTTTTGTAATAAATGTGTTCTGATGCGTAAACAGTCTATTCGCAATACTTTAACTCATGTAACTTTGTAATATTTATTCTGATACGTATGTATGTTTCTATTTTACTCGTAGAAAGTGTTAAGGGCTTGAAGACAGTCTTATCCATTCACGATATTTGGGAAAATGGAGAATTTTTACGTTTCCCGGATAAACTTTTTTATTTAGTTTCTGTACGCTCTCTTACGTTGACGTGGCTTTTTCAGACTTTTGCACTACAATTGTGCAAATATTGCACTCGACCCTGAAATGGTTTCAAAAACCATTTATTTGAAAACAATAATCGGATATGACGACTTTCAAAACAGCTCGTTAATACATAGCTGAAATCCTTCATATTCTACAAATTCTGTTGTTTTGTTGCATCAACTCACATAGTTTGAACAGCCGATATTACTTTTTATCAAGAAGTGTTTTATGTTGACTCCGATATTTGCACAATTGTAGCGCAAAACTCTAAAGTGCGCTCGTGAACTGAAGAGAAAAATTCAAAAACAATGATAGTGCAACAGTTAATTTTATATAACTATTTCTTTATACATTCTCCATTAAAAATAAAAGTAGGTCGCCCAAGAAAGTAGATAGATTGATAAAACTAATTCTATCTAACCAGATTTTCTATCGACGTTCAATCACTGAATTTCAATCCTTAACTTTTTCTTCACTCTGAAAAATAATCGCATACAAAAACCTCTTAAAATGTAAAGTGTGACGCAGTCCGCAAGTCCGCTTTAAAAATTTATGATATCGCTTGAGGTGACGCTATCGCTGATAATACGCCAAAGTTTGTTTGAATTGAATCTTGTGTTCAAAGTTTTATTTTCTTAAAAAATTTCAGCGCTTTTTTCAAAACAAAATAAGATTCCATACGCATTATCAGCGATAGCGTTCCCTCAAGCGATATCAATTATTTTGAAAGCGGAGAGCTTTTTGTATGCGATATAAGCCGTTTTGGAAGTTTGCAGTTAAAAACCAAATTTCGCAAAAAAAAAATTCTGTTTTTTGAAAAAAAATTTTCTTTAAAATAATTTTTCATCAAAAAATATTTTCGAAAAAATTGTTAGCCGAAAAAAAAAGAAAGTTTCGCCAAAAACAATTTTCTCCATAAAAAATTTTCTCCGAAAAAAAGTTTTCTCCGGAAAACATTTTCTTCGAAAAAAAAATTTTATCTGAAAAATTTTTTTCGCACCAATCTTTATAAGTTTTCCGAAGAAACCAACTGTCTAGCTATTCTAATTCAAAAGATAGCAAAAAATCCAGGATGGCGTCACTTTGACTGCTGGCCGGGTGCTGCTACAAAATCCGGAGGCACAAAATCCAGAGGCGTCAAAATCCGGACAAAAAATCCGGAGGCGTCATAATCCGGAGACGTCTAAATCCGGAGGAGTCAAAATCCGGTGGCGACAAAATCTGGTGGCGTCAAAATCCAGAAGAAAATAAAAATTCCGGATGAAATCCGGACGAAATAAGTAGTGGTATTTAAAGCAGCTACAGTTTATTGATACGAATTGTATTGTAAATATGTATTAATGCGCCGCAGGCAAGGAAAAAAAAGCGGGGTCGAGGGGCGGCAGCCCCCGCAAAGGGGGTCAAGGGAGAATATCCCCCTTGCGGGGTCTAAGGAGCAGAGCCCTTAGCGGGGTTTGGGGCAGAGCCCCATGCACATACGGCCGCCTGCAGGGCGTAACCAAGCCCGCCGCAGGCGCGGGGGTGAGGGGGCAGAGCCCCCCAATATTAAATGT
Organism: Pseudolycoriella hygida; assembly: GCA_029228625.1. Taxonomy (NCBI): domain Eukaryota; kingdom Metazoa; phylum Arthropoda; class Insecta; order Diptera; family Sciaridae; genus Pseudolycoriella; species Pseudolycoriella hygida. The sequence goes on along the minus strand of CM055405.1, from coordinate 25,376,155 downwards.
AATTAAGACCGTTTATTATTTACACCAAATACATATATTTGCCAGTAGTATTAAATAATTCACACCTATATATAATATTGATTGTGAATAATATTAGCGTTACTGTAAGCAATGACTTAAAATATTCTTTATTAGAAATAATATGTGCAAAAGTATTAGTTCGCCCAAAAGCATTTTTTTCTATCCGTGTATGACTGCACCGTAGAAGTGAAGTTCAATTCCTGTAAACAATGTGTTGTAATAAATTGATACGTGGGAATAAGTGGCTACGTGTGAAAGCGACATTGTTATAAATGTACCGGAAGCTACAAAATCCGGAGGCTACGAAATCCGGAGGCTACAAAATCCAGACGCAACAACATCATCAGGATTTTGACGTCTCTGGATTTTGACGCCACCGGATTTTGTAGCGTCCGGATTTTGACGCCTCCGGATTTTGACGTATGCGGATTTTGTAACCTCCGGATTTCGTAGCCTCCGGATTTTTCGTCCGGATTTTGACGCCTCTGGATTTTGTGCCTCCGGATTTTGTAGGGGAGCCGCTGGCCGCCATTTTCTTATGGTCACAAAAAAATTCTACTCGCCAATCTCGACAGTTTTTCCGAAGAAACCAATTGTCTAGGTATTCCAATTTAGAAGATAACATTTTTGAGTATTCACAAAATCCAAGATGGCGCCAGCTGGCAGACATTTTCTTAAGATCCCAAAAAATTCTCCTGATGAAACTCTATAACCGTTTCGAAGAATCCAACTCTCTAAGTAATCTCATTCCGGAGCTAGAACTCGAAAACTCAAACAAGCCTTATATAATGTATTAATGATGCGGAGAATTGAATGTAGATGCGTGTCGTTTAGTGGTAAGATGAACAATGAATTTATTTGTACTAATTATACAAGTTATTGGTATATGTGTTCTAAGGTGTAGCAATTCTGGCGGCTATACATAGTACTAGAACATGAATCTACTACACGCTCCTCCATCTAAAGTTGATTGTAATCTATTTTACTTTAAATTTTTTTTTTTTTTTTTTAATTTATAATGAATGATAAAATTAATAACTTTAATTGTAATGATGTAATCAATAAGCCAGAAAGTAAAGTGAGAATGAAATTCGAATTAATTATAGATTTCAATCAAAATCTAAAGGTAGTCGTGAGTCTCTACTAGCTTTTGCTTTTCTTGGTGGACGCATCTTTCTCCCTTTCTTATCTTTAAGTTCTATATCCAAATTTTCTTCAGTATTTAAATTATCTTCTACTTTACTATCATTGGTATCAGCTTCAGAGTTCATGTGAGCTGCATTCTCATTGACATTTGGATTATTGGGAATTTTCAGAGATGATTGTTGATTGTTTTCTGAATTTTCATCGCTGAAAATTTCTATCACATCTTTATTTTGCAAACTAACTTCGCTTGTTTCGTTTGTATCAATATTATGATCGCGCATTTGATCAATATGACGATTTATTTCTTTATTGTTGTGTGCAAAAATACAAGTATACATACGTGGACCGATTTTTTGTTTAACTGTTGCTTTTGCCCATGAAGGATTGTTAGGATTTTTATAATTTCTAATCATGACGTTTTGACCTTCATTGAATGCAATGTCTCTTTTTCCTTTATGATAAAATTGTTGCTTTACTTGACTATGAGAAATTACTTCGGCAATCGCAGGCGGTCTCAAATTGCTAAATCGTGTTCGTAAAGAACGACCAAAAAATAATTTTGCAGGGGTTTCACCTGTAGTGCAATGCACTGTGTTTCTGTAATCAATTAAAATTCGGTCAATGATGGTGTCAATGTCACCCGCTTTTACTTTACTATTGACGCTGGCAATGAACGATTTTTTGAAAGTTTTTACAAAATTTTCAGCCTGCCCATTAGTGGCTGGATGACCTGGAGCTGTGAAAATATGTTTAACTTTATTTCGCTCTGTGAATTGTGAAAATTCTTTAGACGAAAATTGTGTTCCATTATCACTTAAGATAATTTCAGGAATCCCATAGCGACTAAATAAACTGCGCAATCGATTTGTTGTAAACGACGCTGTTATTGTTTTTGTTTTGAAAACTTCCACCCACTTAGTGTGTGAATCAATAACAATCAAATAGTAAAAACCAAATTTTGGACCAGCAAAATCAATGTGGATTCGACTCCAAACTGAATCAGTCGGCTTCCACGGAATTAACTCTGCTAAATGTGGGCTAGCTTGTAGCTCTTGACATGCATTACATAATTTAACTAATTTTTCTATGTCAGCGTCTATTTTGGGCCACCAGACATATGAACGTGCAAGAGATTTCGTTTTCACAACACCCATGTGCGAAGCGTGCAATTCGTTAAGAACATACTGACGAAACTTCAATGGAATAATTGTCCTATAGCCCCACATTACGCATCCTTATTGGACTGTTAGTTCATTTGATTTATTTTTAAAAGAATCAAAATTAGAATCTAATTCTAGAACAGTACCTTTTTCTATAGCTTCTGAAAGTTTGCTAAGTATTGGATCACGTCGTGTTTCGATAGCTATATTTTTGAAATCAATTCGCAATGTATTTTCTTGTTCAACTAAATTAATATAATTTGCTTCATCATCTTTATAGATGTACGATAGTTGAGGAATTCTTGACAAATTGTCAGCTTCATTTAAAGTTCCTTTAACATGTTCAATTTTATAATCGAATCCACTTAAAATGAATGCCCAGCGCTGCATGCGAGCTGCTGCCATCAATGGAATTCCTTTATGTTCGCCAAAAATCGTTAATAACGGTTTATGATCAGTAGCTAAATGAAAGAAATTACCCAGTAAATACTGTTTTAGCTTTATAACTGAAAAAATTATAGCGAGCGCTTCTTTTTCAATAGTCGCATAATTGCGTTCACATTTTGATAAAGATCGTGATACAAATGCAACTGGTTTCAGACCATCAGGAAACCTGTGTGATAAAACTCCTGCCACAGACGTGTCACATGCATCTGTCGTAAGAACGATAGGCAGTTTTGGATTGTAATGAGTCATCACTTGCTCAGAAGAAACTTCTTTTTTCATTGTATCATACGCTCTTTGACAATCTTTGTTCCATTTGAAATGAACGCCTTTTTGTGTCAATTTATACAAAGGATCCATTATCTTTGCGAAATTATTGATAAAACGGGAATATTGATTAACCATGCCAATGAATGCTCTCAGTTCATGAATGTCCTTGGGCGTCGGTGCATTCAAAACTGATGCGTATCTTTCTTTGTTTTTATGAAGACCATTTTTATCTATGGTAAAACCAAGATAAGAAATTTTTTCTTGAAAAAATACACATTTTTTTGCATTCAACTTTAGACCTACATCGGAAAGTTTTTTTAAAACAGATTTTAAATTAACTGAGTGTTCTTTTAAATCTTTTCCCGTGACTGTTATATCGTCTTGATATACAACAACACCATTAATGCCTCTTAGTAAATTTTCCATGTGCTTTTGGAAAATAGCAGCGGCTGGTTTAACGCCAAACGGTAGACGTTTCATTTTAAAAGTACCAATATGTGTGCTCCAAGTGCATAAAAGCTGTGAGTCATCATCTAAACATAATTGGTTGTATGCATCGGTCATGTCTAATTTACTAAATAACTGACCTCCTTGCAAAGATGCAAAAATTTCTTCAATTAACGGCAATGGATACTTTACGTCGACTAGATATTTGTTAATGGTAACCTTATAATCACCACAACATCGTAAAGTACCATCGGGTTTAGGTACTGGGACTATGGGAGAGCCCCAGTTGGAATGATCGACTTGTTCCAAAACACCTTTTTCAACTAAATCCCGAATATTTTTTTCAACTTTTTCTTTCCATGCGTATGGAATCCGTCTAGGTTTAAAGAAAATTGGCTTAGCATTTTTATCTATGGGAAAAGAGATTTTACAGACATTGAAACTGCCTAATTTACAGTCAAAAAGTTCAGAAAATTGTGTTTTAATTTGATTTATCAAGTATGTAGAGTTCGAAAACCCTACTGAATCAATCAAATTTACATTTTTGTTCTGAATAAAATCAAAATTAAATGCACGTAAAAAATTTCGGCCTAACAACGGTGGTGCTTCGACATCAGCAACTACAACAGTTATTCGTTTTTCAGTTCCATCATATGAAATATTTGCTTTGCACTCACCGATAAGTTTGACTCGTTCTCCTCCATACGAACGGTACGGGATACTGCATTTATCGATTGGATAATGTGATAAAAACTTCCTGTGAAAAGATCCAGAAACGAATGTGCTTGGTGCACCGGAATCACACGTGACGGTCATCAATTTTCTTCCAAATCTAACTTGCAATTGATACAGCTCACGCGACTCATCATCTGCTATGCTAAACAACGAAAAATCGAAAGAATTTCTATCTAAATTCATTAGAATCATTAGAATTTGAATCTGAATTAATAAAATTAACTTTTTTGTTCTTATTCTTTGAATTACGGCAAACAGAACTCAAATGTCCAACTTTAGAACAGGTATTGCAAGTGGCATCTTTGAATTTACAGGTTGAGGCATCATGCGTCTTCCATCCACATCGTGTACATTGCAATGAACTCTGCTTCTGTGCGTTCTTGTTGTTGCCTTTCTTGCGGTTCTTCTGATTCGATGATGTGCGAATGAAATTAACATCGGAATCCGTGTTATCATTTCTAACTGCAAATTTTGTCTCGAAAATTAACGCTTTCTTCAATGCATTTTGTAGCGTTAGTTTTTCATCTTCTTCACAAAGTCGATTGAAAATCTTCTCGGACAACTGCGTGATGAACTTGTCTTTGACCATAATCTCCAAATTTGTTCCAAATTTGCAGTTTAAAGCTAACTTTTTTATGCGTGCGTACCATGTTGAAACGCTCTCGCTTTCCTCTCGTACTGCTTCATGGAAAATTTTGCGTTTGTGATAAACTATCGTAGGCGGTGTGTAATGCTCATCTAAAATTTCAATCAACTCTTGATATTTTTTGCTTATTGGCTGTTGTTTTTTATTATTTTTTTTAATTTTTTTTTTTATTATTATTTTTTCGTTATTTATTCATAACGAAAATCCAAGATGGCGTCACTTCGGCAGACTTCTGAAAATCCCAGAAAAATCTCCTGATCAAACTCTATAACTTTGTAGAAGACACCAAGTCTCTAAGTACTGTAATTCCGAAGCTAAAACTCGAAAACCAAAAAAAAAAATAATTTATTGCTTGTGATGTTCAAGATGGCGCTGATTTGACTGCTGGCAGCCATTTTCTTAAGATCAGAAAAAATTCTCCTGATCAAACTCAATAACTTTCCCGAAAAAACCAACTCTCTAGCTATTGTCACTCCGGAGCTAAAATTCGAAAACTCCGAGCATTACCAAAAAAACTCTCAAAATTGACCACTTTTCCACATGCCACGGCTTTTCCAGAATTTTCCCTGAGAAGAGGCTTATGAAATTTTTCATTTGGGGCCGAGACTGACGTTCAGTGAAAATTTCAGGAAGATCGACTGACTAGCTCTCGAGATCGAAAATTGTTGATAGATAGATCACAACAAAAACGTAGAGTGTGACGCAGTCCGTAAGTCCGCTTTCAAAATTATTGATATCACTTGAGGTGACACTATCACTGATAATGCGCATGGAATCTTGTGTTCAAAGTTTTAATTTTCTGATAAAATTACAGCGATTTTATTAAAACAAAATTACGCAAAAACTGAAAGTACAGTAAAATTACTTCGTCGTTCGGCCCGGCATTTGTGGGGCAATTTTTTTAACACAACGTAATTTTGTTTTGAAAAAAGCGCTGAAATTTTTTTAGAAAATAAAACTTTGAACACAAGATTCCATTCAAACAAACTTTTGCGTATTATCAGCGATAGCGTCACCTCAAGCGATATCATTAATTTTGGAAGCGGACTTACGGACTGCGTCACACTCTACCTTTTAAGAGGTTTTTGTATGCGATTATTTTTCAGAGTGACGATCAGTGAAAATCAGTGATTGAACGTCGATAGAAAATCTGGTTAGATAGAATTAGTTTTATCAATCTATCTACTTTCTTAGGCGATCTACTTTTATTTTTAATGAAGAATGTATAAAGAAATAGTTACATAAAACTAACTGTTGCACTATAATTTTTTTTGAATTTTTCTCTTCCGTTCACGGGCGCATTTTAGAGTTTTGCGCTACAATTGTGCAAATATCGAAGTCAACATAAAACAGTTCTTGATAAAAAGTATTATCGGCTGTTCAAACTATGGGAGTTGATACAACAAAACAAAAGAATTTCCTGCAGAATATGAAGGATTCCAGCTATGTATTAACGAGCTGTTTTGAAAGTCGTCATATCCGATTATTGTTTTCAAATAAATGGTTTTTGAAACCATTTCAGGGTCGAGTGCAATATTTGCACAATTGTAGTGCAAAAGTCTGAAAAAGCCACGTCAACGTAAGAGAGCGTACAGAAACTAAATAAAAAAGTTTATCCGGGAAACGTAAAAATTCTCCATTTTCCCAAATATCGTGAATGGATAAGACTGTCTAAATATTATCATTCGCGTAAAAGTCGCCTTCTACGAATAAAATAGAAACAATACTTGTCAGAATAAATATTTACAAAGTTACATGAGTTAAAGTATTGCGAATAACTGTTAACGCATCAGAACACATTTATTACAAAAGTTTTAGAATGAGCAAAAAATTCAATGTTACTCAGCATAGAAACATTTTTTAAGAGGTTGGGCCTATCTTAGGAAGAGTTCGTCTTTTTACAACACTGCACAAAAAGCCTCGCCACACTATAGATTGCTGTCAGGTTAAAATTCAATGTAAAATTGTCTGGTCAAAAAAAATTTTTTGCTTTCTTTTTACTAACTAACTAAACTAGCGAAAAAAACAATTTTATTTTTCGACCATAACTGCGAAAGTTCTGAACTGATTTTGCCCAAATTCAATCCCTTAATCAATTTTCAGATTATCTTTCAGAAAAAAAAAGAATTTGAAAATCGGATAAGATTTACCCGATTTATGTAGAAAAACACGTTGGGCAATAGAAACTCAATTTTAGGGCTCTGGCTAGAAGTGACCAGGCCGCTCGAAACTCGACTAAAAACCCGAATCAATTTATCGTTTCTTTGAGTCGGGTTTGAAGACTTCAACAAACGAAACCCGACCCGAAAAAAAAAATCACTCAATACAGTTTTCTCAAAATTTAGTTTAAAAATCATTCCAAATGAAATCTTATGAAGAAGGGTCGGGTTCGGGTTAGGGTTTCGGGCTCTGTTTGGAATGCCCCACATTTTGTAGAAGAAAATTTTATCAGTCGTTTTGGAAATTTTCAGTTGTTATAACTAGAAATCATGTGAAAAATTTTCTATTTTTTGAAAAAATTGTTTTCCGAAAATAAATTCTTCTTAGAAAAAAATCTTTCTTCGAAAAAAAATTTCTCCGAAAAAAAACTTTCTCCGAAAAATTTTTTTTTTAAAAAAAAAAGTTTTTCTCCAAAAAAATTTTTTTTCGACAAAAAATTTTCTTCAAAAAAAGTTTTTCTCCAACAAAAAGTTTTCTCAGAAAAAATTTTTCTCCAACACCTTCGGCTACCATCGAAACACTTCGTGTCACCTTCGGCTACCTTCAAAACACTTCGTGTCACCTTCGGTTACCTTCGGAACACTTCGTGTCACCAATTCTTCTCACACTGATTCATATAACTTTTCTGAAGAAACCAACTGTCTAGGTATTCTTATACAGAATTTAGCAAGAAATCCAAGATGGCGCCGCTATGACAGCTGGCAACCATTTTCTAATGATACCAAAAAATTTTCCTGATGAAACTCTATAACTTTGTAGAAGAAACCGTCTCTCTTAGTAGTGTCATTCCGGAGCTAAAATTCGAAAACCGTAGAAGCATAAACGAAAATCCAAGATGGCGCCGCTATGACAGCTGGCAGCCATTTTCTAATGATACCAAAAAATTCTCCTGATGAAACTCTATAACTTTCTAGAAGAAACCAACTCTTTAAGTGTTATCATTGCGGAGCTAAAAATCGAAAACCCAAAGAAGCATAATTTATACCTTACAAAAATCCAAGATGGCATCACTTTGGCAGATTTCTGAAAATCCCAAAAAATTCTCCTGATCAAACTCTATAACTTTCCCGAAGAAACCAACTCTCTAAGTATTGTCATTCCGAAGCCAAAATTCGAAAACAAAAAAAACCTAATTTATTGCTTAGGAAAATTCAAGATGGGGCCAGTTTGACTGCTGGCAGCCATTTTCTTAAGAACAAAAAATTCTACTGACCCAACTCTATACATTTCCCGAAGAAACCAACTCTCTAGCTATCGTCACTTCGGAGCTAAAATTCGAAAACTCCGTACATTACCACTTTGACCACTTTTCCACATGCCATGGCTTTTCCAGAATTTTCCCGGAAATGCGGCATATGAAATTTTTAATTTGGGGCCGAGACTGATATTCTCTGAAAATTTCAGAAGATCGGCTGTCTAGTTCTCGAGATCGAACATTATTAATAGATAGAACATAGATAGATATAGATAGATAAATAGATAGATATGTAGATATACAGAAACCGACAGATCAGAAAAAAAGTTTTCATAATGATGAGAACAATAGAAAAATCCATGGCACATACAAAAATGTCAATTTCAAACCTCGATGTCTCAGCCAATTTCCAACCGATTCTGTTGATTTGCTGCGCGCATGATTACAAATTATAGTTATTGTTTTCAATTTTTCTGTAAATATCGCAGGAACGCTACGATCGAAATGCGCCTATACTACAACATTCTTCTGAGCAAACAAAACCTCTTACAGAGGAGATGTGACGCAAGTCTTTATGTCTGCTTACAAAAGCTGTGAAATCAGAAAAGTGTGACGCATTAATCATTTAAGGTAAAACGTTTTTCTTCCAGGTACAAAAGTTCTGAAATCAGAGGGGGTGACGCATTAAGCTTCGATTCGCAACAAACATTTTTGAACAAAATTATGTTGAGTTCAAAAAATTGCGTCACAAATGCCAGACCCAACGACGAAACAATTTTTCTGTACTTTCAGTTTTTACGCGAAAATTTGACTTTTATTTCTTATCACATCGTTTAGGGTAAATTTAAATTTTTGCGTCTAAAAACTTGGTGTTGAAAAATTATTCCGCTGGTGGGTCTGGCATATACCAGGATTGGGCCATATTTCCCCAAAACCCTGAAACACGTGTTCGCTTAAATTCAATTCTCTATAACTTCGCCTTTGGAACCAACTTTCTAACTCTCATAGTTCTAGAGATTTGGGTCATCCTGCCTAATTATGGAAGTGACCATATAACAGGATTGGGCCATATTTCTCCAAAACCCTGAAACACGTGTTCGCTTAAATTTGATTCTCTCTAACTTCGCCTTTGGAACCAACTTTCTAAATCTCACAGTGCTGGAGATCCGCGTCATCCTGCCCAATTATGGAAGTTTGCATATACCAGGGGATTGGGCCATATTTCCCCAAAACCCTGAAACACGTGTTCGCTTAAATTTAATTCTCTACAACTTCGCCTTTGGAACCAACTTTCTAACTCTCATAGTTCTGGAGATCTGGGTCATCCTGCCAAAAATTGCCACAAACAAAGAAAGAAAGAAAGATCGAAAGATCGAAAGAAAGAAAGAAAGAAAGGTTTACCAAATTGACTAGTTAAAAATATTCGATTTGAGTCCATTTCCATACAAAATAGCAAAATTGTTTAATTCATATCTTCGGAACGACTGAACCGATTTTAATGAGTGAAAAGGCACTTCGGCCTAAAATTTTCCGTAGAATCCGGGAAAAATATTTTCCGGTGGGGTACGTCGCTCGGGGGGGAAGTTCCTGTATATATGATCCTTAGTCTACGAAAAAATTTCTTGTGAATTTTTTGGCGTGTAAGACTTGCGTCACGGGCGCATTGCTGCCGCGCGCCCATGATTACTGCGAAATGAAATTTTGATTAACAATGCTCACACTCACAAAGTCACTCATGCCACATAGGTCAGAAAACTCCCCTTATGAGCTTCTGGCGTTCTCCTTGACAAACTGCGTTTTTAGTATTTTTTTACAAACCTTGACGTGTCTTTCTCAGAGTTTCGAGCAACAATTGTGTAAAAAGCAAACGAATAATATGGATATTATAAGTTTAATACGACTCTCTCAAACAGACTCGTAACTACTTCGTTAGTTTGCTCCAATATCAATACATAGTTGCTTCTTAGAATTTTTCTAGTTGAAAAATATTAAAAAGTGGGGCAAAGTTACAAAAAGTTTATTGAACGTAAATAATGTCATTTTTCATTTTCTTTAATCAAGTTTCAATTTTAGTCAAAGCGCTTCGAGAACTACAAATTTGTTTAACTGTTTAGACAATAATTCCTACAATGTGTTTGTTTGTTACAATTTTGCGATCAAGGACGGTTATTGAATCTTAATCCACTTTCGTTCAATTTTTGAGTAATTGAGTTTGGTTGAAAAACTAGATTTTTATTGTTCTATAATAAAGTCGGTTAAACGAAGAAACTACTGAACGTCTTACGTCAGAAGCTCGTCGTTTATTGAACCACCTACACATGTCAGCTATCGAGCGCGCACCTGATAATTCTTATTATACTCATTGCTGATAGCTTTTTTTCATATAAAGAGACTTATAAGACCCCAGAATGTAAAACACAAGTGCAAAAGTATATGAAACTAGAAACTAGCAAGGTATATCACGCGAGGTGACTCGGATTGTCACAATTTTTAATAATTTATTACATACTTAGTCAAGTAAGATGCAGGAGATGGTCCACCCACTTAATCTAATCTAATCTCAAGTAAGTGAGTCGTTATAGCTGGGAAGTTCCATTAGGAAATGTAACGTAGGAAACACTCGGATTTCATTAAGTACACACCGCGAATTTTATCACGTCAAAATTTTTTCCCACTAAATCGCATACATTCAGGTCAAAATGAATAGAAATCTTGTACTTCTGCGCGGGTTTTTAACACCGCAAAACTCTGCGCAAAAGTACAAAGTTTCTATTTATTTTGACCTAAATGTATGGCCAACAACTTTCTAGAAGATTGTAAAGCTGTATCTCGTTCAGAAAACAGTGATGTTACCGTTCCTACGTTACATTTTATCCAACTACACCGAATTTGAATGCGTGTATGAGTATTAGCCCTTCTCATATCAAATCGAGTTCTTTTTTTCAGCTAGTGGAGTTGTTTTTCTGGTAGATAATCGAGCTTAGATCGACGTTTTCTGAAATGAGAAGGGCTAATGAGTATATATCAGCGTTTGAATGTTCGTAAAACGAGAGGAGGCGAAGCGTAGCCGGAACAAGTTTTATGATTTTCAAACGAGGATATATTTAAATATACGAGCGTATACATCCAAACTAGTGCATTTGAATCTTTTTTTTTTGCCGATTGTGTAGTAGATTTCATGACATTAGCGCTAGTTGAAAGCACTAACAATAAATTTTTCATTCAGACAGAATCAAAATAAACAATATGTTGTTCCCAAATCGAAAAATAATGAACAGTCGGATGACATTGGATTTAAAACACAAATGACTGCCATCTTCATATTTGATTTTGCATCACCACATGCTGATTGTGTTTTAAATCCAGTGTCATCCGAATGTTGTGGTGTCATTCCTTACGAATGTATTAGAAAATATTGTTCATTTGTATTTATGTGACCTTGACATTAGTCAAAGAAAACGTTTTATTTTTTATTACAAAAGTTAAATATGACGGACATTGTCTTTCATTCAAATCCAACACGTTGTAGTGTGATTGTAAAGTAATTTACTAAACTGCCACTAAATCACCACAACCTGTGACTGTAAAATACTTACGAGCTTTGTCTTCGTTGCTCTAGTTTCGTAGAAACTGCAACATAAAGTGCAACTTAGGAGTAGGCAACATACACAAAAACCCTGCTAACCGGGCTCTATCGTGATGAAAGAAAATTTTGTACAGGAACGGAAAAGTGAAAATCTACAAGTTTCTGATATATCATGCGAATTTACCATACGAATCAGAAACTTGTCGGTTTTCACTTTTCCGTTCCTGTATATGTATATGTATACATTGTATATTATACAAAGATTTACGAATATTTCAGGCGTACCTGAAACACTTATGCGCTTCGAGGTTGCTTTTGGCATGCGCTAGGCCCCGGGCTTGATTCCTGTGACTTAAATGAAAATGTTTTTTCGTGCTACCTACCAGTAATATACGGTAATAGTTATTTGAATTACTAGGACGGAAAGTGAGGATTTTCCATGTGTCTCTGTATTGTAACCGAGAGTTTCGAGGTATATAAATGCAGAGAGACACATGGGAATTCCGAAGTGTACGTTATAGTTATTCGAAAAAATTTTCATACAATATGCACCGAAATGCACAAACACATCAATCAACATTTAACACATAATTCATTTGCACATATTTCTCCAATCAATTATATACGCAATTTACCGCACATAGCACAACGTCAGGTACAGATGACACGATTTCCGTCCTAGGAATCACTTTTCCGAACTAGGACACACACACATTTCAGAGGTCTGCATTTCGTTGCTTCCCGAACCAAAACGATCGATGAAAAGTAGTGCTTTCGGTGCATACTGAATGAAAAAAATGTGAACTAACGGTGCGAAAGTTCCATTTTCGCACCTTTAGCTTACATTTTTCAACTTTCGTCCCTGGTAGATAGCATGATATAGTTATTTGTGTGTTTGTTTTGGACGACTGATTTTAGGCAATACCGCGAGTTGTAGACCGAACAAAGCAAATTTACAAAATTGTCCTCAATTTCGGCCCCGAAACATGAAACAATATTTTCATTTAAGTCTCGGAATGGAGCATGAAAAACTTCATATGTCACTCGGTGAAGCACTTTCGGCCCGCTCCCTTGATTAAACACTTCGCCAAGTCGTTCAACTATGAACGACTTACTTACACCAAGTAACGATTATTTACCGAGTTTCCCTTATTCTGTTTATCCTGCACACAGAAGAATCTCATGTGCAACCCAATTATATCTGCGTCAATTATGGAAAATTTCCCCCTTCATAATAGCATTAAACATAACATGTTGGCAATAACCATGGTTGACATGGTTACCGCAATCATGAAGGGGAAATTTTTTCAAAATTAGCCCCGATACAACTGCGGTAAACATGAGATTTTTCTGTGTGTGTGTGTGTTATCGACTAGTTCTTTCACTCCAGACATGACAGCCGTCGAAAAAATCACGGCGGCGGCTAGCCGACTAAAAAGGGGTCGGCGGCGTCGGCTAGACCCGGCTGAGCCGTCAAAAAAGTGTCGGCGGCGTCTGGGACTAGCCGCCGGCCTAAAAGTCTGGCGGCGACGGCTAATCAATAAAAATCTAATGTCCGTGTCTTAATATCAAACCGAGAACAAAGAAATAACAAAAGAGTGTTCGCCAGTTTCGCTTTTTTCGTATTCCAATTTCCATTGTATTTCAAAATTATAAAACTCGTTGTAACGGTGTGAAAAGAAATCGTATTGCCCTGATTATGCTTTTGATTTTGCGGTTGCAAAAATTAGCACTTCGAATAGTCAGCTTACGAACAAATTTATTTGTTCGTTTATTGAATTTAGTGGAAAAATTAGGCAAAGTAAAAATCATCCATATTCTGACATAGTTTGGTGAGACGAAGTTTTCTGTCTCAATATGAACATATAAAACAAAATGCCTGTCATCGTTTGGCATTAACCCAAATAAATGTAACTTTTTAGAAATATGAGGATTTGTGCCACGAGATTTTGATCGCGTCGCTCTCAATATAATTACTACTTAAGTAGTAGATACTGGCAGCTGTCAAATAGAGTACTAAAGAGAGACAGCTGATGACTCTGATGGTCCCCTATTAGACCGCTTCAGTTTCTTGTCTTTACTTGCCTGTCAGGAAGAATGTTGATAACAGAGTCTAAGAACCATTTTAGTGCATTTTGAAAATATTAGAGTACTGCTGCAACTTGACCTACTTTACTTGCTTTTCGATAAACTTCAAACAGTAGGTCGTGATGAGACAAGGCTGCCACGCTATTGAAAAAAATAGCGTCGCTATCGCTATCGCTATTCAAAATTCAATAGCGATAGCGTCGCTATCGCTATAGCGAAATAGCGATAGCGATAGCGAAATTCGCGCTATTTCGCTATTGTATGTTGAGCCAAGGTATACCTGAATAAAAATACTTCATTTTATTGACTTAGGACTCGATGTTACACTTTGTTAAGATGGATGTTTGGTTTAAATAATATAATAAGTTGAAATATAGAAATAAAAACAACGTGTCGAGGTTCGTATAAACCAACTACATATTTTAGAATAATTAAGCTTAACACCACCCAAGTAAGAAAAAAGTCTCAAATGAAACTAAAAAAAGACCTCGCATTGGTCTCAAGTTTGTGTATTTCTTGGTCTAAAAAAATCCTTATTTTGATCCATTAAAAAATTAAGTTCAGTTAAAGTACACGTTGAGGACTTCTCATTTTAGATAATTTCGATGCATTGAAAGTGTTGAGACTTTTGAGGTCACCTCTTTTCTTCTCATATTTTTATATTTTAATTTAAAAAACTATTACTGAGACAGATGAGGACTGTTGAGTGGTCTCATTTCAAGTTCTTTGGTGATTAAGTGTTCACTTAAAATAGAGAATGCTCACTGTGGAAATCAATTAATGAGACAGATGAGGACCTTCGAAAGGTCTCATTTCGATATAAGCAATATACCTTTGCTTATAAACACGCAGGTAGTGTCTTCCGGGAATGTTTCCTAATGATTTTTCCATAGCAGAACGAAGAAATTTGTAATATTCAACAAATGAAAAATAGCGATAGCGATAGCGTGAAACTAACGAAAAAGTCGCTATCGCTGTCGCTATTCGACAAATGGAAACGCTATCGCTATCGCTATAGCGAATAGCGATAGCGAAATTTTGCGCTATTTCGCAATAGCGTGGCAGCCTTGTGATGAGATCATGCCCGCAGCGGTAGCGGAGGGCGTGACGCAGTCCCCACACCCAAAAAAAACGTCAACAAACCCAAAAAACTCCATACAAAAACCTTTGGGACAAGGAGCCATATATAGGCGAACTTTTGAGTTTTTTCCCCTCGCCCCCTCCCCCTCCAAATTATTAAAAAAAAACTACGTCGCAGTAGCTTTCAAACAAGCCCTCACTCATCAAAATCGGTTGAAAATTCGCTGAGATATCGATGTTTGAAAATGACACTTTTCTATTTCTAAATAATTTTTCTATTGTTCTCATCATTACGGAAATTTTTTTTCTGATCTGTCGGTTTCTATCTATGTTCTATCTATCTATCTATCTATGTTCTATTAATAATTTTCGATCTCGAGAACTAGACAGCCGATTTGCATGAAATTTTCAGGGAACGTCAGAATCGGTCCAAAATGAAAAATTTCATATGCCGCTTTTCCGGGAAAACTCTGGAAAAGTCGGAAAGTGTGAAAAAGTGGTCAATTTTCATGGTTTTTCACGTAGTGCTCGGAGTTTTCGAATTTTAGCTCCGAAGTGAGTTGGTTTCTTCGGGAAAGTTTTAGAGTTTGGTCAGGAGAATTTTATGGGATCTTAAGAAAGTGGCTGCCATCTGTCAAAGCGGCGCCATCTTGAATTTTCCCAAGCAATAAATTAGGTTTTTTTTTGGTTTTCGAATTTTAGCTTCGCAATGACAATACTTAGAGAGTTGGTTTGTTCGGGAAAGTTATAGAGTTTGATCAGGAGAATTTTTTGGGATCTTAAGAAAATGGCTGCCAGCGGTCAAACTGGCGCCATCTTGAATTTTCCCAAGCAATAAATTAGGTTTTTTTGGTTTTCGAATTTTAGCTTCAGAATGACAATACTTAGAGAGTTGGTTTCTTCGGTAAAGTTATAGAGTTTGGTCAGGAGAATTTTTTGGGATCTTAAGAAAATGGCTGCCACCGGTTGAACTGGCGCCATCTTGAATTTTCCCAAGCAATAAATTAGGTTTTTTTTTGGTTTTCGAATTTTAGCTTTCGGAATGACAATACTTAGAGAGGTGGTTTCTTCATAGAAGTTATAAAGTTTGATCAGGAGAATTTTTTGGGATTTTCAGAAATCTGCCAAAAAGACGCCATCTTGGATTTTTGTAAGGTATAAATTATGCTTCTTTGGGTTTTCGATTTTTAGCTCCGGAATGATAACACTTAGAGAGACGGTTTCTTCTACAAAGTTATAGAGTTTTATCAGGAAAATTTTTTGGGATCATAAGAAAATGGCTGCCATCTGTTATAGCGGCGCCATCTTGGATTTTCGTTTATGCTTTTTCGGTTTTCGAATTTTAGCTCCGGAATGACGCTACTTAGAGAGACGGTTTCTTCTACAGAGTTATAGAGTTTCATCAGGAGAATTTTTTGGGATCATAAGAAAATGGCTGCCATCTGTCATAGCGACGCCATCTTGAATTTTCATTTATGCTTTTTCGGTTTTCGAATTTTAGCTCCGGAATGACGCTACTTAGAGAGACGGTTTCTTCTAGAAAGTTATAGAGTTTCATCAGGAGAATTTTTTGGTATCATTAGAAAATGGCTGCCAGCTGTCAAAGTGACGCAATCTTGAATTTTTTGCTATCTTCTGAATAAGAATAGCTAGACAGTTGGTTTCTTCGGGAAAGTTATAGAGATTGGTGAGGAGAATTTTTTTGATGAATAGAAAGTGGGGTCGCCGAGGCGCGGAAGTTGGTCAAAATCGAGGCGAAAGTTTTCGCCAAAATTTTTTTTTCGTCGGAACCGATAGATATTGACTTGCGCATCATTTTGATGAATAGAAAGTGGGGTCGCCGAGGCGCCGAAGTTGGCCAAAATTGAGGCGAAAGTTTTCGCCAAAAATTTTTTTTCGTCGGAATCGAAAGTTATTGACTTGCGCATCATTTTGATGAATAGAAAGTGGGGTCGCCGAGGCGCAGAAGTGGGTCAAAAAACAAAAAACTTCCAAAACTACTGATATCCCAACAAAAACCTTTTAAAAGGTAAAGTGTGACGCAGTCCCTAATGTCTACTTCCAAAATTAATGATATCAGTGGAGGTGACGCTTGCGCTGAAAATACGCATACATTTCCTTGACGACAACGTTACCCTGTGTTCAAAAAATCGCGTCACAAATGCCAGACCCAACGACGAAATAATTTTTCTGTACTTTCAGTTTTTACGCTGCAAAAATTTAACATTCGTGTCTTTTTGCGAAGATTGTTTTGAGTTTTAAATTTTTGCGTGTTTTGCTTTACCTTTTGATTTTTGTGTATTTATCCTTGTTGTGATATTTATTGTTATGTTATTAGTCCGTCGACTGCACTAATCAGACGTCAAATAAATAAATGAATGAACGAAAGTTTTTTCTTGGCAATACACACAGTCTGTCAAATCCCCACGTGCTCTGCTAATAAAGAGATGTTATGTGATCTTAATCTAAAGAAAAATAAACGTAAAGTGAGCAAACAGATTAACGAGTTTTATTTGCAAACACAAATTATTTTAGCCCTGCCCAAAAAGAAAAATTGATAGAATTGTTTTCACTTCATATTTGTTGACGGGTGGCGTCGCGTCGGGGGTCATTATTGTGTTGTGTGACCGTTTTCGAATTCGAAAAACATTCAAATCTCTTCATCAATGAAATTTTTTATCACAGAGGCAGCGAAAGTTTGTTCTTTCGCCTCTCAAATCAGAGACGAAAGTAGAAAAATGCATCCCACGGGGCGAAAGTAAAAGAAGGAAGCCAACAGAACGAAAATATTACAAATGAACAACTTTCGTCCCTCTTTGCGTCAATGAACTACTAAAATTTGTTCACTTGACAGAAAGAAGGTTGCCATCACTGAAGTGGTTTTGATTTTGAGCGCTACATATTAACCAGCGGTTGTTTCTGGTTTAATAATATTAGAGCATTTATAATCACTTAATAACAATTTTTTTCTGATTTACTTAACACGACGTCGTAAAGGGAATCAATGTTAACCATGAAATATGGCGTCAAAGTACTTACTTACTTACTTAACCGGCCCTACAACTCATTAAAGGTCTTGGCCTTCTCCAACATGCTTCTCCAACCGGACCTATCCTCAGCTAACGTCTTCCAGCTGGTTACTCCTGCAGTTCTCAGGTTGGCAAAAGCTGCATCGCACCATCTGGATTTTGGTCTGCCTGCACTTCTTTTGCCTTCCGGTTTGGTGTTAAAAAGTTTCTTCGGGATACGATTGTCGTCCATACGCTGCACATGACCAAGCCATCGTAGTCTATTTATTTTTGTTGTTCTAACTATGTCCGGCTCTCCATTAAGCTGCATAAGCTCATGATTAAATCGCCTGCGCCATCTGTTCATATTTTCGTCATAAGCTGGTCCGAAGATTGTCGAACGTGAGCAGCGATTGTTCGTCTTTCTGAGTCATGCACCACGACTCCGACCCATACGTAACTATTGGTCTTATCACACATTTGTATATTGCGCATTTAGAGTTTCTGCTTACTGATTTGGACCTTAAAATTTTTATCAGGCTGTAATAACTCCGGTTGCCAAGAGTTATCCGTCTTTTGATTTCGTCCATGATTACGTTGTCAGAATTAAGCAGAGATCCAAGATATACGAACTTGTCTATCACCTTAAATGTGTGTGTGTTACGCTTTGGCGTGTTGTCGATTCGATGGGGAGACAATCATGTATTCGGTCTTTGTGTCATTAACCTTTAACCCGAGGTCGGTACCTTTTCTGTCCAAAGCCGTGAACTTTTCCTTAACAGCTTCCATGTTTCGGCCCAAGATATCCAAGTCATCAGCGAAGCCCAGCAATTGACTGGATTTGGTGAAAATGGTGCTGCTGGTGTCGATGTCCATGGTTCTCACTGCTGCTTCAAGGGTCAAATTAAAAAGCAGCGTCGCGAGCGGATCACCTTGACGTAGTCCTTCCTCAATGTCGAAAGCGTCTGACAATTTGCTTCGGATTCTTACTCGGCTGTTAGCTCCATCCATTGTCAACTTTGTTAGCGAGATTAGTTTTTTGGGAACCCATAATTCCTCCATCACTCTCCATAACTTCCTCCTGTTGACACTGTCGTATGCTGCTTTGAGTCTACGAACAAATGGTGTATTTCCACGTTGTACTCCTTACACTTCTCCAAGATCTGTCTAATGCTAAACAGCTGGTCCGTTGTTGAACGACCTACACGAAAACCACCTTGATATTCACCAACAGTAGATTCCATGGATGGAAGAAGGCGTTTGTATAGAATATTCGCAAATATCTTGTAGGCGATATTCAAAAGCGAAATTCCGCGATAGTTGCCACACTCCAATTTGTCGCCTCTCTTGTACAAAGGGCAGATGATGCTATTCTTCCACTCTCCCGGCAACTGCTCGACATTCCAGATGCGCTTGATGAGCTCGTGCATCTCCATACATAATGCGTTACCACCGTGCTTGAAAAGTTCTCCAGGTATGTTGTCGGTTCCTGGGGCTTTGAAATTTTTTAGCTTTAAAATTTCATGCTCCACTTCCTGTAGCGTTGGTTCTGCAATATGTGGCTGCGCGGTCTGAAATGGTAAGTTGTTGTTGGTGTCGTTTCGGTTCGGTGGTCTGTTCGGGTTCAGCAGTTCCTTAAAGTACTCCGCCCATCGTCTGATGCACCTTTCCTCATCTGCTAAGACCAACCCATCCTTGTCCTTGCACAACAAAGGTTGTTGACTGTAACCTTTCCTCGATTCGTTTACTTTCCGGTAAAAATTCCGCGTCTCTTTTCGATTACCAAATCTTTCAATTTCGATTAAAACTTCCTTGTCATGTTGTCGCTTTTTTCTTCGGAATAGTTTTTTCTCGAAATTTCTCTTCGAACGGTACTCTGCCATGCCAGCTCGAGTGCATCTATTTAGATTTCTCACTGGATTTTTGTCATCCAGTGCTTTTCTGCATTCGTCATCGAACCAGTCATTTCTTTTCTTTCCCGTTCTCGTTCCTATCGTCTCTCCTGCGGCTTGCTCTACGTTTCGTCTAATTTGATTCCATGCCTCGTCTACGTTTCGTTGTTCGCTTTCCATTCCGTCAATAATTTTCTTCTCCAAACTATCCACATATTGTCGTATATTATTTTCGTCCTGCAGTTTCTCGACGTTCCACTTTTCCAATGCCGGCTGTCGATTGTGTGAAATCGAAACTCGAGCCCTAACAACCACCTTTACCAAGTAGTGATCTGAATCGATGTTCGGTCCCCTACAACTTTTGACATCCAAACATTTGAACAGTGACGCCCATCTATGAATACGTGGTCAATCTGGTTTTTGGTTCGTCCATCAGGTGATACCCATGTCGCTTTGTGGATGTCTTTATGTTCGAAATAGGTACTGCAGACAACCATGTTCCTTGACGCTGCGAAATCAATTGCCAACGTTCCATTTTCGCTTGAATTTTCGTGGAGGCTATATTTACCAATAGTGGGACGGTAGTAGACTTCGCGACCTATCTTGGCATTCAAATCCCCAAGTATGATTTTGATGTCTCGATTCGGTGCTCCATCGTACACTTTCACCAGTTTCTCGTAAAATAGCTCTTTCGCTTCATTATCTTTTTCCTCCGTTGGAGCGTAGACGTTAATAAGAGTATAATTGAAAAATTTTCCTCTTATCCGTAGAGTGCATATTCGTTCGTTGACAGGAGTGAAACCAATCACCGCGTTTCTGGCTCTACCGAAGACCATGAAGCCTGTTCCGTATCCTCTTGGGCTGTCGTTGCTCTTGCCGCTGTAATAAAACGTAAAGTCTTTACTGATCATAGAATCCTTCCCAGGCCATCTAGTTTCCTGTAATGCTGTAATGTCAAGTTAAGTCGCCCTTAGCGCACTAGTGAGTGCCCTCCTGGCCGTAACAGAGATCAAACATTCCATGTTCCTAATTGTAAATCGTTGTCCTTTCTCCGTTGCCTAAGTCGTTGCCATTTATCCTGTCCAATCCGAGCCTCTGTTGTTGAATTCATAACCATATTGCTTTTTTTGAGTGTGGTATGGTGGCTAGCCACACGCACAACCCACTAATTCGATTCCCCTCTGACCCGTGGGCAAGTCATCAGGTAGCACTCTTAAGTTTAGCACAAAACTCCGAAGAGAATTGAGGTCCCGGGGACTACGACGTGGACGTAAAAAGAGCACTTGATAGTTAAACAGTTGCACGCCTGGCACATGACACGGACTACCACACTCCGCTCATATGCAATCAGGCGCTACCCTATCTAACTACCCAATCCCGTCAAAGTAAGTTTGTTGTTATTTTGTAAAGTTATTGTTTGCTGTGTTTTCATTGACGGATTCATATATTTTATTGGCTGCTAAGCAAATATTTTTTATATTATAATGGAAACAATAATGGGAATAATGTTGTGTTGTGTTGACTTAATTCAAATAATTTAAGTCCTTGCCAAGTGACAACAGTGTTATTCAGTGATGTTGTTCGTAAATGGGAATATTGCATTTTTGTGCGTTCAACCCCAATCATTTTCGTGAAAAATACTATATTCAGAATGCATCAGTGTTGTTTCGTGGCTAAAGTACAAACCTTCCGCTGTCTCTGTGATAAAAAATAGTATGGATAACTCGGGACAAAAGTAAGAAAATTCAAACCGTGTGATTGCCGACCTCACCTTCGGTTCGGGCTGCAAACTTCACATGGGTTTGAATTTTCTTACTTTTATCCCTTGTCATCCAAATTACTATTCCACATTTGCATTTTTCAAGTAAAAATTGTATAATCTAATTCATGCTACACCAAGGTCAAAATAAAGAATTGTATCATTTAAATAAATTGTTGACTATCGTATTTTTGAGTAATGTTTAAATTATTCGCATTGTGTCGCCTGAACAAACAACATTACATTAAAGATAAAAACTTTTATTTTTTGGGTAAACACTCTTTACAATTCAACGAAATCAAGCGCATGGTTTTAACGTTATGTGAAGGCAGAAGCTAACTTATTTTGGATATTTCGAATATCCGGCTTTTTAAATTTTGAGACGACTGTCTCGGGGTAGCAAAAATGGTTCTGTTACTACTGAATTCGTAGTGCGTTGCGAAAATGCCATGTAAAATATGTATCTATATGCAATTATCTTGTGATAGCCATTTATCGCTATCACGATAAGTGGCTGTCACCAGATTATTGCACATAGCCATTATTCTTTTGTTCTAACGTAAAAATTAAAAAAAAATAACTTTGCATCTGTCAGTGTAGCGACGTTCGCGTGATTCGGAGTTTACTAAGTAGCGATAGCGATGTTTTCAGCCCTCCTGTCCGTCAGTCAGTCCGTCCATTCGTCTGTACACGTTCACCTGGGACTCACCAATGATTTACCGAGGAATCACCGATGATTCACCAATGACTCACCCATAATTCACTGGGGAACCACCAATGATTCACAGTGGAATCACCAATGATTCACAGTGGAATCACTGATAACTAACAACGGAATCACCGATGATTAATTGAGGACTCACCGATGATTCACCAACGAATCACCGATAATTCATCGGGTAATAACCGATGATTTATAGGGGAATGACCAATGATTCATCGGGAAATTGCCGATAATTCACCGGGGAATCGCCGATAATTCACCGGGGAATCACCGATGATTCACCGAGAATCACTGATCATTCACCGGGGAATCAGCTATGATTCACAGTGGAATGGTCCATGATGCACCGTGGAATCACCAGGGAATCACAGACGATTCACAGTGGAATCACCGATGATACATCAAGTCAAGAATGATTCACCGAGTAATCACTGATGATTCACCGAGTAATCACAGATGATTCACCGGGGAATCACAGATGATTCACCGGGGAATCACCGATGATTCACAGTGGAATCGCCGATGATTCACAGTAGAATCACTGATGATTCACAATGGAATCACTGATGATTCACAGCGGAATCATCGATGATTCACAGCAGAAACATCTATAATTCACAGGAGAATCACCCTTGATTCGGTCATAGTGGATTTGTCATAGGTAATTAGACCCGTTCGAAAAACGAAGAGCTTTGGTGCTTTACGGGGTGCTCTGATCATGGTACTCAGATGACGAATCAGCAATAAAAACGTTGTCCGTCCGACCTCCTGTCGCCGCGATAATTTGAGTAAAGCTCAACCGATTTTCAAAAACTTTTTTCCCTGAAAGACAAACACAAAATTTATAACAGGATTGAATTTGGGCAAAATCCGTCGAAATCTTTCGAAGTTACGATCGAAAGAGTGGTGAAAAACGTGGTTTTTTGAAAGTTGGTGGATCCTTTTCACTTATATCTCTGCGAAATTTGTACGGAAGTCCCTCTTCAAGGTTTTGTATGAAAGATGTGGACATCAGTAAATCAGGAAAATTTAAATTTGAGAAAATTTGTTGATTGGTTCGGGCTGTAGAGTCCTCAGTGTGGGACCAGCTCACGCTACGCGACCCTACACGATATTTGGTGCATTTTCGGGAATATTTCTTTAACAATGAGGTTTTTTGTGAAGTGTTGTAGAGAAAAAAAGCGAAAATTTTTATTCTTGGAAGTATGGATCAGAGGTCTCTCCTAAGAGCTCTAGGGCGGTTCTAAGATCGGGCCTAGTGCAATTGTTTTTTTTCAAATTTTTTCCGTTTTTTTTTTTAATTTTGGGTTTATTTTAAGGGAGGAGAGGTTTCTAGCGCTGTTGCTTCGGATGGGTTTTTCAATATTGCCCTCTCACGAATTTCCAATCCAATTCAATTTGGACGCAATTCCATGCACTTAAGAGTAGAGACAACATTCACTTAGATACGTTCGAATCTTTTTGCTACATGTAACCGAAGCAGTTAATTTGCATTTTTTGAGTTTGGCTGCTCTATCTGTCTACCTCTATCTGTATCCCTCTCCCTTTTTTCTTATTATATGTCTTTCAATAACTGAGCTAAAAAAATTAGTGAACAATATCCACAGGCTTCCAACCAGAATGATTGAATTAACGACAATATTAATTTACAGATTTTTAGAAAATCTTTTAGTTAATGTTTTCCGCTAATTTGATATTATCTGGTTAAACTCGTTGACATTTTATATAAGTTTTTTTCCTTATGACGGCAGTATGTCCCAATTCTCGCTCAATTTAAGAGTGATATCGCAAAATCCCCGCACAGGTTCCGAACACCATCAAAATTGAGACGACGTAATAGTGTAAATAACGATAGTAAGTGCAACATACAAGAGTCATGGGAAGGTGTTAAACAAAAAGCAAGAAGTCAATATTTCTCTGACTGTACGATAAAATTGTAATTGAACATATTTTCTATGGATTTTACACTGTTTGACCTACAGACAAAAAAACTAACATCACGAATAAATCATTTTTCATTTCACGCACGTAACCGTAAGAGAAAAAATAGCCTCCATATTATGGTGGGCCAAGGTTGATTAAGATATGCAATGCAAAAAAAACGCAGATCACTCATTGCTGTTCGGATTGCGTTTGCTCATAACAATCTGAAATCAGACATGCAAAAATCTTGTTGAAATCTCATCAATCTTGTAGGCAATTTCTATCGGTCATATCGAACATCTTCGTAAAAAGATGTTTTCGACGATGCAATCAAATTTAAAGACTTGATAATTTATCGGTCTATTAAATTTCAATTCAATGCTAAAGATGTGTGAGTTCCACATGTGTTTCTATTCCTTTCGGGCAAGTGTACGTGTACATACCACAATAACGTATACTTAATCATTACCAACTAGTTTGACAACTTTGAAAATTATAATTGAAATATTCGTAAGCTTTTTCTTTAAATAACCAAAATTCTGCTTAAATTGTTAAACGAAGTAACAACATGCAGTAGGGGCATCATAACGTTTTCATCGTAAACATTCTTTTCATGCTTACGAGGACCTTAAAGTACTTTCGGTTCTCTTAGCAAGCATGAAAAACTCAATACATCACGCGGAAGCAAGTAGACCTTGTGATGTAAATGACTATTATTAAGTAGCTATGGTAGCTTACTGTCCGTTCGTCCGTCTGTGCACCGTCACAAAAATGACTTCACAAAAATGACGTTGCAAAAATGACGTCCAAAAATCAAGCCGTACAAATGACGTCACAAATCGGACGTCTCAAAAATTATGATAGGGGTCGTGCACATATAGCGTCACGCTTTAAGGGGTAGGGGGGCTATAACCAATAATAACCCTACAATTTAAAAAAAAGCCTTACGTCACATATGCACGCCGGCTCCCCTTCAAAATCAAAAATTCCGCTGACGTTAGTTAGGGTCTTACGGTCGATTTTGTCCGTGTGTCCGCGTCCTTTAAACAAAAATGCCCAGCTCATGCCCAATGCCCACTTTTTTCAAAAAAAAAAAAAAATGCCCAGCTCATAATGGTTCAACCATTCAAGCAAGCGAAAGGAATTTACTAAAATATTTGCCTTAACAGTTAACGCTTAACTTCAATATCACTTCACGCTGCGTGAATCACGCACATTAAATTTTACAAAATACGAATTACGAATTTTCTGCGAATTACGATTTGAAAACGTGCAGATACGAACAATGCGCTAGCAAAATGTAATGGATACGTTAGACAATATAGAACAAGAATTTATGAACAAAAAGAGGGATAGCGATAGATTCATTCTGTACTCAATGCTACCGTTGCTACCTATTAAATTAAATATGTACTACGAAAAGATCATTCACAATTGTATCTGGCTTTTTTTTTCAAAGGCTTCGGACTCTCAATTATTCCAATTAGACCCTCGACGCCCTTTTTGAATTAAAAAATCATGTGGGCGACGTGGGCGCCCAAAAAATTTGATAATGCCCACTCCCGTGCCCATGTCCACGGAAACTTGGGCATGCACATCCCCATACCCATGGGCATGCCCATGGGCGTGGGCAGCCCACTCACCTCTACGACATAGTACGAGTCCAATTGGGCGTTTTCATTAAAAGCATCGTGGGCCAAAACACTTAGTTCCATCAGGTTCGATTCAATACCTCTACTTGAGATGAAGCCATGATGCGTTGTGGAGACGTTGTGCGGGATAACTAGTTTCAACTGCGCGTAGATAACTTTCTCAAACACCTTAGCTAGATTCGGCATGACGTTTACGCCTCTATAGTTAGTGACATCGATTCTACGATCAGATTTATAGACAGGCGGCAGTTGGCCAATTTTAGAAAGGTGTGGATAGCACAGCTCAGAAATCGACCGATTGAAAACCAAGTTGAGTGGTTCAGACAAATATTCAGCACATTTACGGAGAAAAATCGAGGGAACTCCGTCATGACCAGGACCGTTGTTAAGATCCATTTTGTATAGTACAGATGAAACCAATTCCACCGTAGATGTAATGTCGTAGAGCCCATCGTCAATTTTGCCTTCAATGAACTCCAACAATAAAGAGTCGAGTGGATAATTGACGTAAACACTTTTAAAATATTGGGAGAACCTTTCTCAGCGTTCGTAGACGCTTTCTGACCATTGTACTTAACGACTGTAGGCAGAGAATTGAAGTTACGTTTCGATTTAACATGTCGGTAGAATGATTTCGGGTCATTTTTTAAAGAACGACTCAAATCACGGGTGTATCTACTGTATAACTCTCTTCTGAACGTTTCAAATTCCAATTTAGCATTTAAGAAATTCCCGTCGTTTATCACCGTAGGTATACCATCTTTGAGTTGTCGCTTACGTAATGTGTTTAATTTGTTAAATTCTACATTGTGAGCGTTTTTTAGATGAAGCATTCGTCTGTTGTACCATCGTGGGTTATTTGAGGAGCGAACAGTGGCACGAGGGATAAATTTGTCAAATGTCTCATAGATTACACCGTATAGCCATTTTAATGAGTCGTTCACATCCCAATCCGTACGTAGAAGTTCAGAAAAGTCAATAGTTGAGAGATGTTCGTTGATGTCATCGTAATTGGCCCTTTTGAAACAGTAAGTTACAGACGAGTCGACCTTCGATGTGTCATGAACAATTATAATCAAAGTCAAGGGAGTGTCCACATCAATAAGATGTGACCAAGTGCATGTTACAAAATACGGAAGAAGAAATCCGGAAAGCCTCAAAATCCTAAAACCTCAAAACACTGAACGCTCAAAAATAAAGGAGCCTCATAATCAGAATGAAATTTTGATCATAAATTCCGGATTTTGATACTTCCGGATTTTGAGTCTTGTATGTGCATATTTGAGGCTTTGTATGGAAAAATGTTAATTTTTTTGGGGGCTCTGCCAATGTGTTTGTTTGAATAACCGATATGAATAACACAAAGATTTTTACATAAAAAACTTATTGAAATTTCTAAAAGAATTTTGAGGCTTCCTAATTTGTTCTTCCTGATTTTGTAATTCCTGATATCCTACTTTAATACAGATGTACAGAGGTATACGTCGCGTTTAACTAGAATTTTTTCCAATATTTTCACATTCTTATTGGTCTACTGAAAGATTTGTTTTAATTACTTTACCCTTGCTCAGCCATTCTGCCGTAATTTATAATATATTTTCTCTCTCAAAATGACGTCACTAAGTTTCTTATGCAAATTACGGCAGCATTTTCAATCGCTGTTTGAGAAATGCCCTCGATTGCGACTAGCTTCTCTTGGCTGTAATCTATTCATTCAGCTCGTTAAAAATATGCAGTGGACTCATTGTCTTCACTGCGTAAGTTACGAACGGGTAGTTGTTGTCGCTGATAGAAAAGTACTTCGTCGTTTCCCTTAAAGCTTAATCAATTGTTTAGATTTAAACGCTGTTCTTTTCTACTACTACTTTTCTAATTCCGTAAATTTAGACTCAAAACTACCAGCGGGGGCATTGAGAGGGGCATTGCTTTGCACCTGCTCTCTCCCACTAGCTACGGGCCTGACTGAACTTCAATTCAAATGTTAACTAAAAAGATTTTCAATGACAACGTTCAATATTAACGGCATAGCCTGAAATTCGAAGGATTTATCGTCAGTTCGATTACTGTAACTCAGCACCCAACTATTAACTAAGCGAGAGTAAAAGTCTGACCAGCACGCTTATGAAACCTGTGTACTGCATACACATAAAAAATATGTATATGCATGGCATGTGCGGGTACTCCGGTTAGCTAATTTCAGTGTTTTAGATACACAAAAAAGATATCGAAAGTTCTCTATACGCGATCAGTTGATGTTAGTGTTTTGCACAACTCGGTTGAATAAATCGGCTCCAAGAAGATAAGGAAACATTTTTGCGTGATCGAAGTGCTTATAATAACATTGTCTCAAGTTTACTGCTGTTTATTTCAGTCAGTTTGAGATTCAAATGGTTTCTTAAAACAACATTTTTAAGGGATTAGCATAAGATGATAAAAAATTATTCGTTGTTCACATACTTAAAGATCTCGGCAACAAATTGATCCAGATATTCAAAATTGAAACGAACTGTATAGAGGAACTTGGAGTCGGTCCTCTGTGCTACTTTTTACCATTTCATCAACTAACGGTTCGCTTGTTACCAACATTGTAATCATTTCTCTTGTGTACACCTTGAGGAGAAAGTTTTACAAAAACTGACTGTTAAAGAATTAAAATCCATTTCGAGATTCTTCTGGTTCAGAATTCTTTAACTACCGAAAGTCGAAATCGTATTTTTATCACCTAATTTTTGTTGTTTCAATGGAGTGATCAGAGTTCCTGCATTGAACGTTTTGTGGTGATTTAGTGATATTTTAAGACAATTTTCCTATTACCTAAAAGTTAACCGAGATTTCTTCGTTGAATATAAAATGAGAAAAAAATTCAAGATTTTTCCGCTTCCAAGTAATGAAAATTTCCAGCCACAAGTCAAAAATACGGCAGTTGACATAAACCAAACAGTGGACAACGATGCAAAAAACAGTAAATCAAATATATGGTAGGTTGTCGGCGTAAATTACAGGTAGTTTAACAAATTTGCAAACTTATAACGCATATTTCGACTAACTAAAAATGTCATATCGTCTTTTCATATCAATTATGTAAATGTAACTTTTGCTTGACTAATTTGCTGTATAAATAGTGTTTTTTTCATGCTTGTGGTGAGAAAACTTGTGTTTTGTCCCCGCAAAATCGGTGAGAAAGTTACATATTCTTGCCGATGAGAAAGTAGTTATTTTCTCACCGCTCCCACGTTACACTGAATGAACATTTTGTCGTGGAAACACTCGTTTTCTCACGCGCAAGCATAATAGCTATTTGTTACCTGTTCTGAACGATTGATTTTAAGCTATTTCACGAGTTGTGGACTGAACGAAGTGAGATCTACAAGCGAAAATGCCTAAAAACATTCGTCCAGAACAGGTGCACATACAACTTTACATGCAAAGAGGCGAAATCTAAAAAAAACTTACAAAAATGCCCTCATTTTCGGCCCCGTCGCATGTAAAAAATATTGTGTTACATTTAGAGAGAAAATTGAATTCCACCTCGAGCGCATTATGGCCCTTGCGCTGCTTTGGCCTCAAACTTTCGCTCTTGTTGGGATTGCCTATTTTCTCCCCACGTATAACAAAATACTATTGTTAACTGGAACATTGACTATGGACTCGTTCAAAGTATGGCGGCTTATGTGTTCACCGCTACCATTGCAAACATTGACAGTTTATGTGTTAGGAAAAGGTTTTCGTTTTCGAAAAATTTCGAGATTTTCTTTTCTTCGAATAAGAATAAGAAAGTAGAAATTGGCAACCAATACACTCGGCATTGAACGATTTTCAGCGACTTTTAAGAAAATACAAATTGAAGAACCAATTATAAGTGTTTACTTAAACATAACAGCTAGGCAATATGAAGACGAGAATAGTAGATTACAGTGGGGGATGCGGAAATAAGTCATTACATGAGGGATTAGTTTTGTGAAATGAGCCGAACTCAAGAGGGTGTTTTTAAGCAAAAAGCTTTGAAAACTGTTTTTTGACGAGTGTAGAGTTTGTATCCCTGTTAAAAACAGTTTTTAAAGCGAGTTGCTTAAAAATACACCAATAAATTTGCGAGTATCACGAAATGATCCTGAATGGATGACTTACTAAGCACTCCCCACTGTATACTATTTTAATCGGTGTCCCAACCGAAAACGCGTCATTACATGCAGATATACATGTAATGAGAAGTTTCCGGTGGGGGCTACATGTAATGAATAACATGTAATGAATGACATGTAATGAATAATTTCCGTGGGGTGCTCATATACATGTAATGACACGGTTTCGGTGGGACAACGAGTAAAAGTATTTTTAGGCAATTACCAGCACAAATGGTGAAACCTGTGAAATGGGAACAATCGTATTCATATTATTTGGACCTAAAACAGCGCTCAAAACAATTTTGAAGCAAGTCAACGCGGAAGTCGCTTAGCATGCGATTAAAATAGGAGCATTCAAAAAAGTCACTAACAATTCTTCCAAAATACTTCCAAATTGTTAAACAAAACTGAAGATAACAAAAATGTTGCTGATTTCTTTGTTTACGACTCAAAAATAACCAAAACAAATTCTCAGTTCTTCTACTTCAAAATTGCAAAACCATACCAAGCATCTGATCGTCGATTTGGATGATATATGAAGGGACCCGTACGTATCAGAATAGATGCGACAAACAAAGTTGATGTTACGAAAAGACTCGAAAGCATTTAAGTAAATATTGCCTTACGTCCACATTAAATTGCATTGAAAATTGCCGATAGGGCAATATTGAAAAACCCGTCCGAAGAAACGGTGTAAAAAACCTCACAAAACGGACCCCCAAATAAAGAAAAATGTTCTCTTTAATTTTCTCTGCAACATAGGAAAAAACTATTTTTGGGCTAGGGCCGACATAATTCCCTCAATTTACTAGACAAAATAGAAAAAAAAATTTTTGGTTAGGGCCGACCGACATTTGGACTGACCTGAGGCCTACTTGAGCCCTAAGCACAGGCATCGGGCGAAATTTGTTTTTGAATATAATTTGGTAATCAGTTACCTCTCAAAAAGAAAAAAACCAACAAAATCGGTTAGGATTTACACGATTTATGTAAACAAACACGTTGGGCCCAGTAGAAACTCAGTTTTTCGGAGACCTGGCTGAGTCCAAGGGCCTCTGATCAAAAAATTTTATTTCATAAAATGTGAGACATTTCTAGACCTTTCGATTAAAAAAGTCAATTATGAAAATAGGAGTAAATCGTTATGTACAAAACATAGAAGGGACCCGTACGTACCAGAATAGATGCGGCAAACAGAGTTGATGTTACGAAAAGACTGGAACGTATTTAAGTAAATATTGCGTTCACATTAGACTGTATTGGAAATTGCCTGTAGGGCAATTTTGAAAAACCCTTCCGAAATAAAGATGTAAAAAAATTCTCCGAACGCACAAAATTGACCTCCAAATAGAGAAAAATGTTCTCCTCAATTTTTTGGGCTAGGGCCGACCTTAGTACTGACCTAGGGCCTCAAGTAGAGGCCTTGGATACATACTTCCATAGACAAAAATGTTTCCCTCAATTCGCTCTGCAACATAGCAAAAAACATTTTTTTATGTTAGGGCCGACATTAGGACCGACATGAGGCCCACTTGAGCCCTAAACACAGGCAAAAATGCTTCTATAAATTGTCGTCCGTGCCGAGATCTTTAAAACAAAAAAAAGTTTTTGAAAATCGGAGGAGATATGCACAAAAAACACGAAGGGCCCTAACAAAGACTCTTTTTTAGTGCCCTAGCTAAGTCCAAAGACTCAAATCGAAAAATGTTTCTTCCACAAATTGTCTTTCAAACAAAAAAAAACTTTTGAAAATCGGTAAAGATTTACTCGAGTTATGTACAAAAAACACATAGAGCCCTAGCAGAGACTCGTTTTTAGACTCAAATTAAAACAAAATTCTTCCATAAATTGTCGGCCATGCCCAGATCTTTCAAACAAAAAAAAATTTATGAAAATCTGAAAAGATTTACTCGAGTTATGTGCAAAAGACCAAAAACCACTTAAACGGCCCTAGCTCGGCGCCCCTTGGGCCGACAGTGCCCAGATTCAATTCCAAAATATCGTGTTGACGGACAGACAGACAGACAGACAGACCGACAGGCCGACAGACAGACCGACAGACGGACATTGTTTTTTTCGCTGATTTGTCATCTGGAGGCAACAAAAAAAGTTTATCCTTACTCCCGGTTTCGAATTCGCAATGCAACAAACGTGGTAGTAAACGCATCAGACCTTCGTACTTCGCACGGGTCTAAAAACACGTAGGGCCCTAGCAGAGACTCGTGTTTAGTGCCCCAACTTAGTCCAAGGACTCAAATCCAAAAACTTTTCTTCCATAAGTTGTCGGCCATGATCAGATCTTTCAAACACAAACAAGTTATGAAAATCGGAAAAGATTTACTTGAGTTATGTACAAAAGACCAAAAACCAATTAAACGGTCCTAGCTCGGCGGGGCCAAGGGCCAATGAGCTAGGGCAGCTTAAGTGATTTTTGGTCTTTTGTACATAACTCGCGTAAATAATTTTTTTTTTCTGAAAGGCCTGGGTATGCCGGACATTTTATGGAAAAACTTTGTCAAAGAAAGTGGTCAAAAACGTGGTTTTTTGAAGGTTCGTGGAGCTTTTTTACCTATATCCCCGCGAAATTAGAACGGAAATCGCTTTTCAAGGTTTTTAATGAAAGATATGGACATTGGACATCCACATCCACATCCACATCAAGATAATTAAATTAGTGAAAATCTGTTCGGGCTGAAGTGTGGGCCCAACTCACGTTACGCGACCACGTACGATATTTGATGATTTTTCGTGAATATTTCTTTAACTATGAGGTTTTTTGTGCGGTTTTGCGGAGAAAATAGATGCGAACATTTTTGTTTACGGCAGTATAGGTGAAGGGCCTCTCCTAAGTGCTCTAGGTCGATTCAAAGATCGGCCCTAGTGCAATTTTTTTTAAATTTTGAGATTTTTTTAAGGTTTTAGAGAGGTTTTTGCGCGTTTCCGACGGGTTTTTCAATATCGCCCTTTCGGCAATTTCCACTGCAATTTAATGTCGACGTAATTTCATGCTTTCATCTATTCTGATGCGTGACCCGTACCTGCATATGTTTTATTGTTAATTTGTCATCTAAGGACCATGATCAGAACCTCTCATTTTATTCCCGGGTCGAAATTGGGGAGGTTCGCTCTTCGGACGGATCTAAAAATCGCTAAATAAAATCCTCAAAAACTCAATATTAGCGTTTTTCAATGATCTCACGAAACCTCACAAACATTTTGAGATGCTGAGATACCTCAATTTAGCCTCAAATGTAAACTTTTTTTTACTCGGGTAGTTGGAAGAAAAGATGATTTTAAGTGTTTGTCTGGTCGTAATTAACGAATCTCAAAAGGAACACGAGCGCTACCTACTGCTTGCATATTTGTCATGTAATAGTGTCCCAATGTAAAACTCACTCACTTTCTCTTCATTGTGGACTTTAGTTTTAAAGTAAATTTTTACTATTTCTACACTTTCCCAAGCACTTTGCTACGATCTTGAAAATTTTTATAAGAAATCTTCGCTTGACTTTGGGAAGGATGGGAGGCCTGAATAGAAATTACGGTTCCTATTCCTAATGAATAACTTGTAAAGGAAGTACGAATCGACTACTTACGATTATTTTCCGGTTTCTAGCGACTCAAATGTTGACCCAATGCCTACGACATGGAAATTCTGGCAAAAGCGACGATACCTGGTAAGTTGTCTTCGTATGTAAAAAAGATTCATATCATGGGCAAAACTTCTGTTTCTAGGTGATTTTGATGGCCTTTTTTGGGTTCTGTAACGTTTACACGTTGCGTGTCAATTTAAGTGTTGGCATAGTAGCAATGACGGAGAATCGAACAGTTCATTATGAAAACGGAACCGTTGGCTATGTGAGTCAATGTTTTACGAATTTACAGTAACGAAACTGATGACCATGTCATTTGGTGGACAGGAACAATATTTCCAATGGAATTCGAAAGAACAAGGTCTGATTTTGAGTTCTTTCTTTTATGGCTACATTCTAACGCAATTTATTGGCGGATATTTCGGAGCGAAAATTGGCGGTAGTCTTGTGTTTGGTGTTGGAATTTTTGCTACATCGGTACTCACATTACTCACTCCATTGGCTGCTCGAGCTGGTTTTGAAGTTCTGATGGCTGTTCGTATCATAGAGGGAATTTTCGAAGGAGTCACATTCCCTTGCATTCAAGATGTTTGGTCTCGATGGGCACCACCACAAGAGCGATCACGTGCGTCTTCCATATCTTATGCTGGTACTTATGCGGGAACAGTAATCTTTAATTGTCATACGCTAGATCAGCAGTAAAATGAATGAAATTCTGCAGGTCATTGCGATGCCGTTGAGTGGCGTTTTAGCTGCAGCTTTAGGTTGGGAAAGTTTATTTTACGTATTTGGTAAGATCTTTTGCGCAAGTCTGTTGTAATTCAAATGTTTCAGTCTTTTTTATGTGAACATGCAGGCGCAATTGGCTGCATATGGTTCACCGCTTGGATGTTGATTGTAAAACGAGGACCTGAACTGGATCCCTACATATCCAAGGAAGAACTCGACTACATTCAAAGTTCATTGGGATCGTTGGATCGAAATGAAAATGCTTCAGTTCCATGGAAATCAATTTTTACATCGAAAGCGGTTTTCGCCATCTGTGTGTCCCATACCGCTGAAACGTGGGGATTGTATACGTTCATTACACAGTTGCCGACATTCTTGAGAGGTTTACATTGTCTGATTGGATGACACGCAATCACAACCAAATTATTGTTATTTAGATGCCATGAACTATGATTTGGGAAAGACGGGTTTCCTGTCTGCCTTGCCATATTTGGCCATGGGAGTTTTGTTGCTTGTTTTCGGTTACTTCGCTGACCTTTTCCAAATCAAAGGATATCTCACAACAACGCAAGTTCGGCGTTACTTCAATTGCTTGGGTTTTTTGGCACAAGGTTTCTTTATGCTCTTAGCAGCTTATTTACTTCATCCGGTATGGAGTCTTGTGTCAATTATCTTAGCGGTAGGACTGGGAGCGTTGGCCTGGTGCGGATTTTCTATAAACGCATTGGACATTGCCCCCAATTATGCGAGCATAATATTCGGCATTCAAAACACGTTTGGAACATTACCCGGAATCATATCGCCGACTCTTACCGGATTTTTGGTGCAGCACAAGGTATTTTAGATATTTGACTGCGATTTACATCGCTAAAATTGCGTACTTAAAGACTGCTGAAGAATGGCGTATGGTGTTTTACATAACAGCGGCCGTGTACGCGATTGGAACGGTTGTTTATTGGTTTTGGTGCTCTGGCGAATTGCAACCATGGGCGAAGGAGAGTTTGAACAAAAATGGTACAAATAAGGAATCGAACGATCCATAGGCTTGTGAAAATAAGCAGGTGACTTAAATTTGACTAGATAAATACATTGTTAGCAAAATCGACTCGTTTTATTCTTTTATTCCGCATAAACCCTCAACAAAGAAATTATTCTCTTTTACTTGGACCCGTGCACCGATATTTTCAGCCGATGAACCATCATTGCGTTCAAATCCGTGTTTTTTGTATTTCTTTAGATCTTTATTTAAATTCATAATATTTTATTACACATTGCATAAAAGTTGTAAACACACCTAGCGAAAATAGTATATTATAACACAAAGTGTTTAATCGCCCGATTATAGTCGAAGTGAAATGACTCCAATTGTACTTAAGTACTCGTTGACAGCATTGTAACTAAAACAAGCCTATTATGTACCTCAAACTAAAAAAAAGTCTAAAACGTTTACTTTGAACACTTTTCTTCAAATTCGAAATTCTACACGAATAATTTCTTAATTACTGGACCAATTATTAGAAAGAGAGCTACATTTGAAATTACGTATGAATTTTGGATTCGAAAAAAAATTATTTTATTTTCGAAAATATTTTGAATTCTAAAAAAATGAATTTTCGAAATTATTTCCGAAAATTTTTAGAAAATGTCAAATTCTAGAAATTTTCATTACTGATACGCCAGTACATGAGAGAACCCACCACATGAAAAGTGAACGAGACCCAAAGCTCTCTCTTTCGAGCTTTCTCATATCAACGACCCAAAGCTCTTTCTTGGGAGCTTCCTCATATTAAATAAAAAAACTGATCGTTTGCTCTGGAGCTAACAGAAGGCAGCCTCATCCTTATGTATGTCTAACTACACTCGTTTGATAGCTTGTATATAGATAGACTGTCAGAAAAAAAATTTACATCAGGATCAGGCTGCCTTCTTAAGATACAGCTTCTGGAATTTTCTCTATGGAAATACCACTTTGCTCTGGAGCTACTAGAAGGCAGCCTCATCCTCATGTCTCACTAAACTCGTTTGATGGCTTGTATAGACAGACTGTCAGAATAAAAAATTTTCACCAGGATC
The DNA here is from genome assembly GCA_029228625.1 of Pseudolycoriella hygida. NCBI lineage: Eukaryota > Metazoa > Arthropoda > Insecta > Diptera > Sciaridae > Pseudolycoriella > Pseudolycoriella hygida. The sequence goes on along the minus strand of CM055405.1, from coordinate 25,339,640 downwards.
AGGCTGCCTTCTTAAGATACAGCTTCTGAAATTTTCTCTATGGAAATGCCACTTTGCTCTGGAGCTACTAGAAGGCAGCCTCATCCTCATGTCTCGCTAAACTCATTTGATAGCCTCTATAGACAGACTGTTAGAAAAAAAAAATTACATCAGGATCAGGCTGCCTTCCCAAGATACAGCTTCTGGATTTTTCTCTATGGAAATGTCACTTTGCTCTGGAGCTAACAGAAGGCAGCCTCATGTTCATGTCTCACTATACTCGTTTGATAGCCTGTATAGACAGACTGTCAGAAAAAAAAATTTTACATCAGGATCAGATTGCCATCCCAAGATACAGCTTCTGGAATTTTCTCTATGAAAATGCCACTTTGCTCTGGAGCTAACAGAAGGCAGCCTCATGTTCATGTCTCACTATACTCGTTTGATAGCCTGTATAGACAGACTGTCAGAAAAAAAAATTTTACATCAGGATCAGGCTGCCTTCCGAAGATACGGCTTCTGGAATTTTCTCTATGGAAATGTCACTTTGCTCTGGAGCTACTAGAAGGCAGCCTCATCCTCATGTCTCGCTAAACTCATTTGATAGCCTCTATAGACAGACTGTCAGAAAAAAAAATTTCATCAGGATCAGGCTGCCTTCCCAAGATACAGCTTCTGAAATTTTCTCTATGGAAATGTCACTTTGTTCTGGAGCTATTAGAAGGCAGCCTCATGTCATTTCTCACTAAACTCGTTTGATAGCTTGTATAGACAGACTACCACAAACAAAATTTTACATCAGGATCAGATTGCCATCCCAAGATACAGCTTCTGGAATTTTCTCTATGGAAATACCACTTTGCTCTGGAGCTAACAGAAGGCAGCCTCATGTTCATGTCTCACTATACTCGTTTGATAGCCTGTATAGACAGACTGTCAGAAAAAAAAATTTTACATCAGGATCAGGCTGCCTTCCGAAGATACGGCTTCTGGAATTTTCTCTATGGAAATGTCACTTTGCTCTGGAGCTAACAGAAGGCAGCCTCATATTCATGTCTCACTATACTCGTTTGACAGCCTGTATAGACAGACTGTCAGAAAAAAAAATTTACATCAGGATCAGATTGCCATCCCAAGATACAGCTTCTGGAATTTTCTCTATGAAAATGCCACTTTGCTCTGGAGCTAACAGAAGGCAGCCTCATGTTCATGTCTCACTATACTCGTTTGATAGCCTGTATAGACAGACTGTCAGAAAAAAAAATTTTACATCAGGATCAGGCTGCCTTCCGAAGATACGGCTTCTGGAATTTTCTCTATGGAAATGTCACTTTGCTCTGGAGCTACTAGAAGGCAGCCTCATCCTCATGTCTCGCTAAACTCATTTGATAGCCTCTATAGACAGACTGTCAGAAAAAAAAATTTCATCAGGATCAGGCTGCCTTCCCAAGATACAGCTTCTGAAATTTTCTCTATGGAAATGTCACTTTGTTCTGGAGCTATTAGAAGGCAGCCTCATGTCATTTCTCACTAAACTCGTTTGATAGCTTGTATAGACAGACTACCACAAACAAAATTTTACATCAGGATCAGATTGCCATCCCAAGATACAGCTTCTGGAATTTTCTCTATGGAAATACCACTTTGCTCTGGAGCTAACAGAAGGCAGCCTCATGTTCATGTCTCACTATACTCGTTTGATAGCCTGTATAGACAGACTGTCAGAAAAAAAAATTTTACATCAGGATCAGGCTGCCTTCCGAAGATACGGCTTCTGGAATTTTCTCTATGGAAATGTCACTTTGCTCTGGAGCTAACAGAAGGCAGCCTCATGTTCATGTCTCACTATACTCGTTTGATAGCCTGTATAGACAGACTGTCAGAAAAAAAAATTTTACATCAGGATCAGGCTGCCTTCCGAAGATACGGCTTCTGGAATTTTCTCTATGGAAATGTCACTTTGCTCTGGAGCTAACAGAAGGCAGCCTCATGTTCATGTCTCACTATACTCGTTTGATAGCCTGTATAGACAGACTGTCAGAAAAAAAAATTTTACATCAGGATCAGGCTGCCTTCCGAAGATACGGCTTCTGGAATTTTCTCTATGGAAATGTCACTTTGCTCTGGAGCTAACAGAAGGCAGCCTCATATTCATGTCTCACTATACTCGTTTGACAGCCTGTATAGACAGTCAGAAAAAAAAATTTACATCAGGATCAGATTGCCATCCCAAGATACAGCTTCTGGAATTTTCTCTATGGAAATGCCACTTTGCTCTGGAGCTAACAGAAGGCAGCCTCATGTTCATGTCTCACTATACTCGTTTGATAGCCTGTATAGACAGACTGTCAGAAAAAAAAATTTTACATCAGGATCAGGCTGCCTTCCGAAGATACGGCTTCTGGAATTTTCTCTATGGAAATGTCACTTTGCTCTGGAGCTAACAGAAGGCAGCCTCATATTCATGTCTCACTATACTCGTTTGACAGCCTGTATAGACAGTCAGAAAAAAAAATTTACATCAGGATCAGATTGCCATCCCAAGATACAGCTTCTGGAATTTTCTCTATGGAAATGCCACTTTGCTCTGGAGCTAACAGAAGGCAGCCTCATGTTCATGTCTCACTATACTCGTTTGATAGCCTGTATAGACAGACTGTCAGAACAAAATTTTACATCAGGATCAGACTGCCACGCCCCAGAAATACATGCAGTTCTAATTGTTGTAGAATTCACACTTGCAGCTTGTTTTCAGTAACATAATAGGCCGGTTATAGTTACCATTGCTGTAAAACACATTACAAGACTTTTAAGTGACCGATGTAATTTATGAATTTTGAAAAAACTTGTTACATCACAATAGCGAGACTTAGTTAAGACTAAAAATTTTAGCTAGAGCGCAAGAAGTTAACGATTTTTTTTGCTTAATGTTTCAAAATGTTAACAATCACATTACAACTTTGAATAATTTTCGATTTTGGAATAAATGGAAGTCGATCGAACAACATTGATAATGTTAAGAATGAAGTGCGTAAGAACTGCAATTAGTGAAAAGAGCTCTCGATAAATTGGAACTATTTTGGAACAATCAATCCTTGGAGCATATCAAAACTATTTCCGTCTGGATGCACTGTAGTGATTCCACTTGATGTCTCGACCTGAAGAAAACCAAATCTATCTATTCCAACGATTTTTGCTGCCCTTTGAGCTCCTTTAGTGTCAACAATTGTCACCTTAGCCGAACTGAAGTGAAAATCACGGATTTACGGTTAAGGTTCTGTACGTATAAATCTCTGAGACGGTTGATTTGGGACAGGGAGCGAAATCGTCTAAAATCAACCGTCAAAGAGAGGAACTATTGAGTTTGTTGGGATCAAAAGTAGGTATTTTCCATCTGTCAAAGTGACGTTTTAAACGTCAAACGATTTTTTTTTAATAGTCAGATAATCTTTTATTTTTCCTCAATGCTAAAATAGAATCGAAGAAAAATAAAAGATTATCTGACTATTTAAAAAAAAATTCGTTTGACGTTTAAAACGTCACTTTGACAAATGAAAAGACCTACTTCTGATCTCAATTTCTTTAATTGATCTGCAAAAATTTACAATTCTTCTCCTCAAATGAGGGGAAATAGTTATTTGGATCACAAGGGATGAAAGTATAAAAATTCAACCTGTGCGATGCAGCCTTTGCCTTCGGCGCGGACAGCAACTCTTGCGCAGAGTTGAATTTTCATACTTTCATCCCTTGTGATCCAAGTAACTAATTTTTTGAAAAAGAAAAATAATTTTTTAAAAAAACTATCAATTTTTGCAACTCAATATATTGAAGAAATTAATTCACAACTTGGGGAGAAATAAAAAATTCTAGTGTTTCAATTCGAGTGAATCACAGCGCCGCCCGCTTCGCTCTGATTGTTAATTTCATTCACTTTACAATGTTCTCTTCTCAGGAAATTTTTTATTTTCTCCCTTAGCTTTGGATATAAATAATTGAACTTTTTACCTGTGCATAAAGTACTTGTAGTACAAATCAAATAAACATTGAGAATTTCCAGACTGCACGAGTTCTATCAATCTTTCGATTTTGTTAAATATTAGCGCCAATGTTTTTTCAAGAGTTAAATTTGGCAAGTTCGTGTCATATTTTGCGTTGTACTCATTAATCAGGTCATTGATGCAAATGGTTGGCGTTGAATTGGACAAATTTAGACCGACGCCAACGTTACATATTGCGACAGTAGCATCAATTTGTGAATTGACTATAACTCCACCGATTTTTGTATTTTTTGCGTAGATATCATTCGGCCATTTTATCCCTAAGTCTACGTCCTGAAATAAGATAATTTTTGGCAATTAAGGGAACGTTTCATTAACTATTGTCATAATTATCACACAAGAGCAGTTTTCCCAAATTATGCTGAGAGTTTTGTTCGTGTCTCAAAAAAAAAAAAATTTTTTTGCGATTCACCAACAAAAACATGCTTTTTCGTGCGTTATGTTGGTGTCGCATGAAGTAATTTTTTTAACGCACTAGTGCGGTAACATTTAAAAGAAAAATTAAGAAAAATATAGCCAAAGACCCGTAGGTATCAGAATAGATGTGGCAAAGAAACTCGAACGTATCTAAATATACAAATAAGCAAACAATCCAACGTTTTATGTTCTTTTATAACTGTATGAATTTCAAAGATCCATAGAAATTACCCAAGGTAATGTCAAAGACCCTACCGAAGTGCAACTCAGACCATTCAAATCTAGAAAAGCTTATATCCAAGGACTAAGTCGTTTTTCCCTAAAACCCTGAAACACGTGTTCACTAAAATTTTATTCTCTACAACTTTGCTTTTGGAAGCAACTTTCTACCTGTTATAGTTCTAGAGATATGGATCATCCCTCCCAATTCTAGAAGTGTTCATATCCCAGGAGTATGGCATTTTTACCCAAAACCCTGAGACACATGTTCTCTAAAATTTTATTCTCTACAACTTCGCGTTTGGAACCAACTTTCTAACTCTCATAGTTCTGGAGATTCGGGTCATCCTGCCCAATTATGGAAGTGGCCATATACCAGGATTGGACCATATTTCCTCAAAACTCTGAAACACGTGTTCGCTTAAATTTAATTCTCTACAACTTTGCCTTTGACAGTTGCATAGTTAAGGAAATACAGACGAAAAACTGTTTGCGTATATCTGCCGTAATTTGCATAAGAAACTTAGTGACGTCATTTTGAGAGAGAAAATATATGAAATTCTCTCTCAAAATGTCATCACTAAGTTTCTTATGCAAATTACGGCAGATATGGCCAAGAAACTCAATTTCGTCCATTCAATAGGTACCAGTCCCAGACCCCTACCCCGATTCTCTCTTTGATCATATCTCCGGAACTACTTGGCCGATTTTGCTCATCTACGAACTTGAATCATGGGAGGCATGTACCTTTGAGGGAAAAAAAGTTTATGCTGATCTCTTGAGCCGTTTGAAAAAAAAAGTGGAGTAGGACGGACAGAGGGATTCGTCATCTCTAGACGATAATAGATGCATCACCTCCCCCCCCCCCCCAACTCGATCTACCCCATGTTACAATAAAATTGTTTGTAGTAAACGTATAAGACCTTTGTACTTCGTACGGGTGCAAAAAGCTCGTTTTAGTTGGTGAATTGCAAAAAATGTTGTTTGATACATGTTACGGATGCTGGTAGTTTAACGCACACGATGAGTTGCCGAACTCGCCTAAGGCAATCTCATCTCTACTGCGTCAAACTAAATTCATACGTAAATTGTATCAAAAAACGCTATTTCTCGATTCCAAAGCCAGACATTAACGTAACTGTGGCGTGTCGTACTATGCAGTACAACATGGGAAAGTTAAATTGAATCATAGTCAGCAGCACCATGGAGGCAAAAGGTTAAGGGCTCGTGCATAATTTTCACGTAGTCTCGACCAGCAAGAATACAGCTTAGCTCACTCTGACAGGCAACTGGAAAGGTTACAGAAACTACAGTCGCATTACTCTTTCTAGCTTCGTGATTTAGGAAATAAGTATATGCGAGTATTCCTATGGAAAAAAAATAATTGGAACTTATGCTTCATAGACTTGGAAACTAAATTTGGTGCTCAGCGAGTATTTAATTAGTCGAAGTTTACTGATGGAGATTAAGAGGAGCAAGGCTGCGACCTCGGACAATACCATGCAACAGGTTAATTTACAGGAAAATGTTGCTAAAAACATTTGGGGTAAAAAGATGATAAGTCTAATGGCGGACATCTCCAAAGACTCTAGCCAACAAGTGGTTTGAGATAAGTGCAATTGTAGAAAAATTAAAGTTGGGGAAACCATTTCGTATGAAGATGGCAAATGAATTGGGCGGTTTCACAAAAGTATGAAAATGTGTTCACGGTCAGTTGAAGTCGTATAACGAGATCCACAGACTTCAGACTCAGACTTCACATGACAGACTCTGTTCATCTCGTCGATCCCAGTCAGAGACATTCTTAGAGATGTCAACGTCCCCTTCATACGGTCGCATTTAATTGAAGCGACATTCGTTGTTGGTTATCATTGTCTCCTAAGTCCTTCCCAGTCCGGATTTGGGCGCGCAGTGCCTGTTTTAGTGGAACAGGACGCTGTTCGCTTGCCATCCAGACCGCGCTTGGGCGCCACCTGTCATGTTGGTACTTATATAACGGTCAGTTGAGGTCGTATTACGAGATCCACAAGAAGGAATTTTACAAAGTTTATTTGCATTGAAATGAGAAATTTTATGGAAATTGCATTATCTTATAATTCGGTAATGTGTCTTTCAAACTGACAGTCACATAAATAAAACATTTGACTGACAGTGGAACTTTCTATTTATTTGGCGTTGAACGGAGTTGTTAACAGCACACAGCACCTTCAACTAGGCCGGTGCATTAGCGTCAGACATGTCGATCAACGCTGAAAAAATCGAAAAAATTTAGCCGCCGCAAGACAAGGAAAAATATTTCACTGACAGCCGCCGAGACTTGCCGAGCAAACTGCCAGTAAACCAAAAAATGAATTTTAAATGTCTTTCAATCAGTGATGTACTTTTCTACCCAACCGAACTCATGGATCCGAAATTACTTTAAATGTCATCGCGCTGAACAAGAAAATGATGGATCTCCGTCATCGTTTGACATTTCGTCATTTATACAAAGAAAAAGTTTCTCTATATGACAATTTGTTCTCTTCATCTACCTGAGGAACCCAGCCCCATTAAACATCTCTGTATGTCTACTTTAAACAAGGATTAGAAAATTCAGCGGAGATGCAATTTGCGAAAACGTTTCAGTCAGAAAATTCACTGCATCCCAAAGTAAATTTTGCATTAACTATTAAGTGTATGGAACTACGTCGACATCAAATTGTATTGTAAACTGCCGAATGGCAATATTGAAAAACCCTTCAAAAACACCAAAATTGACCCTCAAATATACAAAAATGCTCACCTGTTGTCTACAACATAGCGAAAAACCGTTTTTTGGGCCTAGAACCGACCTAGAGCCCTTAGAATAGGCCTCAGACACAGACTTCCATATACAAAAATGTTCCCCTCGATTTTCTCTAGACTATAGCAAAAAACCACTTTTTTGTCTTGGGCCGACCTTAGGACCGACCTAGGGCTCTTAAGAGAGGCCTCACACACATAACATCCATAGACAAAAATGTTCCTCTCGATTTTCTTTACAACATAGAAAAAAACCATTCCTTTTACCTAGGGCCGACCTTAGACCCAGGACACATACTTCCATTTACAAAAATATTTCACTCAATTTGCTCTGCAACATAGCAAAAAAAGTGTTTTTTTGACTATGGCCAACCTTAGGACCGACCTGATGCCCACTTGAGCCCTAAGCACAGGCACCGGGCCCAAATTTGTTTTTGAATATAATTTGGTACTCGACTACCTCACAAATAGCAATAGAATGAACAAAATCGTATAGGATTTACCCGATTTATGTAAAAAAACATGTTGGGCCTTATTTGAGACTCAATTTTATGGTCCTGGCTGAGTCCAAGGACTTTTAACCAAAAAATGTTCTTCCGTAAAATGTGAGACATTCCTAGACCTTTCGATTTAAAAAAAATTTGAAAATCGGAAAAGATTGACTCAAGATATGTACAAAAAACATGTAGGGCCCCAGCAGAAACTCGTTTTGAGTGCCTTAGCTTATTCCAAGGGCACAATCTCAAAAACGTTTCTTTTACAAGTTGTTGGGCTTTCATAGAGCTGTCGGTTAAAAAAACAATTATGAAAATCGGAAGAGATTTACTCGAGTTATGTGCAAAAAACACGTAGGGCCCTAGCAGAGACTCGTTTTTAGTGCCCTAGCTAAGTCCAAGGGCTCAAGATCAAAAAAGTTTCTTCCATAAATCGTCAGCCGTGCCCAGAGTTTTTCACACAAAAAAGTTTTTGAAAATCGGAAAAGATTTACTCGAGTTATATACAAAAAACACGTAGGGCATCAGAGGCTCGTTTTTAGTGCCCTAGGTAAGTCCAAGGGTTCAAAATCAAAAAAGTTTTTGAAAAAATGGTTGTTCTACTCGAGATCGTGTTGACGGACGGAAGGACAAAATTCTTTTTTTGCAGATTCGGTATCCCCCCACTCCCCCTCAAATCGATTGATTACAAACGTCGTGGCAAAAGCAAACTTCATTCTTCATACGGATCTAAAAAGAGACTTTGTATCCTGAACTAAAATCACTAGTGCCGAAAGATCGGAAAGTTTCACATAGATGGCAGTCCTTTAGTACAGAATGTTATTTTAGAACGAAAGATGGCCACCAATATTTCAATCAGCAAAAATTTTTACATTGAAATATTTTGGCCATATACTGAAAGAATTTATAGTGTTATTGGCCAAAAAACATGGATTGTCTATCAATATTAAATAAGTGTTCCATTGCAACGATGCTGCAGTGTACAAACAACTGAAAGAAGAGGAGTTTATCACATTTGTCATAATTTATCACGGTCGAAATCGAGTTAATGATATGCGTGTGTTTTTCATCTGCATTAAGGTGGCCTGTCAAACAAATTGATTTTTTGTTGGTTCTTCAAAATTGCACTTCAATAAAGTTCGAATGTGAGGAAAATTTGATGATAATGTTGGTAAATCATAAATTAATTGAAATGCAAATATATTTTTCCAGTGAAATGGCCGATAATTCGGAAAAGGAAAATGAAACGAATATTCGTCGTGGGTTGGATGTAATACAAAGTATGATTGATTTATCAGCGGATCGTTTAGAAGGCCTACGAACACAATGTGCGACAAGTGCTGAATTGACTCAACAAGAAATACGACTTTTAGAAGCGAAATTGGTGAAAATGTTTTCGGAATTGCTGATAACGAAATCCAAACTTCCAGAACGACTACCAAGAGGCCTACCAGCCACTGGTACTGATTTGAAACAATGGCTGCGTGTTGTTGGTAAATAAATGAAGAAAAAATATGTGAAAATTTGATCGTCAAAAAATGATTTTTTTTGTTCTTCTACAGGCTTAAGTTCCGAATCGTTGAACGTAGTGACGCAAAGAGTTAGTACATTAGAAGTGTTGCTGGATAAAAATGACACTGAGTTGTGCTCCTTATTGAATAATAATGCGAATGTTCGTGAAGAAGAGATACGTCGTTTGGTGCGAGCAATGTTAAATTTGAAACGATGCCGTGAATCAATCAACCTCGGCGAAAAAGAACCGGCGGATTTGTATTGGGACTCATGGGATCGCCATCATCATGTTCGGTCAGGTGCATCACCTCGCCCAAATCGGCCGGTTGGTCGCAATAAGGGAAGTCATTATACGTACCCAACAAAACAAGAAGTGCAAAGTCCTCCACCTGAAATTTTTCTACCCGAACAAAATACCAAACTTTCTAAAATATCACCAGAACACACTTCCTCGACACCGTCGCCTTCACCGCCATTATCGCCTTTAATCAACAACAACAAACAAAAACCTGTTAAAGGATTTCCAACAACACCTCCACCGTATAAAAAACATCAGACCTATTTAGGTCAACCGCAATCCAATCTGCCAACAGCTGGGACCTGTAGCAATCAAAACGTGAACGATGTGAATTCGTTGACCAAATCTACATCGCACGAATTGATCAATCAACAACAACAACAAATCGAGCCGACAATTGAAAATTCAACGGCGAAAGGCCAACAAGAACCACCACAATCACAATCCAATTCAAATGGAAATCAAACCATAACACACAATGCACCAACATCACGTACTCGATTGAATACCGAACCAACGGCGGACAATTGTCCAGACCGTTTTGATAATTCAATTAACATACCAGTTCCTCGATCACCAATCATGGGCCATATGATCGCACATCGATTTGCAAAGAAATTTAAGATGGGAACCTGCGACCTCTGCCATAAGCAAGTGATCTACGGTCTACGATGCAAAGATTGCAAGTATTTGTGTCACAAAGATTGTGAAAATCGTGTACCACCATCGTGTTGTTTGCCACAAGAATTGATCGATGAATTTATAAAGACATTGCCGTCCGACATTTTCATCTCTGGCAATAATTCACCGACGATATTCCGATCGAAATGCTACGATCGCCAGGCAAATGTCAGTTCACCAACATCAAGCTGTAACAGCTCAACACCATCAAGTCCAGCACCTGGATCAATGAACATTCATGTACCTCATACCCCAGCCACCAATAAGCAAACTCAATTTGATTTTCCCGATTCAGCGACATCATCATCGTCAGCTTCAACTGTGATATACGTACAAGAGGTGGACACACCGCAGAAAGACGATTGCATTCAAAAACCGGTTTCGCCACGACCGGTTCAAACGGCTACGGATGTATTGAGTGAGAAGACAACGTCGCAAACTAGCACGAACAGCGCCAGTACCAGTTCAGATCGTACCTATCTTCGCGTTGACTCGTTCGAAGACAGTGAAGAGAGAGATGATGACGACAACACGTGGCAGGAGCAGTGGAATCAACAGAATAGTGTTTCGTTGAAGGAGTGGGACATTCCGTTCGATGATTTGGAGATAATGGAAAAAATCGGTGACGGTCGATTCGGTACGGTGCATCGGGCTCAGTGGCATGGAGCTGTGGCGGTTAAGTTACTAAAAGAAAATTATTTGGACAATGAAGCGTTCAAATTGGAAGTGGCTACGTTTAAAAAGACGCGCCACGAGAATGTGGTACTTTTTATGGGAGCTTGTATCAAACCTCAGGCAATTGTAACGTCTCTGTGTAAGGGTAACACATTGTACACGCATATCCATCAGAGACGCGACAAATTCAATTTAAACAAAACAACAATGGTGGCACAGCAAATATCCCAAGGTATGGGCTATTTGCATGCTCGCGATATCGTACACAAAGACTTGAAAACCAAAAATATTTTTTTGGAAAATGGCAAAGTTGTTATAACAGATTTTGGTCTGTTCAGCGCAACGAAATTACAGTATGACAAAAATTACGGATTAGAGATACCGAGTGGATGGCTTTGTTATTTGGCGCCGGAATTGATTCAGGTCCTACAACCTTGTCGGCCGGCTAAGGACAATATGCCATTTTCGAAAGCATCGGATATTTATGCATTTGGAACGGTATGGTATGAGCTGCTGTGCGGTGAATTTCCATTCAAATCACAAGCATCCGAAGCGGTCATTTTTCAAGTGGGACGTGGTATGAAACAAACTTTAGCGAATTTGCAGGCGTCCAGGGACGTCAAGGATATTTTAATGACATGCTGGGCATACGAACCGGGAAATCGGCCAGATTTCGCTAAACTTCTAACGTTATTGGAAAGACTACCAAAGAAAAGATTAGCCAGAAGTCCGTCACATCCTGTACAATTGTCCAGGTCAGCTGAATCGGTATTTTAATTTGGATCACTTTGTAATTGAAAATTTCCTACAAACTATTTAATTAATTATTGTATTTAATCAAAATTTGAGTTGTAAATGAATTTTTTATTTATATTACGAAGCGCATTATCATCAATTTGTGACGAGCTTAGAAAAGATAAGTTATAAAATAAACAAAATACTTAAAATAATAAAATTAAATCAAAAAAAAGGTAAACTAAGTGTTTGATTTTGATGCATGTAGGAGGAGAACACGATATGTTCACAATATGAAACCTTTTGTCGAGACCTACAAAGTTCTCCTGCTTTAGTACTTGGGAGTAGCAATTTCAAATATTCGAAGAGACGTGCTGGCGAAAACAAAAGTAATGTCAACAAGAAATTGTACCAAAGCCAGAGATATTGTTTTCAAACCCATAATTATTTACACACATAAGCAAAGACCCGTACGTATCAGAATAGATGTGGCACATAGAATAAATCTTGCAAAAAGACTCGAACGTATCTCAATATAGTAATAAGCAAACAATCCAATCGATACAACTTTACTTTTGGAAGCAACCTTCTACCTCTTACAGTTCTAGAGATATGGATCATCCCTCCCAATTCTAGAAGTGGGCATATCCCAGGATAAGGGCAATTCTACCCAAAACCTTAAGAAACGTGTTCGCTAAAATTTTATTCTCTACAACTTTGCCTTTGGAAGCAACTTTCTACCTCTTATAGTTCTAGAGATATGGATCATCCCTCCCAATTCTAGAAGTGGGCATATCCCAGGATTGAGGCATTTTTACCCAAAACCCTGAGACACGCGTTCTCTAAAATTTTATTCTCTACACCTTTGCTTTTGGAAGCAACTTTCTACCTCCTATAGTTCTAGAGATATGGATCATCCCTCCCAATTCTAGAAGTGGTCATATCCTAGGATTGGGGCATTTTTACCCAAAAACCTGAGACACGCGTTCGCTAAAATTTTGTTGTCTACAACTTTGCGTTTGGAAGCAACTTTCTACCTTTTATAGTTCTAGAGATATGGATCATCCCTCCCAGTTCTAGAAGTGGTCATATCCCAGGATTGAGGCATTTTTACCCAAAACCCTGAGACACGCGTTCTCTAAAATTTTGTTCTCTACAACTTTGATTTTGGAAGCAACTTTCTACCTCCTATAGTTCTAGAGATATGGATCATCCCTCCCAATTCTAGAAGTGGTCATATCCCAGGATTGTGGCATTTTTACCCAAAACCCTGTGACACGCGTTCTCTAAAATTTTATTCTCTACAACCTTGCTTTTGGAAGCAACTTTCTACCTCTTATAGTTCTAGAGATATGGATCATCCCTCCCAATTCTAGAAGTGGTCATATCCTAGGATTGGGGCATTTTTACCCAAAAACCTGAGACACGCGTTCGCTAAAATTTTGTTCTCTACAACTTTGCTTTTGGAAGCAACTTTCTACCTTTTATAGTTCTAGAGATATGGATCATCCCTCCCAGTTCTAGAAGTGGGCATATTCCAGGATATGGGCAATTCTACCCAAAACCTTGAGAAACGTGTTCTCTAAAATTTTATTCTCTACAACTTTGCATTTGGAAGCAGATTTCTATCTCTTATAGTTCTGGAGATATGGATCATCCCTCCCAACTCTAGAAGTGGGCATATCCCTGGATTGAAGCATTTTTACCCAAAACCCTGAGACACGCGTTCTCTAAAATTTTATTCTCTACAACTTTGCTTTTGGAAGCAACTTTCTACCTCTTATAGTTCTAGAGATATGGATCATCCCTCCCAATTCTAGAAGTGGTCATATCCTAGGATTGGAGCATTTTTACCCAAAAACCTGAGACACGCGTTCGCTAAAATTTTGTTCTCTACAACTTTGCTTTTGGAAGCAACTTTCTACCTTTTATAGTTCTAGAGATATGGATCATCCCTCCCAGTTCTAGAAGTGGTCATATCCCAGGATTGAGGCATTTTTACCCAAAACCCTGAGACACGCGTTCTCTAAAATTTTGTTCTCTACAACTTTGATCTTGGAAGCAACTTTCTACCTCCTATAGTTCTAGAGATATGGATCATCCCTCCCAATTCTAGAAGTGGTCATATCCCAGGATTGTGGCATTTTTACCCAAAACCATGTGACACGCGTTCTCTAAAATTTTATTCTCTACAACTTTGCATTTGGAAGCAGCTTTCTATCTCTTATAGTTCTGGAGATATGGATCATCCCTCCCAACTCTAGAAGTGGTCATATCCCTGGATTGAAGCATTTTTACCCAAAACCCTGAGACACGCGTTCTCTAAAATTTTATTCTCTACAACTTTGCTTTTGGAAGCAACTTTGTACCTCTTATAGTTCTAGAGATATGGATCATCCCTCCCAGTTCTAGAAGTGGGCATATTCCAGGATATGGGCAATTCTACCCAAAACCTTGAGAAAAGTGTTCTCTAAAATTTTATTCTCTACAACTTTGCCTTTGGAAGCAGCTTTCTATCTCTTATAGTTCTGGAGATATGGATCATCCCTCCCAACTCTAGAAGTGGTCATATCCCTGGATTGAAGCATTTTTACCCAAAACCCTGACACACGCGTTCTCTAAAATTTTATTCTCCACAACTTTGCTTTTGGAAGCAACTTTCTACCTCTTATAGTTCAAGAGATATGGATCATCCCTCCCAATTCTAGAAGTGGTCATATCCTAGGATTGGGGCATTTTTACCCAAAAACCTGAGACACCCGTTCGCTAAAATTTTGTTCTCTACAACTTTGCTTTTGGAAGCAACTTTCTACCTTTTATAGTTCTAGAGATATGGATCATCCCTCCCAGTTCTAGAAGTGGTCATATCCCAGGATTGAGGCATTTTCACCCAAAACCCTGAAACAAGTGTACCCTAAAATTTCATTCTCTACAACTTTGCCTTTGACAGTGAATCTCCATATTGCATAGTTAAGGAAATAAACACGAAAAACTGTTTTCGTATATGACCAAGAAACTCAATTTCGTCGATTCCATTAGTCCCGGTGTCCCGACTCCTGACCCGATTCCCACAAAAAATTTTTCCTAATTTTCTGACATCAAATCCTTTGATTTGACACCAACATGAGCAATTTTTGTGCTATACTTGCTGAGATATTTGCGAAAAAGCTTCACCGACCCTCGAAAAACCATGTTTTTGGTCACTTATTCGACCATATCTCCGGAACCACTTGATCGATTTTGCCCATCTTCGACCTTGAATCATGGGAGGCATGTATCTTTCAGGGGAAAAAAGTTTAGGGTGATCAGTTGAGCCGTTTGAAAAAAAGGGGAGACGGACGGACATTTTTTTATTGTTGATTCGTCATATTTAGACGATAGTTAATGAATCACTCCAACTGCCACCTCGATCTACCCCATGTTACATTAAAATTGTTTGTAGTAAACGCGTAGGACCTTCGTACGGGTCCAATAATTTTTTGTGCTAGAGCCGACCTATAGACCGACACAGAGCTCTAGGTTGGACCCATCTATACTTGTGTAGGCAAAAATGCTCGACTGAGTTTTCTTAACAACAGAGTAAAAGGATATTTTTTAGGGTCAACCTTAGGCCCGACCTTTGGGCCATTTTATTCGCTAAGTACAGGCATCGCATCGATACATCCAGTCAGGTGCACCAAGGGACAGTAAGGTGTAGTGAGATGCAGTGAGGTCAGGGCCTAAAATAACATATAAAGAGTATTTTATCAAAAACCGTCAAGCCCAATTTTATCTTTTTTATAATTCACTAAAAATATTAAAATTGGACTTGACAGATTTTGACAAAACACTCTTCATATAAGCTTGTGGGAAAAATCCCCCGCAGAATACGGATGCACGTAAAACAAGTTCCCTTCATCCATTCGATTTATAAAGGAAGTTAATACTTTATTTCCATGTTTCATAGAACAATTTTCGCATAAAAAAATACAAAAGTTAGAATTTTTCTCGATCGAAGGAAGAAAAATTCGCTCGCTCCTCTCGCGATTACCTGTTTCCTCTACCCACCGAACAATTCAATTAATTGGTTTAGTCAATATAGGCAAAATTTGATTCTATTTGCCTCGGTACTATTGCTCCAGTAAATTTTCCACCCCAGTGAAAAATCCTTATTTTAGGCACTGAGTGAGGTACAGCGAAAGGCAGTGAGGTGTAAAAAGATGCACTGAGGTGTAGAAAGATGCACTGAGGTGTAGAAAGGTGCACTGAGGTGTAGAAGGGTGCACTGAGGTGTAGAAAGGTGCATTGAGGTGTAGAAAGGTGTACTGAGGTGTAGAAAGGTGCACTGAGGTGTAGAAAGGTGCACTGAGGTGTAGAAAGGTGCACTGAGGTGTAGAAAGGTGCACTGAGGTGTAAAAAGGTGTACTTAGGTGTAAAAATGAGCACTGATGTGTAGTGTAGTGTGGTGTATTGAGGTACTTTGAGGTGTAGTAGGATTTCGAAAAGGGAGATCGGCGAATGATTAATGGCCTCAAAATTTATGGAGATTGCCGACAAGGCGCGGAAGCAAAGAATACTGGGCAACCGCTTCTGTGCTGTAACGACGATAGACGTCCGAAAAGCTTTTAATACCGCAAGCTGGATGGACATAGCAAAGCATTGTATACCATGAGAGTCCACGATTACCTCTGCAGGATGTTGAAAAGCTATTTCGAGCGACGAGTACTAACGTACGATACTACTGAAGGAAAAAAGACAGTAGACATCACAGCTGGAGTACCACAGGGATCCATATTAGGACCAACGCTGTGGAATGTAATTTATGACACAGAGCTGCGTCTGAAACTGCCAAGATGCGCTAAGACGATATCTTTGACGACGGCTCACGGTTTCCGGAACCTCGAAGATGGAGGTGGAGGTAGTTACGATGGAGACGCTAGAAACTGTCGAAAATTGGATGACAACCGCAAAACTGAAGCTGGCCGACCAGAAAACCGAGATCATGCTAGTAGGTAACTGTAAAAAAAACTGAGCGGATCGTAATGAACATTGGCGGGGAAGAAATCACATCCACTCGCCAATTAAAATACGTTGGAGTTATGCTGGACGACCGCAGAAATTTTAATAGCCATGTGGACTACACGTGCGAAAAGGCAATGAAAGCCACCGCAGCACTGGCCAAAATAATGCCAATCGGCTTTGGACCGCCCAGCAGCAAAAGGTAGCTCCTAGCAAGGGTCACTCTATCGATATTGCGTTATGGGGCACCAGCGTGGATACAGGCGCTAAAGAGGAATCGGAGGAGGCTTAATAGATCCCAAAAGCTGGGAAGTATAAGAGTAGCAAGCGCATACCGAACGATATCTTTAGAAGCGGTATGTGTCATAGCCCATATGCATAACGCTGACGAAAGACAGCGAATGTCACAGAAAGAAGAGAAGGGAGGGTCAAATTACCAAAACAGATAGAACGCAATTAAGAGCCGAGTCATCGAAACAGTGGTAGCAAGAGTGAGACTCCACGGACAAGGGAAGGTGGACCCATAGACTCATACCTAACATAACGACATGGGTACAGAGGAAACATGGAGAGGTTAATTTCCAACTGACGCACTTTCTGTCGGGGCACGGGTGCTTCAGGAAATACATGCCCAGGTTTGGATTCGCGGAGTCATCTTTCTGCACAACATGCGCGAGAGAAGAAGAGACTGTGGAGCACGTATTATTTGTCTGCCCCCGCTTCGAACAAGAGCGAGATGAGTTGATGACGGTGAGTAGGTCAGAGGTAAATGCCGAAAACATAATATCGTAGATGTACCGCGATGAGGAGGTGGGGAAGCTACAAAGTGCACGGAGAGACCACCAAAGGAGACGCTGCCAGTTGATCTGAGAGATTAGGTGGGAAGGTACAGCCCCTCCCCGAAGTAATGCTGTGAGGCGGTTCCGGGGAGAAGAGAGCATGGAGAGTAAGGAAGGAGGTTTTAGTTGGTCGGTCATTGAAGAATGGAATCCAACACTCCCTTGGTCCAGGAGTCTATGAAGTTTTCCTCACCCTCATAAAAAGAGGGTGTAGTGAGGTGCTCTGAAGTGTAGTGAAGTGCACTGAGGTGTAGAAAGGTGTACTATAGTGAGGTGCACCAAAGTGCAGTGAGGTGCTTTGAGGTGTAGTGTAGTGAGGTGCAAGCCCGGCAATTTATGAACTAAAAAAGGCTACGTTGGTTTAAAAAGGCCTTTGTATGTTGCAATTTTACTCCATGAAAATGTTCTTAGGCGACGATGAAATAAGGAGTTCATACAGTAGACTGGTCTTTTGTGTAGTGCATGAACTCCTGATGTCATCGTCGTGTAGAACAATTTCATGGAGAAAACTTTCAGCAAACAGAAGTCTGCACTAAGAGCGTCGATTTATACGCCGGTTCTAGGGATGGGTTTTCTAATATTAATTTTTGTACCGAACTAGACTATATTAAAAAGGAGAAGCAAAGGTTTTTTTCTCTAAAAAAACACTCACCTCATAGCCATCCTCAGAGCAAATTGCATGCACCACAGCTGTAGAGAGTAAATGCTGTAACAGTGAAAGGGTTCCACCTAAATGACTGTCCAATGCGATGTGTAATTGAATTGAAAACAAAGCACATCCTTCCGGGCTGAGCCACTAAAAATGTAATGAAAATTAGGTCACCTTGTGACAGAATTCTTAGATCTAATTTCTAACCTCATTTCCCTGTCTCCCTTTTCCAAGTGTTTGCTTCAATGGGATCACCACTAAGCCATGGTCGAATGTTACATCTGATAAGACGTCCATTGACGAAGTCATAATTGGAGAAAAGATTGCCAGGCGACCGATTTTCTTCGTTTCTAACGTCTAAAAAAATGATTTTTTCAATTGGTTGATGCCGTGTGTTGTGTAGGGATTAGGAATCGGTGTTTACATACCATGAAGTAATCGACAGTAGAAAATCTCTCAGGACACAAATCCACCAAAATTGGTAAGAACTGCGCTGTGGCATTCGGTGGTTCAATACCGCGACCACAAAATTGCAATTTTAATTTTTTATTTTGAATAATATTTCCCTCAGTCATCTTGGTACGTAGATTCTCCAGCAATTGATATTTCACCTAAAAGTCGACATTGTTTCTTGAAGGTTTAATGATTACAATTCAATGATTCACCCTGTGATCTCCCAAAAAATATGCGGTGGTGTAGATAACGCCTTTAGTCTTCGTATTCTTTGTCGAATCGCACACTTTGATATCAAAATAAGTCTTCAGCAAATCCATCAAAATTTCTAGACGCGCTTGCTCGTACTGCATAAGTACTCCGTATTTAACTTCATCCTCTTCATAGCTGTTGGGATTCATTTCTAGGTGAACCTTTGAGAAAAATCATTTTCTTAGCCAAAACCCAACTGAACACGAAAAACAAAACAATTTCGATTTGGCGCTTCCAAACACATTAAACAATTTTCGTTTCAAACAGAAGAGAGAAGACGCGTTCTCTTCCTATGCATATGCTCTACTCACCTGGGAGAATATTGACTTGCCTCCGTTGCTTTGATCAGTTGCTAGCAGTAAACTTGGTGTATTCCACGTTTCCTCCGTACCCAAAATCTGTATATTAAGGTTATGTATGACGTTCTTTTGATCACGCAACTCGACCGACCCCTTGGAACTATAAGTGATTTATAAGTAATCAAAAAACTGTGCAGAGCATTGGGATCCGTTCAAAGTATATTTTTAGACCGACCTAAGTAAGCATTCTAAATGAGCGCCAAGTGAAAAATATTCCCTCGATTTTATTTCCGGCATACCAAATGGTTTATATTTAGAAATTAAACAAATTTCGGAAATTTTCCCAATTTTTAAATCTTAAAATTAACATTTTTTATTTTAAAATTTTAAAACTAAAAAAAATTTTCAAAATTTCACAAAAATGTTCAAAACAAATTTTTTTTTAAATTAAAAAAAAATCAAAATTTTAAATTTTTTTAAAAATTCAAAGTTTTTTCAAAAATTCAAAATAATTGAAAAATTCAAAAAATTTTCGAAACCTCGAACATTTTTCGAAAGTTCCACGAAATTTTCGAAAGTTCCGACAACGCGACGACTTTCGTAGGCGCAAAAAATGAGTTAGAGGAAGGATAAAGGGTAATCAAGGAAAAGTTAGAGCCAGAAATAGCAGAGATAGTATTAAAGAATGAGATACAATGGTCATTCATTCCGCCACATGCCCCAAATGGGGAGGTATGTGGGAAGCAGGGGTCAAGTCAATGAAATATCACTTGGTTCGAATGTTTTTACAGGAGCGGTGCACAATTATCAAGAATACGTCACCATGTTAGCGGAGATTAGAGGTGTGCGTGCCGACCTTTTTTGGAAGCCCGGCCCGGAACGAACCCGATCCGAAATTAAAACCCGAAACCCGACCGCCCGGAAAACGCTGGCGGCTCGGCCCGACCCGACCCGAACCCGATCCGAAATTAAAACCCGAAGCCCGACCGACCGGGATTTTCTAAACCCGAAAGCCCGAAACCCAAATCCGTGAAAAGTAGTTCGGGTTCGGGTCGGGTCGGGTTCGGGCGGGCTTTTTTTCGAATTTCGGGCAACCCGCTCACCTCTAATACATCATTGTTTTGTAGTCGATGTGATTTGAATATTCTAGGGTGCATCATTTTCAAAAAAAAAATTTGTAGATTATTATCGAACCCGCATCGTAAACCCGATAAAAAGTACACCCGAAACCCGCCCGACCGGAAATTTTAAAACCCGAAACCCGACCGACCGGAATTTTCTAGACTCGAAAGCCCGAAACCCAAACCCGTGAAAAGTTGTTCGGGTTCGGGTCGGGTTCGGGCGGGCTTTTTTTTTCGAATTTAAGGCAACCCGCTCACCTCTAGCGGAGCTAGAAGCGTGCTCAAATTCGCGGCCACTATGCCCAGTATCCAACGACCCCAACGACTTATCAGCGTTAACACCAGCAGGACATTTTTTGATCGGAGACAATTTATTAGCGTGTCCCCGACCGAGTCTGCTTGACACTCACGTCAGTCGACTCAGTTACTGGCGACAAATATCACAAAGGGTTGAGCACTTCCAGAAGCGCTGGAAAGCCGAATATTTATCACAATTACAGCAACGTCGCAAATGGTTACACCCGCATAAGAACGTGGAAATAGGGGGCTTAGTGTTGATCAAGGATGATGAGCTACCGCCGAATAAATGGTTATTAGGGCGAATCATTCGATCATTTCCAGATAATGAGGGGCTAGTACGTAGGATAGCGGTAAAGACAGCTATTACAACATACACTCGATCGATTCACAAAATTTGCGTATTGCCGATAGAGCACAATGCAGTACAACAACATTAAGAATTAGAAAATCTCTTAAACCATTTCGTAGAATAGTAATTTATATTTATCACCAGTCACAATTTCGAATAAAGTAATCATTCAGACTCCACGCCATAATAACTGGAATAAGGGTCGACTTTCTTTATTTCGCGATTAGCAATATTTTTTAGTTATTTTTTAAGTGCAGGTTTGTGTCTGATCGTTAGAGTCACGCACAAAACAAATATCAAAAGTAAACAACACGAACAAATTACTGGCTATGCACTTTCCATTTGCAGTCCCAATAATCGGTGGCGAGTGGAATGCGCCCAAAAACATTCCGGGAAGGAGCGAGGCTATACGGCAGAAATGCTATAGTCCACCAACAGCAGCACCAGTCGATTTGGTCGTTTCCGTCGTCCAGTTTTTTGGGGCGAGACTGTTACGTCTCTGACGTAACGGCTCCCTGTCGCCAACCGGCATATCGGAACGAGTGAAACAATTCATATTAGTCGTGCAAGCGGTACGGGTTAATCAGTTCGCCAGCGGCACTCGACCCGAATAGACACAATGGAACGGCACCACCACCATATCACTATCATTGCAATGTAGAAATAGTCAAATATATCCAGAAGGTGTTTTCATTCGGTTAGACAGTGTCCGCGGCTTATTCATATACTTTTTTCGAAATTTTTAAAAAATGTTGCAAAAGTACAAGATTTTTTTTTTCAAAATTCAAAAATTCCAAAAAATGTTCCCAAAAATTCCAAAAATTTTCAAAAATGCAAAATTTCAAAATTGTGCAAACTTTTTGAAAATTGATTTTGTTTTGGATGTTTTGCTGCTTCTAGGCCAAATTTTTTCTAGTCGTTGTATCGCTTCGAATATTGAAACGATTTCGATTTCTATCTCCAATATTATTGCGCAGTTATTTCGGGATAACATCACATCACCAGGGCTTTTCGATTTTTTTTTATCTCCAATAATCATCAAATAATATCAAGAATTCAATTTTTTTGAAAAAAAAGTTCAAAAAATTTCCAAAAATTTTTATTCTTTGGCACTTTTTTCGATTTCGTTGACCTTAAAGTCGCACTCATTCGATTTCCATAAAAAAAACTATTGAAAATCGGACAGAATTTACACGGGTTATTCAAAGACTTACAGACGGACAGACATCCGAACGTAAATTCCGATGGTCACAAGGTATCGATGCGTAAACGACGAGGTCTCCAAAGAACGTGAGAATGAATCCAGAAAGGTAAGAAATACTTACGTTTTTTTCTGTTCCACCAAATGTTCTTCATTATCGGTGGAAAAATGTTTCTTAACTGGGGACGGTTGGTAGCAAAATATGTGGTGCATCATTTTCACTTTTTGCCAACGTCCATACGAAAATTGCACCAACTCATGTTCACGTACTTCAGCATGAGATCGAAATGTTGGAAGGATTGCGTGCAATAGATCGGAACAAATGCTCATCATGTGGCCACCGTTTAAAAAATATTCAGTGAATGCATCGCTAAGTTCTTGAGAAACATATCCACAAACGACCAGCAGCGTAGTATTTTCCATCCAAACTTTTGCTTTAGGTGGCTGTGGTATAAAGGGGTAAATGGTGTAGCTACAAAAAAATTGACCAAATGATATGTTCTGTTGGTAAATCAATGACATTATGCCGTACGTGTTTTCCTTTACAATGTCCTTCAGTGCTGAGATGACACAATCGCGCGATACGACGCTGTCGGAATAAACCAAAATATTCGGTGGCTTAGCTTTGATTAAGCTTCCCTTATTTCGAACTAGCTTCGGACGAATTCTTTCTTTTTCGTTGGTCGATGGATTTTCATTGGAGACGGGGGTTGGATCTTTTGTACTGGACAATGTGGGCTTTGGCGTTTGTTCATCGGAGACGGGAATTGAATCTTTTGTAGACTTTGGCGTTTCCTTATCGGTCACCGCGATTGGATCTTTTGTACTGGACAATGAGGGCTTTGGCGTTTGTTCATCGGAGACGGGAATTGGCTTTTTTGTAGTTGACAATATAGACTTTGGCTTTTCTTTATCGGTCGCGGCGATTGAACCTTTTGTACTGGACAATGTGGGCTTTGGGGCTTGCTCTTTGGAAATGACTTCCGATATGACTTTTAGTGGACTGGTTCGAGGTGATACTTTCGGTGATGTAGCCGTTTGCACCAAATCCGAAACATTTGGCGAATCATTCGTTGATAGGCGAGACTGTGATATGTTCCCAGACTCCTTTGTCGATGGAATCAGGTCTGGTTTTACGATGCCCGTCTTTCCTTCGGTTTTATTTTTGTTGTATTCAAATTCAGCTGCTTGACTAGCGAAGATTGATAGTTTCTTTAGTTCATTGATGTGCTTATCCCAATGGATTTTTGGAAATCGTGAACGGGAATTATGGCCTCTACTTTCCTTTGGTAATATCTTCTCTACTGAATTGAATGGTTGCGGCGTTCCAGTTACGGTGACAGCTGTGGCATTTTAAAACTTGTTTACACAAACACGGATGTCGGGTCATTTTGACTAAACGGTTGTGACTAGAGGTGTGCAGGTCAACTTTTTTTTTTCAAATGGGACCCAAACCAAAATAAAAATTCAAACCCGACCCGAAGCGAACCCGATTCGAAATTAGGAACTTAAACTCAATTTAAGGAAATAATTGGGTGAGTTTATTGTTTTGGGTCGGGTCGGGTTTTGTTAGTTTAAGTCAAACCCGACCCAACCCGAAAAAAAACCCGATCCGGGTCGGGTATTTAGTCGAGTTTCGGGTGTCCCGCTCACCTCTAATGAAAACCCGCCCCAACCCGACAAAAAAAAAAGATTCGGGTTCGGGTCGGGTCCCACTCACCTCTAATGAAAACCCGACCCGACCCTACAAAAAAAAAAAGATTCGGGTTTGGGTCGGGTCCCCCTCACCTCTAATGAAAACCCGACCCTACCCGAAAAAAAAAAATCGGAAGCCCCACAGACTCAATGAATTGATTCGGGTCGGGTGTGGTTGTGTGGTTCGGGTCGGGTCGGGCTCGGGTCGGGTGGGGTTCGGGTCGGGTGGGGTTCGGGTGGGGTGGGGTTCGGGTCGGGTGGGGTTCGAGTCGGGTTTTTAGTCGACTTTCGGACGGCCTGCTCGCCTCTATTTGTAACCTGCTTTGTGCACCATCATCCAGAATAACTTGAGTCACCAGCGACCTGCGCAGTCTGTTTCGAACTATCTGGATACACAAAGCAGGTCAAGAAAGGGTCGAAAATGAACCAATAGAAAGCTTCAATTTGTC
The DNA here is from genome assembly GCA_029228625.1 of Pseudolycoriella hygida. Taxonomy (NCBI): domain Eukaryota; kingdom Metazoa; phylum Arthropoda; class Insecta; order Diptera; family Sciaridae; genus Pseudolycoriella; species Pseudolycoriella hygida. The sequence goes on along the minus strand of CM055405.1, from coordinate 25,315,186 downwards.
GGCTTTTAACTCAAATATTAATTGTTGGTAATCGAAATATCGACAAATTGACATTTGCCCTCGATTGATATAATTATCGATAGCTTTCTTAACCCCTAAATGTACGATACTTACTCTGGACACGGGTAAGTGATAAGTTGTTGTTTAATTGGAAGGCATTGTTAAGGAACGTATTTGCAAGAAGACTAGCGAACAGATTCTCATTCGTTAGCAATAAAACCGATAGCCGAGAATCAACTTTCCAAGCAATAAGTCTCCCAAACTGTTCAATCTGCAATTTACAAACTTTCAATTATATCGTCTCAGTATTTTGAGGGCTTATACGGACCGTTATCATTTTGTCACCAACTGTCGATGGTACCAAATCCGTTTCGATCAACAAATAATCATTGAAATTATAATCGACAAAATTATCGTTATTGGAAGTAAACGTAAATGGAATTATGTGTGACGTCGATGGAAATGTTATCCACGCAGCCAAATGAATATTTTGTTTTGGATTTATCGTTGCACCCCTTTGACTTTCGGTAAACCAAATCAAATTTCGTATTCGAGCCAACGATTGATTCGTGCAGAGTTCGGATGATATGGGGACAATTGGTGTAGCTTTAAAAGTTAGAATTCAAATAATGGAGCAAAATTTATCACAATGGATTACAACGAACCGTCGCCCTCATCAACGAAGGTGTAAAATGTTATGCTATCGCTTGGATGACTAAGCAAATTTAATGAAATTGAACGGAGCTTCCAGTGCTGGAATATGTAATACAGGGTCAACAGCATGTCGTATCGCGAATCCACCGCAATTTCATTAAACTCCTAATGCAATTGTGTAACACCAAAAAGTCAATATATCACAATTTCTGGCGATTACCATTTTTGACAGGATAAAACGTAAACAAATCAAATTTGCATGGATGAAGTTCTTCAATATGCAAACAGATGGAGCTCGTAACAAAATTCGAATATGGAAATAGCAATCGTAATATTTAATTGGCGAAATGTCAAAATGCTGTGCTTTCAAAAAGTGGCAGCGGTGTTTGCTGAGCTACTTCCGTTTAGTTTCATCATTATGATCGTTGCTCTGGAGATTGTGTTCACATACAATTAACAACGCAATTATATTATCATTTTTGAAAACATTAAAAAACATAACCAAAGACCCGTACGTATCAGAATAGATGTGACAAACAGAATAGATGTGGCAAAGTGACAAATAAGCAAACAATCCAACGTTTTCTGTTCTTTTTTAACTGTAAGAATTTCAAAGATCCATAGAAATTACCCAAGGTAATGTCAAAGGCCCTACCGAAGT
>CM055405.1:25289963-25313371 GCA_029228625.1 Pseudolycoriella hygida | reverse complement strand
CCCCCGTATTCAACTTCCCCGTATTCCACTTCCCCCGTATTCCACTTCCACCGTATTCAACTTCCCCCGTATTCCACTTCCCCCGTATTCAACGTTCACCGTTTTCCACTTCTACCGTATTCCATGTTCACCGCATGCAAAGTTCACCGTATTCAACTTTCCCCGTATTCCAAGTTCCCCGTATTCAACTTCCCCCCTGTTCCACGTTCAGCGTATGCAACGTTCCCCGTATTCAACTTGCCCCGTATTCCAAGTTCCCCGTATTCCACTTTCCCTGTATTCCACGTTCACCGTATGCAACGTTCACCGTATGCAACGTTCACCGTATGCTACGTTCCCCGTATTTAATTTAATTTTCCCCGTAATCAACTTTCCCGGTATTCCGCGTTCCCTGTATTACACTTCCCCCGTATTCAACATTCATCGTATTCGACGTGCACCATATTCCAAGTTCCCAGTATTCCACTTCCCCCGTATTCCACGTTCCCCGTATTCCAAGTTCCCCGCATTCTATTTCCTCGTATTCCACTCCCCCGTTTTCCACTTCCACCGTATTCCACTTCCCCTGTATTCCATGTTCACCGTATTCAACTTTCCCCGTATTCCAAGTTCCCCGTATTCCACTTTCCCTGTATGCAACGTTCACCGTGTTGAACGTTCCCCGTATTCCACTTCCCCCTTATTCAACGTTCACCACATTCCAAGTTCGCCGTATTCAACTTTCCCCGAATTCTATTTCTTCGTATTCCACTCCACCGTATTCCACTTCCCCCGTATTCCACTTCCCCCGTAGTCAACTTTCCCCGTATTCCAAGTTCCCCGTATTCCACTTTCCTTGCATTCCACGTTCACCGTATGCAACGTTCACCGTATGCATCGTTCACCGTATGCAACGCTCACCGTATTGAACGTTCCCCGTATTCCACTTCCCCCGTATTCTACTTCCCCCGTATTCCACTTCCCCCGTATTCCACTTCCCCCGTAGTCAACTTTCCCCGTATCCCAAGTTCCCCGTATTCCACTTTCCTTGCATTCCACGTTCACCGTATGCAACGTTCACCGTATGCAACGTTCACCGTATGCAACGCTCACCGTATTCCACTTCCCCCGTATTCCACGTTCACCGTATTGAACGTTCCCCGTATTCCACTTCCCCCGTATTCTACTTCCCCTGTATTCCACTTCCCCCATATTCAACGTTCACCGCATTCCACTTACCCCGTATTCAACGTTCCCCGTATTCAAAACTTCTCCTATACATGGTGTCTTGTCCCAAAGGTTTTTGTATGGAGGTTTTTGGGTTTGTGGACGTTTTTTTTTTTGGGGTGTGGGGACTGCGTCACGCTCTCCGCTACCGCTCCTAGCATGATAGACAGATAGAACAGAGCAAATGACAGATCAGATAAAAGTTTTCATAATGAACAATAGAAAAATCGGAGATCAATATTAAAATGTAATTTTCAAACCTTGATATCTCAGCCAATTTCCAACCGATTTTGATGAGTCTGGGCTCGTTGGAAAGCTGCTGCGACGTAGCTTTTTTTAACAAATAATTTGGCGTGGGAGAGGGGCGAGGGGAAAAACTCAAAAGTTCGCGTATAGATTGCTCCTTGTCCCAAAGGTTTTTGTATGGCGTTTTTTTGAGTTTGTGGACTTCTTTTTTGGGGTGTGGGGATTGCTCCGCTCCGGGCATGATCATAATAATTCAATCTCAAAAAATTTGATCGCTTAGGTAATAGGAAAATTGGAAAAGTACCATAGTACAGGGACGGAAAAGTATTGTTTATCTCAAATAAATAAATTGATCGTCTAGTAATAGTTAAAGTCTCTAAGTGAGAGCTAAGTCTGAGAGAATGTAAGATTATCGAGTAGACAATAGTCATAGCCTTGTCCAGTCTCCGAACAAGTTGACAGGGGGTTGCAGTAACGCCTTATGAAATTGCTTGCATGGTAACGATGGATCAATTTCACTTGCTGCAATATTGAACAAACGGCAAGCATTGTTGAATGGAGAGTTATCGTGTCAATAAGATAAAGTTGGAATGACGCAATATGTGAGTACCGGCATTGAGCTTAATCATTGATCGGAGGTGCGGTGATTGCTATTTGCCAATAATTATTGCGTGTATGAACAAGATCGTTGAGTTGACTCGACGCCTGTCAAGTGTTGTTAATTCTAGCTGTTCACATCTATCAGCATATGTAGGCAAAACGGTAAACCCTGTCAAATGACGCTTATCGTCACCCAGTAGAAACAAAACGATTTGCTTTTGAACACTTTCCATTTTGTTCTTGTGCGTCGGCTTATGTCAAAGTAAACAAAATGTCATCATGAAATTCAAAGCGAATGGTATAATTGCCAGTTGATGATGATGAAAATTGACATAAGTCGTCGTCGCACTAAGTGTGTGGATTGTTTACGAGTGAAGTTGGCGTCGATTCCAAAACTGAACATTGGCATTTAAATAATGGACTGTCACCCAGGTGAGCGACTCGGCGTGGATCTGAATAAATTTTTTTTTATTTAAACCCAAAAGCTGATGGCACTGACCTTTGAAAAGTAATTCGGGTTCGGATTCACAAAGAACGATCGCTCCAAAAAAAAAATTCTGTCTTTTGTGAATCCTCAGCTGCAGTTGTTATGTCACTGATCATGAAATGAAACAAATCCTCAGTCAGATCCAACTTTTTAATTTTATTGTTTTTAAAGCTTAAAAATGGTTAAGTAATGGGAAATTACATTGAGTAATTGCAGTTACTAAATAACGGCATCGACAGAGTTTCAATCTTGGATAAATACATAAATAAATAAATTGCGATTTGGAAGCCTTTTTCGGATGTTGTTTTACTGATCAGGTCCTCGATAAACTCCTGCAAATAGAACAGCTTTCGACTTGTGATCGTAAATAAGGAACATAAATGGATGATCACAGAAGAATTGGGCCGGTTCTAACGGCCTTGACGACCGGAAACTGAAGAGAACTGTAGCCGCTGTAAATGTATTTGTTATAAGTACGACATCGTATGGGAAAAAGTGTCAATTCTTACCAGCTGCTGTCGATCCTTCCTCATTTACTTCGATTTTTGCTTTATGCACTGCATCATCGAGTTGCAAATTGGCAGTGTCACTGAAGCCACTCAAATTTGCATTAGATTCAAAGAGATTCTTTACACCCATGTCGGATAGCACCTATTAATGTCCAGCAAAAGCTTCATAATCAGATTGTTTGTAAGATTGTTTGTGATTACTTACTGGTACCATTTGGTAGGTTTTCTCAAAACTAAATCTTGGCAATTGAAGTTCAACTTCTCGTGACAAACCCTCGTCCAATGCTTGCTCTAATTCTTCCGGTGTAAGACGTGTCAGCACGTTCTCCAAACCATTGGGTGTGAATGGTGGCAAGAAGATCATCATGGAAATGCCGTTTTCCTCACCAAGGTATGGAATTTCCAGTACATGACAACCCAGGCGTTCGTTTACAGCTACAATTTTTGATGTTTAAGTTAATTTTCAAATTGGGAACATGGTCTTAGGGGTAACTTTTTAGAATAGATTGTGAAGGATGGCAGCCGCCACATTGTTTCGCAACGCGGATAGAAAAAATTTTTCAAGAAGAAGAGTACTGCTACAAGTACATCTAGAAAACTGCTGGTTGCCAATAGAGTACTACCGGCTTACCGCTACAGTACTACTGGTTTACCGCAATAGTACTACGAGCTTACTGCTATGGTACTATAAGTTTATCGCTATAGTACTACCAGTTTACCGCTATAGTACTACCAGTTTACCACTATAGCACTACCAGTTTACCGCTATAGTACTACCAGTTTACCGCAATAAAATTACCAGCTTACCGATATAGTACAACAGATTTAGCGCTATAGTACTATAGTACTACGGATTTATCTCTATAGTACTACGAGTTTTACCACTATAGTAATACCAGTTTACCGTTTCAGTACTACCAATTTACCGCTATAGTACTACGAGTTTGCCGCTATAGTACTACCAGGTTACCGCTATAGTACTATCAGTTTACCACTATAGTGCTATCAGTTTATCGCTATTGTACTATTAGTTTACCGCTATGGTAATATAGTACTACCGATTTACCGCTATGGTACTATCAGTTTACCACTATAGTACTATCAGTTTACCGCTATAGTACTATCAGTTTACCACTATAGTACTATCAGTTTACCGCTATAGTACTATCAGTTTACCACTATAGTACTATACCGATTATACTACCAATGATATAGTACTATTACTTTACCGCTATGGTAATATAGTTCTACCGATTTACCGCTATAGTACTACGAGTTTACCGCTATAGTACTACCAGGTTACCGCTATAGTACTATCAGTTTACCGCTATGATAATATAGTACGACCGTAATATCAGTTTACCGCTATAGTACGAGTTTACCACTATAGTACTACCAGTTTACCGCTATAGTACTACCGATTTACCACTATAGTACTACCAGTTTACCGCTATAGTACTATAGTACTACCGATTTACCACTATAGTACTACCGATTTATCGATATTGTACTACCGGGCTACCGCTTCAGTACTATTTATTTACCGCTAGCAAACCACCGGTTTATGGATTGAGTACAACCGCTGTATCGCTTGAACACCACCGGTTACCGGTATATACCGTTTTAGTGGAATTAGTCACAGTAGTATAGCCGATTACCGCTAGAGTACAGATAAATACCATTATGGTACCACTGAATACCAATAAAATTCAGACTGTTAGCATTTGAGTACCGTCGGCTTCAGCTAGCAACATTAGTTGTCTTGTTCATGAACACGTTTCTATCAATTCTTACTATTAGCCATGCTAACTGTCGCTAACGCAAAACTATATGAACTTTGAGTAGATCGTACGAAAACTGCTTTGAGTAAGTACTGATTTACCTTACCATGGTTAAAGACTCCTTTCTTGAACATCATATCGACAAAATTGTGTTTCTCCGGTGTCGAGAAGAAAATTCCCTTGAACGTGTCGTCTGGACTGAATTTTGAAGCCCATTGTCCCTTGAAATATGCTGCATTAGCTACGACCAAATCGGTGGCTTGCGTTATTGTTCCAGGTATGAGGATGTCTTTGATATTATTGTTCGTAACATTTTCCACAAATTTGTTAATGTAAACGCGGCTATTTTCGGCATCGTTTTTGAAATCTAAAGTTTCAAATTCTTCGTGGAACAAATCCTTCATGCAATCTCTGTAAAGGTAAGAGGAATTCGTTGGTTCAACATATCGTGTAGAAGTTTCGATTAAAACTTACTTGAAGGCAGTTTCTCTGGATACAAATATTTTGTCGGCTGCTCGAAATACAACTGAAGCGTTAGCTGCTCTGCGTTTCCGTTGTGATTCCTCGAATCGGTACGCTTGCATTACGTCGAACTTGCTGCTCGCCCAATTTAAATTCAGTGCATTTTTCAATTCGGTTTCTGTGTTCCCTTTGGCACCAAAATAGACCAACAACAACGCGTGGAACGTGCTGTATGGTGAGAAGAATATGTTTTCATTGGGCGATGATGTCCTCAAAGCTTTCAACATATTCAATGTGAATGTTTGTTCGCCAAAATATAATTTGGTTCGTGCATCTTTATTGATTGGCTGAGTGCTATCGTTGTCCGTTAAACATTGACCGAGTGACAAAGTGAATAGCGCAAAAGTACAAACTAGAGTCGGTATAGCACGTAACATCGTTATCATTTGTCTGAAAGAATGTACACATTGAGATATTGGATGTGACTGAAGAACAAAATTAGATGATTTTTTTGTGATCGAAACTGGTTGGGTTTTCACTTACGAAATAACAAAAGATGTATCAAACAATGAGGAACAATATTTGTATAATGCTTACAGCACGTAGGATATATTTCAACTACACAAGCTATTCGACACTTAGTTCCGGTTTCAATATTTTACATTAAAATCAACTTGAATTTTACGAAAACTTGTGTTGACAACGCAGTTATTTTCAGCATATGCGACAATCTCAATTGTTGTTTACAGACTGACTGAACGTTAACCACATAATGCAGAAATACTTTCGTTTTGGTTTGGTTATTGCATAGTCTGACTCATCATCGATGTGCATCAGTGGTTTTTTTTACAAAAGTATCAATGGATTGACGCAATTATTGAAATCTCGATTTGTGTATGATTTCTGTTGTTATTTATTTTGATGTACACGAAATCGGACAATGTGAATAATAGAATCTGCTACGCAACTTTCTCTTAAATCTATCCAGCAGCGGAATGGTTCAGCCAGTGTACCGGTTTTTCTATTTGAAGAAAGATTGTGAACATAAGTAGTTTTTCAGTAGTTTCCAGCACGAGCCAGATACCAGAGACCATGAAACACAGATCTGGTGATTATTTATTTCTTATCCCGTTCATCAAGGAGACCGTTGGGAACATTAAACAAAAGATTCTCGGAAATTATTTTTTGTTGCTTTTTTCGATTTTTTTTCGGTAGAATTCGTTGAAAAACTTCGCTTGTTTTCTCTAAGTTTTTTTTCCCTATTGCTTCATATAACGGCTCGTTTGTCATTGACGTTGAAAACGTCATTTTGACAGTTGGAATAGACCGACTTCTGATCCCAACAAACACACCAAAACATTTCAGTTTCAACTAAGAACCTATCAACGTGGAGTGCGCGAGGCAGGAGTTGAATGAAATTCAGAGGCTCGTGTGCATTTGTGTCACGGGAGCTATGAAGACTAAGGCCACAGCAGCCATGGAAGCGCTCATTGCGCTATCGCCCATCCAGACGATCGTTAAAGCAAAAGCCCTTGCCTCGGCAGACAGGCTGAAAAAAAAGGATCTCTGGATGAGGAATTTTGAATCTGGCCATGGAAGGATCCTGAAAGTGATCAACTACAGGATCTTTGATATGCCCAGAGATCGCATGATTCCACAGATCGACTTTATGAGGCGATATCAGATCGTTATAACGGACAGAGCGGATTGGCTAGGAAACTGGCCGACCTGCCTACCGGCTGACGGACTAGTGAGCTTTACGGATGGGTCGAAAACTGAGGAAGAAGCGGGAGCAGGGATCTATTCGCAGGAACCGGCGAACTTCGACAGTCTCCCTTTGGGAAAGTTAGCGAGCGTCCTCCAAGCGGAGACGTTTGCGACGTTGATGGGAGTGATGAATTTAGTTCCAGAAGGAACGAAAAGTGGCAGAGCGACCATCTGCTCAGACAGTGAGTCGATGATAAAGGCGCTCGATGATAAAGGCCGATTGGGTGTGAGAAATCAGATCACGACCGCCTGGGTCCCTGGGCACACTGGTGTAGACGGTAATGAGAGAGCAGACGAGCTAGCCAGACAGGGTTCAGCATCTGCGATCGAGGGCCCAGAGCTCCACATCCCGAACCCACACTCTCTCTGTGAAAGGGCGTTGGAACACTAGCTGCGGGCTGAGTCCGCAAAGCACACGAGGCTCGTCTTCCCGGCGCCTGACGAGAAGTGGGCCAAGGAGCTTCTCAGAATGGACCGTAGTGGCATTAGGAGAGTAGTGGGAGCCCTTACGGGTCACTGTGGGTTGAACAAGCACTTGGACAAAATGACCATTTTGGCTGATCCAAGATGTGACTGCGGCTTGGAGGAGGGAACGGGCGTCCACGTAATATGCGAATGCCCGAAGTTCCACCTGCTAAGGAATATGACATTAGGTGGTTATGTGATTCGACCCTCCGATATCTTAGACCTAGGACCTATCGCCCTAGACGGTTTTAAATGATTTACACGATGAACGGGAAGAAAACAAAGGATCATTAGATCTGTGTTCGGTTTTAAATGATTTACACGATGAACGGGAAGAAAACAAAGGATCATTAGATCTGTGTTTTAGGAGCCAGAAATGGCCCATCCCACCCTGATAAATCTAAAAAAAACTAAGAAGCTAAAGCGGCTGATCCTATTTTGGGCACATACTAGGGCTGTTGGGCTAATTTATGAGCATTCTCTTTATGCGACATCACTATATGTTCAGCAGTTCTCTCTCTCTTCCACATATGATGACATGGCTCGACCGAACGGACCACTTCCAGTCCCACAATGCCACTGTACAAATTGAGTTTGGGATTTCGTATAAGTCTTCGAATCGACGCCAGGAGAAAAACGTAACTATCAATGCACACTGCACACACATTCAACGAGTTTGTACACCTTGGATCCAAACAGAGCACAAACAACGGCATCACGGATGAAATTTAAATAGGAGTAATTCTATATCACACTGTACAAATCTGTGCTCAGAGTGGTAGTTACGTTTGGCTCGGAGTCTTGGTTGTTCTTGACACAAAAAGTCGAACAATCGCTGCAGACTTTTCAAGAAAATCTATTGCAAACAATATTTCAACCAGACCGATAGCTCAGACGATTCAGTCACGAGAGCTGCACAGTAACACAAATAAGTCGACTACGCTGATTCAATTATAATAACATCGAATGGACGATCAGCGTATTCCGAATTCCTTAGAGACTGTAAATCATTTTTTCCACTTTTTCTTCCTTGCCAGCTCGATGGATTTTGTTCATCTACGAACCTAGTTTCCTTTTCGGACATTTGGATTTTTTTCACTCGAGTTATTGTGCTTGCACACAAACGAACAACAAATTTTTGTCTTCCCCTCCAGAAGTTTTGAATTACATGTATGTTTACCCCCCGTGGAAATCGTTCATTTGGGATATTTTTACACAAATTACTCGTAGCGGAATAGTACATTATTAACCAAGGGATATAATGACGCGATTATAATCGAGGTGAAGTGAATGTCCCGAGGAATATTCACGTACCGAGACTATAATCAAGCTATTTATCCCTTGGTCAATACGATAGTTTGTCATTTGGGCATATAATTCACCCGTTGACTCGTGTTTTTTTTATTTTCTTTGAGATTTAACGTCATGATATTACAGTCGGACTATAATGAAAATTATAGTCGAATCGAAAATTATAGTCGAGTCGACCATAATATGCCTATTATATGCCTCCCAGTGTATGAAACTCGACTATAATATGGTCATTATACCCCTACTTTCAGGTATACAAATGGCTAATTATATGCCCGAATGATACAAATTACTTTATCTACCTTGAACAGTAATGTCGCATTTATCCGTCTAGGACATTTTCATTTATCTCGATATATCTGTTCTCGGTAGATAAAACATTGTATGCACCTTTTGCTACAATTATTATCTTGACTTGTCGGCATTACGAATCTTGTCTTCAGCTCGATTCGCAATGCCCAAACGCCAAAATAACAATTTTCGCAAGAGGTGCATAAATACATATTGCGTACCTAGTGAGGTAAAATGTTTTACTTCCCTAGGGAGCGAAAATGTCTAACGAATAAAACGATGACAAAATGGCTAATTCTACCTTCACCTGTGTAACGAATTTCATCTCTCTCACTCTCTCAATGTAATTTATATTAACATGAGACAAAACACAGTTCTCCAGGTGATATGATACCGACAATGTGTGGGCTACCGTTGGAAGAAAGGCATATTGTTATCGATGTTACAGCGTGTCATATAAAATTCCCCATGTAGTGTGACCCAAAAAATCGTCTGGCTTTTCGAATTGTTGTTGATCTTAGGCAAAATTCATTCATTATTCTACTCTATGAACAAATTTCGAAAATGTCATGCTCAACCTCTGCAGGGTACAGCCAAAAAAATAACTTACATTGGATGATTGGAAATCATTCATTAATTTGGGATCAACTTTATGAACTCGTTAACTCACTCGTGTGTTATTAAGCAACTCGATTTGGTAACTGTTATTTTGACGCGTGCAATTTCATACTTCGCCTTCGGCTCGGATATGCAAACTCTACACTTGTAAAAAAATTAGTTTCCAGAGCTTGTTGCTTGACTTCATATCACGAAATTGACCCTTCATGTAATGAATGATTTCCGCTACACCCACTGTAATATACTATTTTTTGCTGATTCGACTGTTCCACAATTTTTAAAAGTCTGCGAAATGTTAGATTATGTACCTTAACACAAAACCAACAGACCAATACTTTGTACAAGTCTTCAAACAACATTGAAAATAGGTGAAAACATGACGTAGGCAACACGGTTTGTTTTTATGGTGACAAGTGAGGAAGTAAATCATCATTAAATTGTGTAATGAATGCTTTCAGGTTACTCCGTTCTAATGTGAGAACAAATTTGATTTTCTAATTAACTTAGTCGGAATATCTGGTGGAAATTCACAAATTTAATTGAAAGTGCAAATTTGTAAAAAATACGTCTCGTCAACTTGGGAAAAACCAGTCGTTCAGTTTATTGTATAATAAGGTGAGTTGACTACAAAAGAATTTTTTTTTTTGTGAATAAACTGAACAAATGGAAAATATTTGCATTTCAAAATGTTAGGTTTTTTGTTGTAGGCAAGATCAAGGCCAGAAAAAAGCTAGTCAATAAAAATTAATTTAGTGGATTCCAATGATGGAACCATGACATTTTTTCTGTTTAAGTTTTTTTCACACTATTCTTCTAATTTTAATGCATCACCAGCTGTTTTATTTCGTTGTTGCACATAAATCAGATTCGGTCCTTGTTACAAATTACCACTGTCATACGAACAGATGGTGATTGACAGGCAGTTTGACTACTTCGCGATATAAAATATCACATACTGCAAATCTGATTTCCAATAGGAAAATAAAAGGAAGGTGGAGGAATTGTCCATAAAATGACGTCACGCCTGCTATAAAATCCACAAAGTCCATAACTCTTAAGTGGTCATAGATTTTCTTTATAGTACTCCGGCTCACCCCCAAACGCACGAATATTATATCCTGAAAACCCTATGACGTTTTTATGGATACTCATTTTGTATAGGAAGCGTTTACTCATTTATGAATGGCCACAAAGTCCCACACTTGCAGAAGAAGAATAAATTTAATGAAATATTAATCTTAGAATGTTTCTCAGTCGTTAAAGCAGTGAAGAACCTGAATAACAGAGCCCAAGTGCCCATTTCAGCTCCTAGGTTTGCTGGAGCCATATTGCACAGTCTACAGAATTTATGAGTTGCAAGATGACCAAAAAATTCGTTGAACTTAGTTTGATAATGTGGTGAATATACCAACTTGATATGGTGAATATACTCTCAGTGGTGAATATGAACTGAAAAGTTTTGGCGAGCGTCATTTTGGATGTGAAATTAGCCAAATGTTTGTAAATTGAAAATTTTACTCGGCAAAAGTTTTCAATTTATATTCACCACTGAAGGTATATTCACCATATCAAGTTGGTATATTCACCACATTATCAAACTAAGTTTAACGAATTTTTTGGTCATATTGCAACTCATAAATTCTGTAGACTGTTGCTGTATTCATCACCATAATGAAACATTTGGTGAGTTTTTTTGGCCACCCTCACACTCATCAGAATTTTTATTGTTCTCCTTTTTCCTGCGCTTTTGACTTTGATTGGGCCCGTATGAAGTACAAAGGTCCTATACGTTTACTACAAGACATTTTATTGTAACATGGGGTTGAGCGAGGCCGGAGACAATATCGTCTTCTAAACGGCTCCATCGATCACCCTAAACTTTCTTTCACTGAAAGACACATACAACTCGTAGACGTTTTTATTTTATTACACGATGGATTTTGTCAGACAAATGCACATTTTAGGTCCCACAAATATTTACTGGCTATTGTGAATTTTTAAAATTGAATACTTTCGAAGAAATATCCACATACGAAACTCAAATTCCGAACAGAAATTACGAATTCACAATATCCTGAAATGTGTATTTGGCTGACACACTCAATTGTGTAACAAAATAAACCATTTTAATGGTATAAGAAAATAGCGGTCAAACTTGAGTCAAATTTTAAACAAATTTGCATCAAACTTAATGTTGGTTGCTCAAATTTTGTCAGATTTGTTCTATATTTAATAATTAGTTTGACATATATTTAAGTAATTCAGCCTGATTGGAAATTTGAATCAGGTTTAGCCAAATTTGGCCTAGTTTTGGTCAAATGTAGCTCAGGTATGCCCAAATTTTGCTCAGATTTGGCAAAAATTGAGCGAATTTGGCCTAATTTTAATCGATTTTGGCCTAATTTAATTCGAATTTGGCCTAATTTAACTCAAATTTGGCCTAATTTAACTCGAATTTGGCCTAATTTAACTCGAATTTGGCCTAATTTAACTCAAATTTGGCCTAATTTAACTTAAATTTGGCCTAATTTAACTCAAATTTGGCCTAATTTGACCATAGTTGGCCTAAGTTGAAAATGTGGACAGACAGACAGCCAGAACATTCACATAAAGTAGCTACCTCTACTTAATAAAAACGTTTGCTTGTATGACACATGATTCAAATTCAAAGATGAGTAAAATCGGTCAAGTGGTTCCGGAGATATGGTCGAAAAAGTGACCAAGGGTCGGTGAAACTTTTTTGGAGGGAAATTGTTCATTTTAGTGTCAGATGAAAGCATTTGATCTCACAAAACTGCGAAATTTTTTTTTTGAGAAATCGGGTCAGTGGTCCCAGACTAGGACCAATGGAATGGTCGAAATTGAGTTTATTGGCCATATACCGAAAGCAGATGGTTTTTCGTCTATATTTGCTTGACTATGCAATATGGAAATTTACTGTCAAAGCCAAAGTTGAAGATATAATATTTAAGAGAACCAGTGCTTCAGAGTTTTACGGAAAAATGGCACATTCCTGGGATATGACCACTTCTAGAATTGGGAGGGATGACTCATATCTCTAGAACAATGACAGTTAGAAAGATACTTCCAAAAGCAAAGTTGTAGGGAGTAGAATTTTAGAGAACACGTGTTTCAGAGTTTTAGGGAAAAATAACCTTATTTCGGAATATGTCCACTTGTACAATTTGGGATTTTTTCGACATTACCTTAGGTAATTTCTGTGTGTCGTTCAAATTCTGATATCTTAAAAAACTCAGCAACAATTTGTAATTTTGATACGTTCGGGCTAATTTGCAAAATTTGTTGGGTTTGATACATCTTTTGATGCGTACGGCTCTTTGGGTATGTTTTTGTTTTAGTTTGATAATTAGAACTTAGAATTTCGAAATTAGAGCCCGATCTCATTCGTAATAAGGTTGCATTATAAGATGTTTTGCTCTACGACATAACAAAAATTAATTTTTACGACCGAACCACTCAACCAATTTCTACATTTCCAAATTCATTTTTATACTGAAGTTTATCTAACTGAAGAGCCTTGATCTGTGATTTGATTGCGACTCGTTTCGACGCATAACAAGTCGAAGTGAGCACAACTAGAGGTGTGCGCCGCCGAGTTCAGCCGGCGCGCCGTCGGCTTGAAGCTCTCAGCCGGGCGCCACCGCCGATTATAAAACATTTTTCATTAACTAAAAAAAAATTGTTAGATTCAGCGATAGATTTGCCTCTGAAAAGTAAAGTTGAGGGTCTTTCGGAGGGAATTTCAGTGGAATTTTCGGTGTGCTTACCCACCGGAGTTCGGGTTAGGTTTAAAGGTGGAGTTCGAATATTTCCTCTCGTAAATTCACGGTGTTCAGCGGGATTAAAATTTAAACCTTTCGATGTATTTGCCCGGACCGGACCGGAATTCGGGTTAGATTGGAAAGTGGATTTCGACTATTTCTTCTCGTAAATTCGGAGTTTTTTCCCACTAGGAGATTTTGTGGTTTTGAATTGAATAGCATTTAACTGAACGACCGTTCGCCTCTGAAAAATTAAATTGAAGAAAATTGGGTGCTCTTACATCAAAATTACAAAAAATGTGTTCGGGTCATAAAATTAATTTTTTGAAAAATATGATCGGCGCGCCGCGGCTGAGCCGAGCCGCCGAGAAAAACTTTCGTCGGCGCGCCGCCGCCGATACCGTTTCACTCGGCTAGCCGCCGAAGAGATTTTTCGATCGGCGCACAACTAACCTTAGAATTTTACAAGGATGGACATTTAGACAAGAATTTCGACAAAAATTTTTTTTTTTTCGAAAAAAGTCGTTCGGCATTTGAGTCCTTATTTTCAACAAGTAAGAAGTGATGCGATGTTCTATCACCATTTATACCAGTTGCCATTCTCACGTGAGAAGTAAAATGTGACATAGGAGTGAAAAAAGCGTTTATCTTTGTTGAAAATAGGAGCTCGGGGGTGATTTATTGGTTACTCCATTGCTCCCTTCCTCAATGATCATGCATTACTTACCGATCGTATTATTACCACCAAAGTATTATTATTTGATGGAATAGCTTGTTGTCCCTTTTGTATTTTGCTAATTTTTACCACCAAAAAACAACTGAATGAAAATATACCGACAGAGTAATGGCAATGTATAGCAAATATTATTTATTTAGCACCACAACAATCATAGACTTCAAGAACGTTCGTAATGATGGATTTTCCCAGATCAATTATATTCCATCGAATTTATAAATGTAATAACTTGAACAATAAGCATAACAATGATTTCTAAGACGATTTAACCTTCAAATACCACGATCAATAAATAGAATTCATTGAGTAAAAATGATTACACTAAAAACAATGATGTTGTGAATGTAAGATGTAGAAATGACTATCAGTGCCATAATAAAAAAATTCCGAAAATGTCGAACTGGTCATCTTCGAGTTATTTAACAGTCATTCCGACGTGAACACATACATGATGTTAACACACAAAATTATTATACAATCCATGGCAATGCTTATGCACACAAATGACGTCTACATCATTCCATATCGAATGAATATTAATTAAATGCTCAAACAACAAAATATGCAAATTGATTTTTTGTTATTTTTAATCTGACAATGCCACAGGAATTGCTGTATTTATGATGGAAAGTAACAACTGAAACTTTCGATTTCATTGCAAAGAAAGATAGTACAAAAAATTGCGTTAATCGGCCGTGCCATGCAGTCCATACATAATACACACCTTTTCTTTTGGTCGAGAGATATAATTGGAGGAAATTGATTAAAAACAGAAACAAATCGACTGAAGGTTTCAACTGTTTCACGATGACTGAACTGTTATTCTTATAAAACTATAAAACATTCACAAAACATAGAGAGTTTGTTTGCTAATAGTTGAGAGAGGAGAGCTAAAAGTGAAGTTAAAATGGTGTGACATCGATGGACTTTGGTGATTATGGACTTTATGGTGGAGAGGAAAAGTGCTTATGTCGGATAAAACACGTTGTGACACTTTTACTCTCAGATATTACACACTCGTCGCTAGACAAGCAGTTTTAACAATGACGAATATGGTTACAAACAAACGTAATGTTACGAACTATAACACTTAACAACACCGTTTCATGTGATTTGCGGTGAAAACTATAAACTGTTAGCATTGAGCAAGAGTCTCTTGAAACGAATTAGTCTCAAACATTTCTACAAAACTTATCAGCTAAGGTCAATGTTGTTTTTACGATTTGAACTGAATGCTTGTTTTTGAACTACGTATTTAAATCTGTATGTTACTGTAAAAACGATAAGCTGAGACCCGTAAGACTTCATTTTTCAATCGACGCACACGAAGTTAGGACACTGCTGTGACTTCTGAGAACGATTGTTCAACAGGCAAAACTGTTCCCCTAAACTATTGCTTCTCTCTAGCCAACCTCAAAACCGATGGCGAAATACCGTATTCGTTTGATGCGTGTAAATGATGTAAATGCGGATGAAGCGAAATCTTCAGAACGATCACAAGACTATAATCTACGGTTAAGTGAAATCGACTGTAGTCTTACCCGTCAATGAAAAAAGGAAAATTTTGCTATACGTTGCGTATGTAAGTTTATTCACCGTAGTGCTTCCCAATTATACATTAATTTTTGGCTTCAAACTTTGTTTCGTTCATTTGTTGCTTTAGTGAATGAAATAGCATATGCAACTGCGGGAAAATTTGTTCATCCTCTCGGGGGAATACATCTCTCACCTTCGGCTCGAGATGGCTACCTCCCCATCGAAGATAAAAAAATTATCCCTCAGTTGCATAATCTACTATAACCACACAGTATGTATAGCAGGCAAATTCATTGAACCCGTACGAAGTACGAAGGACCTATATACGTTTACTACAAACAATTTTGATGTAACATGGGGTAGATCGAGCTGGCAGTTGGGGGATGCATTTATTATCGTCTAAATATGACGAGTCAACAATAAAAAAAATGTCCGTCCGTCCGACTCCACTTTTTTTTACAAACGGCTCAACCGATCACCCTAAACTTTTTTCCCTGAAAGATTCATGCCTCCCATGATTCAAGTTCGAAGATGAGCAAAATCGATCAAGTAGTTCCGGAGATATGGTCAAGGAAGTGACCAAGAACATGGTTTTTCGAGGGTCGGTGAAGCTTTTTCGCAAATATCTCAGCAAGTGTAGCACGGAAATTGCTCACGTTGGTGTCGTATGAAAGGATTTGATGTCAGAAAATTGGGAAAAATTTTTGTGGGAATCGGGTCAGGGGTCGGGGCACCGGGACCAATGGAATAGACGAAAATGTGTTTCCTGTCCATATACGAAAAGAGTTTTTCGTGTTTATTTCCTTAACTATGCGATATGGAGATTCACTGTCAAAGGCAAAGTTGTAGAGAATGAAATTTTAGGGTACCCGTGTTTCAGGGTTTTGGGTAAAAATGCCTCAATCCTGGGATATGACCACTTCTAGAACTGGGAGGGATGATCCATATCTCTAGAACTATAAGAGGTAGAAAGTTGCTTTCAAAGGCAAAGTTGTAGAGAATAAAATTTTAGAGAACACGTGTTTCAGGGTTTTAGGGGAAAATGGTCCAATCCTTGGATATAACCATTTCTAGATTTGAATGGTCTGAGATGTACTTCGGTAGGAGCTTTGACATTACCTTGGGTAATTTCTATGGATCTTTGAAATTCTTATGGTTATAAAAGAACATAAAACGTTGGATTGTTTGCTTATTACTATATTAAGATACGTTCGAGTCTTTTTGCAAGATTTGCTCTTCATCTATTCTGTTTGTCATATCCATTCTGATACGTACGGGTCTTTGGTTATGTTTTCAGATTGAATTCTTTTTTCGGGTTGTGTAGTTGTTTTTCTGGTAGCCTATATCAACGTTTACTTAAACACTTAATCGACACTACAACCCATTAAGGGTCTTCTTCAACCGGGCCTATCCGCAGCTAACGTCTCCCAGCTGGATACTCCCTCAGTTTTTAAGTCCGCAAGAGCTGCATCATACCATCTGGATTTTGGACGCCCTGTGCCTCTCTTGCCCTCCGGTCTGGTTTTCTGACTACGTCTGGCTCCCCATAAAGCTAAGCTCATGACTGAATCGTCTGCGATCGAATACTGGTCAAAATATTGTCCGCAGTACTTTTCTTTCGAACGTATGCAGCGATTGTTCGTCTTTTTGTGTCAAGCACCACGACTCCGAACCATACGTAACTACCGGTCTGATCACAGATTTGTATATTGCGCATTTTGAATTACGACCTACTGACTTGGACTTTAAGCTTTTTAGAAGGCCGTAATAACTCCGGTTGCCCAGAATTACTCGTCTCTTGATTTCGTCCGCGATGTCGTTACTAGTGTTCAGCTCCGATCCAAGGTATACGAATTTGTTGACCATTTTGAATGTGTGTGGATCGTTATGGTTTCCTCCTGGTGTCGATACGAAGGTGGGATGATCGCATATTCCGTTTTTTGTCATTAACTTTCAACCCAAGGTCGGTTACCTTTCCTCTCCAAGGCCATAAACTTGTCTTTAACAACATCCATATTTCGTCCAAGTATATCCAGGCCGTCTGCGAAACCTAGCAACTGACTGGACTTGGTGAAAATGGGGCCGCTGGAGTCATGTCCATGGTACGCACAGCTGTTTTAAGGGTCAGGTTAAAAAGCAGCGTCGCGAGAGTATATCTGCCCTGCAACGCATAAAAAACCTAGCGACGTTATCCGATGAGAGATTTTCATATATTTTCTCTCACAAATTCTCGTCGCTAGGTTTTTTATGCGTTGTAGGGCAGATCCTAGGGCCTTTCTTAATGTCGAAAATCTCTGAAAGGTAGTTACGGATCCTTACTCGGCTATTATCTCCGTTTGCGAAGATAATTTTTCGAAAAAATTGGATCTAGGTGGGCGACACGCAGCTTTTGTTCTTATATTCTAAAGCGTTGGTTAGAGTTCGACTATCGGTCACTTTTTGTATAGTTAAAGTGCCTTATGTTAGTAAACATTCATATGAGACGTAAGTTAACGTACAACAGATAACATCATTGGTAACGTCGTAGATTGTCATGCGTTGATGAAGCTTGAAGATGAATAATCAAAGATCACGGCTATAACTTGGACGAATGACCGCTAGAGTTGAAAAAAGGTGTGTTTACAGAGAAATGATGCACGGAACGCGCTACCTCTTTGGAAATTTTTGTTTTTAAACTGAAATCGAATTCTGAGTACCATATACTAAGAGTAAATCGAAAGCTCACGCGATTTCCTTAAACTTCTACGCAAACTCAAACACGCGATTCGTAAAATTAAAAATGTGTGGAGTATGTGGAAAGTATTCAATTTCACGAACTCCCGTATTGTTTCTATTATCGGTGACTTTATCCAGCAATCACCTTTTTCCATTGAAGAACAATGGTAAAAGTTGGTTACTCCATAAAGGCGTTGATTAATTATTGCATTGAATGCACCTTCGTGAGACACCAAATTTACGGGCCAACTGTCGTTATTACACTCCAATACAATTTTTGCCCAATTTCATCAGTTGGGTCACTTGCCGTTTACTTAGCTTTGTTGACCGTCCACTTTTTTGGGTTCTTTCAGAAGGTAGACCATCCTAGTATCGTTTGATTATCTTATATACAAGTTGTCGTTGAATCTCTTCTTGACAGAAGTGACGAACGGTGTCTCCCTTTTTAAATGATTTTTGATGTATGAATACACCCGTTCCGAAGTGCCTCCTGTTCAGCAACTTTCATCGTAAATCAAGCCATAAAATTTTGTAAGATAAGATAATCAATTTATTTAGCAAAAAGCTATTTTCTAAAATCACATTTACAATATCACAGTTTAGACAATCTGTCTCTTCTTCACCAATTCACCAATTCTCTTTTATAAATTGTCTTAATGAATTCTTAAATGTTCTTTCAACCTTTTCATCCTTCACTCCACTAGGCAACGAGTTGAACTGAACAAGTCCCCGATGAAACAACGAATTTCTGTTCCTTTCCAATTTTCTGCACCTCACTCTAAAGTCATTTCTAGATCTCGTCGGATACGTATGTATGTCTCCATTGTACGTTACCATCTCGCTGAGGTATCGTGGCAGTTTACCACATTTCAGATTGTAGATGAACTTCATCGTATTTTCGTCAACTCTTTGTTTGACGTTTAATATGTCCAACTTTTCCAACATTACAGCTATTGGCGTCCGTTTTTTGCATTGCAATATTGTTCGCATGGCTCGATTTTGTAGTTTCTGCAACCGATCGAATGATGTTGAGTCGCTCAGGTACAGAATTGACGAACAATAGTCGAAATGAGGAGCTATCACAGATTTGTAGATTGACAATCGCGCACCAAACGTGATATTTCTGGCCAACCTCGTCAGGACTCCCACTTTTTTCGCAATTTTCTTGCACACGTAATCCGTATTGGCTTTGAAATTTAGTTTCTCGTCTATCATTAAACCAAGATACTTAAATTCATTTTCGATACCAATCACTTCACCATCCATCATGATTAAGTTGATCGGAGACTTCGTTTTCGCTTTGCCAATCACCATCGCTTTTGTCTTGCTCCCATTCAGCTTCAACTTATTCAGCTTCAACCACTGATTTATACGTTCAAGTTCAGCATTCATTTCATTTCGCATCGTGTCGATATTCTTTCCGTGCAGAAAGATAAGCGTGTCATCAGCGAATAGATTAATGAACGAATTCTGTAGTTGACTTGGCATATCGTTAATGTACAACACGAATAGGATGGCGCCCAACACTGATCCTTGTGGAACGCCGATGTCATTTGCAATTCTGGCGGATTTGCTTCCATTCACTCTCGTCTGTTGGCTTCGTCTAGTTAAATACCCCTCGAATCAATTCACCACACGTTGAGACAAACCAAATCTGCTCAATTTCGTCAACAATCTCTTTCGGTCTATTGTCTCGAACGCTCGCTTCAAGTCGAGAAACACAGCAAGAATGATGTCATCCCGTTCACTAATTTCTTTCCACTTCGCTATGACCAGATTAAGTGCCGTTTCACATGAATGATGCCTTCTGTAGCCAGATTTGTACCATGAGAGCAAATCCTTTTCTTCTATGTATTTAATTAGCTGTTCCTTGACAACGGTCTCGATGAGCTTTTCCAGCGTGGGCAACATGTTTACCGGACGAAATTCATCAGCTTTTCGTGGACGACCAGTTTTCGGGACCGGTACAATCGTGGTGACTTTCCATTCGTCTGGCATTGACTCATCTAACGATTGGTTTGTTATCTCGCACACCACATTACCGATAATTGGCCAAGCATCAAGAAGGATTTTCGGGCTTACTAGGTTAGTGTCTCGTTTATTGTTCATTTCCCTCAGGCTGCGTTGAAGATATTGACAGTCTACATGCACGAATTAATAATTTGTGTTGCGAACTCGAATTTAGAATGGTTACATGTATCGATCTGTCATGAGAAGTAACGGTTGTTGACATTTGAATTTTGTCGCTTTACTTTCCGAGCACCCGTTATTTGAATTCAACCAACGAAGTCGAGACTATTTCACGCAGCTAATTTTATGCTATTTTCTAAAGTGTTTGTCATGTGAAATAATTCGGTGTTTGTGTTGTTTATATATCGTTATTAAATGAAGTGATGAATTGTTTTCGTGCTGAAGCTCATTTTATTCCAGAAATTTACGTGTGGGCCTTGTCAATGTGATTTCATTAGACTTTACGAAGCTGCGTAAATGAGGTGTGTAAAACGAAAACGCGTGAGCCTCAGGTTTACCCTTACTGAGTACTCTTGAACGCAGCGAAAGTACAATATTTTTAGCACTCATTGTGACGGTGTCGTTATATCACACAAACAAGCTCAGAAAAAACTTACCGAGCCGAGGTCGATTTTACACTTCAGGCACGTATGTTTTTATTATGAGTGAGTTTTCCTCTATTACAGTGAAAGAATTGTAAGATTGTGTAACTTTATTCTTAGGATTGCCACTTGGTGAAATACATGAACACGACACACTCATACTCTTTCATACAAACGTAGAAAGGTAGAATACACAGAATTTGTAACGTATACGACACGAACATCATCTCAAATGCCGTAGATTGTATTAATGTATTTGACCTGCTAGTAACAACAAAGTTGCCACCTTGAATTAGGAGATAAGGGATGCCGATGAACGATTTGCATGTGTCCCAACATAGAAAGATCAGTGGATGACAACCGTCCACTTTAAAATAAATTTTGAATTGAATTTCCGTATGGCTGCTATGTTCGCGCCAAAAAGGTTGTCAAGCACTGAACTGAATGTAATATTTTCATCTTGTTCTATGTTGGAACGTATTTCGAAAATGAATTTCAGTACTAAAGTGCGTTCATCGGCATTCCTCACATCCTAATTCAATGGTTGCTACAATCTTACGATTCTTAACTGTTACATTAGCTCTGGGACCTGCATTTTCCAAAGTGTTCATTCAAAATGCTTCAATAAAATACTTCAAAAGATTCTAGGTCAGCACACTGCTGAGAAAGTAGTTGATTTAATTGAAAAGTCACAAAAAAATTTGAATAGTGAAATTTTTCCAAAAATGCGAAACGGTTTTCGAAAATTACAGAAAACTTCGAGAATATAACATTTTTTGAAAAAAATTCACAAAATGTTTGAAAATTCAGAAATGTTTCGAAACGTCAGAAAATTTTCAAAAATTTAGAAAGTTTTCGAAAATTAGGAAAGTTTTCGAAAATTCAGAAAATTTTCGAAAATTCACAAAATTTTTGGCAAATTCAGACATTTTTGAAAATTCACAAAATGTTTGACAATTCAGAAATGTTTCGAAAAGTCAAAAATTACTTTTCGAACATAGAAAATTTTCGCAAATTACAAAATTTTTGAAAATCACCAAAATGTTTGAAAATTTAGAAATGTTTCAAACAACGTCAAAAAAATTTTCGAAAAATCTAGACAATTTTATAAAATTTTCTGAAAAATTAGAAAGTTTCGAAAATTGTGGAACGTTTCGAAACTTAGAAGTTTCGGAATTTTTTGAATTTCAAAACATTAAGAAACTTTTCGAAACTCAGAGGAAATTTTGAAAACTGAGAAAATTTTCAAAAACTGAGTAAATTAATGAAAATTAAAAAAATTTTCGAAAGTTCAGAAAAACTTTACAAATTAAAAAAAAGTTGAAAAAGTTTCTCAAAATTCAAAAACAAAATTTTGAAATATCAAACCAGAAGAATACTTCGGCAATCGCCTCATGAACAATCGCTAAATAAAAGACCAATTTTCGAACATAGATTTTAATTTGTTTACTTATACATTTTTCATCAAAATATTTTTCCGTAAGTCAATTTAAAAAATAATTGTGTAGTTTACATTCATTTAGTTAGTTTGAATACTTGAACTTTTCTCAATAAAATATTTTACGTTTCAACATTGATTTATATTTTCTTTTTACTTATTTTTAAAACATTAGTACGAATAGTTTTTGTAACAATTATATATAATAGTTATTTATGCATCAAGCTGCAAAATAGAAATATTTCGTCAAAATATGTGAAATTGTGAAGCGCGAGACGAAGCCTAGACATGTTGCAGTGTTGTTATGCTTTGTTCAGATCTGCATAAAGCGAAAGCCCGACGCTTCAACGCTTCAGTTTTTGGCCTATAACTCATTCCACGTTTAAAAACTTTACAATCGGAAATATAGAAACGAGTAACGTAAACATAGGAAGAAAACCACCAGACGACCGACGGACGGCACTAGGACTAGTGTACATCTTAATCGGCTTACCTTGTAAAGAAGCCAAATTAGTGTCGAAATGATGGTGTCAGTTCATGAAGAATGAAATGACGTCTGTGTTGGTTTTACCACCATTTTCACATTCATTTCGACACCTATTTGGTTCTGGTACACTTCTTACCGTAACCTATTAGGGTAAGAACCCTGACTACGAGCCTCGATTACGTTACGAGCTTCATCATCTTTTCATCCATCAGTTGAAAAGATGAACGAAAACAAAATAGGTTGCTCGTAGCCTCATCGACCGTAACGGGGGTTCTTACTCTACTGATATGTAAATGACGTTTCACGAATTTCACAAAGAATGAACAAAAGGGTTTTAACTAGAGCCATGCGTCAGCGTT
>CM055405.1:25274609-25289463 GCA_029228625.1 Pseudolycoriella hygida | reverse complement strand
AAGAAAATGTCTGCCAGCTGTCAAAGCGGCGGGCGTCATCTTGGATTTTGTGAACACTCAAAAATGCTATCTTCTGAATTAGAATACCTAGACAGTTGGTTTCTTCGGGAAAGTTATAGAGGTTGGTGCCAAGCAAATTTTTTCAGGGAAAATTGTTGGGGCCGTTCATAAATTACGTAACGCTGGAGGGGGGGGGTCGGGCGAAGCGTTACGCAGCGTTACAGGGGGAGGGGGTGGGTTACGACAGTAGCGTTACGTAACGCAAAATATTTCTTACAAAGACCTTGCGTTACGCTAGCGTTACAGGGGGAGGGGGGTCTAAAAAATGCCAATTTTAGCGTTGCGTAATTTATGAACGGCCCCTATGTCATTTTTTACCCACCTGAAACATAAGCAAAATAAGATTTCATTTTGTTCGAGATAATATAAAATAAAGATTCATTTTAGTGGTACGCGCGGACACACACCTATTTTCGATATTATTATCCACTCAATTCTAAGAACCACACGCGAATTGAAAAAAAATTTCGACAGAAGTAAACAACGAATCTTATGAAAACAATTTAGGTGACACAATTGAGTCGTATACTTACTGTGATCATAATATGAAATTTGAACTTGTTGAGTGTTTTGTTCGAAGTCTGACTTTTTGTCCGTCTGCGTGAAAAATAGTATACAAAACACGGAGCTAAAACGGTGCTGATTTAGACCACGGTGGTGAAATGCTCCTCCTCGGGCTCCGCTGCGCTTCACCCTCAGATTTGACCTTTTCACCACCGTTTTAGCTCCTTGTGATGTAATGTACTATTCTGAAAAAAAATTTTCGGAGAAAAATTTTTTACGTAGAAAACTTTTCTTTGGAGAAAAATTTTTTGATAAAAAATTTTTTTCGGAGACAATTTCGGACTGCGGGGACATCGAGGCTGAGTGGGCAAATTTTAAGGAATTTGTTTTGAGTGCAGCTGAGGAATGTCTGGGTAGTGTCTCTGGCGGAGGTAGGAACAAAAGGACGGGTTGGTGGAACGCCGATATCAAAAAGGCTGTGTTGGAGAAAAGGAAGCTTTATTTGGTTTGGTTACAGGATAAAACGGATGAGAAGAAAGGAGCTTACAGGGCTTGTAGTCAGGCGGTTAAGGCTCTAGTTAAAGGAGCAAAGGACCTCGCGTGGAAGAGGTTCGGAGAAGAATTGGAAGAAGCAGGTCAAGGAAAGGGTAAAAAATTCTGGTCGACGATTAAGGATATTAGGCGTGGTGGTGAAAAGGAGGGCTGCGGTAGCATTTTGGGTAAAGATGGGCAGTTAATTACGGATAAGGGAGAAGTACTGGAAACCTGGCGTGATTACTTTCAGGATCTATTTGCATCTGTCAATCCGGTAGTGGCACCTGACAGAAATCAGTTTGCTAACTCGGAGGGTGAGGAAGGAATTACATTAGAGGAGGTGACACGAAAGGTCAGCAGGCTGAAGGCAGGAAAATCCGCAGGTGTAGACGAAATTAGAACAGAATTTATTAAGAATAGCGGGTCTGGTGGGATCCAATGGCTTTGTAGGATTTTTAATTTAGCCATGAAGTCCTCAGTAGTAACCGCTGACTGGAGCTTCGGTGTTATTGCTCCGATCTTTAAGAAGGGCAACCGTAAAGTTTGTAGCAACTACAGAGGGATTTCACTTTTGAGCGTGGTCGGAAAGGTTTATGCTAGTGTGCTAGTAGATCGGGTTAGGGTTATAGTGGAAGAGGTTCTGGACGAGGCTCAGAGTGGTTTCAGACCTCTGAGAGGGGGTCAGGATCAGATCTTTTGTCTTAGGCAGGCTATAGAAAAGCTCTTTGAGAGGAATATTGATCTGTACTTATGCATCATCGACTTGGAAAAGGCATTTGATCGGGTACCGAGGCAAAAGCTGTTCGAGGTGCTTAGCGAATACGGGATTAATGGAGGTTTATTGGGCGACATTAAAAGCATCTACTCAGGGAGCAAGGCTGCGGTAAGGATAGATGGTGAAATTAGTGAGGCTTTCGAGGTTAATGAGGGCGTTCGTCAGGGTTGTTGTCTCTCTCCTCTTCTGTTCATAATTTTCATGGACAACATCATCAAGCAGGCCAATTTGCAGGGGAATGTGGAAATTGGGGATGTAATTATGAAAATCCTGGCCTATGCGGATGATTTAACCCTATTAGCAGATAATGCCGATGATTTGCAGAGGGGGATTGACTGCCTGGATGTAGCATGTGAGGAGTACGGGATGAAGATAAGCGTCGGCAAAACAAAGGTTATGCATGTTGGCAAATTTAGGAAAGACGTAGTGTGCAGTTTAAATGGGGAGCAGTTGGAACAGGTTTCTGAGTTTAAATATTTAGGAGCCATGTTTTCAGAGGATGGCAAGTTAGTTAGGGAATTTGAGGAAAGGAGGAGAATGGGAAATGCGGTGGCCAGTCAGATGAGGTCTCATGTGTTTAACAGGAAGGAATTAAGTAGTGGCACAAAGTTAGCTATTCACAGATCAATCTTCAGGCCAACAATTTTATATGGTAGTGAAAGTTGGGTGGACTGCGGATACCTTGTGCATGACTTGGAGGTTTCAGATATGAGGGTTCTTAGGAGCATAGGAAAAGTGAATCGGAGGGAACAGTGGGACAATCATATCAGGAACGACGACATCAGAGAAAATTTAGGGGTTAGGTCAGTGGAGGAGGCGGCAAGGGTTAGTCGTCTGAGATGGTACGGGCACGTTCAAAGGATGGGTAATAGTAGGCTCCCAAAGAGGATATTGAATGCACAGGTCCCGGGTGTACGTCCTAGGGGGAGGCCAAGGAGAAGGTTCATAGACTCAATTAAATCAGATTTAGAAGTTAGGGGGCTTTCACTGGGCGAGCAAACCATCTCCTTGGCAGAGGATAGAAGGGTATGGAGGGGGGTGGTCAATGACCACCGGGTTGCGGCTTAAAGACCCCACACCGGAAGGTATAAACGGTCTATAAAGTTTGATGATGATGATGATGATGATGATGATGATGACAATTTTTTTTCGTTGGAAAATTTTTTTTGGAGAAATTTTTTTCAAAAAACAGAAAACTTTTTTCGCGAAATTT
Source organism: Pseudolycoriella hygida (assembly GCA_029228625.1). Taxonomy (NCBI): domain Eukaryota; kingdom Metazoa; phylum Arthropoda; class Insecta; order Diptera; family Sciaridae; genus Pseudolycoriella; species Pseudolycoriella hygida. Next base: position 25,286,377 of record CM055405.1, on the reverse strand, counting down.
AGTTTTAATAACTGCAAACTTCCAAAACGGCTGATATCGCATACGAAAACCTCTTAAAAAGTAAAGTGTGAGGCAGCCCGCTTCCAAAAGCAATGATGTCGCTTGAGGTGACGCTATCGCTGATAAATACGCAAATTGTTTGAATGGAATCTTGTGTTCAAAGTTTTAATTTTCTGAAAAAATTGCAGCGCTTTTTTTAAAACAAAATTACGTTGCGTTAAAAAAATTGCGTCACAAATGCCGGGCTATAATCTGACTGTAAGAACTGTTAAAAAATGTTGAAATGAAATTACGAAGCTACACTCGAATTGTATGTATTGTAAATAAGCCGGAAGTAATCTTTGTGTACCTGAATTCAGAACATTCAAGCTGATTTTTCAACTAAAATTGTGAAAAAAGAACCCAGGAAAGGAATCCTGGAAGAAGAATGCCGGTCTCATGTTTTTGTACATACTCGCCTACACACAGATCTCCCCCTAATTTGTGACTGGCGTTACACTTACTAAAAAATGAGTATCCATAAAAGGGTTATACGTCATTCAAGGCAGCAAATTCTGTTTATAGAAAGAAGTCTGGCTACCCCCGACATAATCGATGTATTTCGGGGTCGGTGTACTATAAACAAAATTTATGAGTTATGGGTTTATGGAAAATAAAAAATAAAAATATATTCACTGACTGCCTTTTAGAAAATTTTCCCTAAATTTTCACTATTTTCTTCAAATTTTCACGTAATGTTTTTTGCACGGATTTCATGACTTTTTAACAAAGTCTTCTATATTTTCTCGATAATTTCGGAATTTAGTCGAGTTTTTATTCAAGAAAAATAAAAAAAAAATTCAAGAGAATGTTCTAAAAGGACAGGCATTAGAGACGTACAAACATGTCACATGTTTCAAAATGTTAATTTCTTTGTTCACCCTTTCTAATTAAATTGAGGTTGGTCACCATCCTATAAAGATAAAGTCTGTAAAATTTGCATCCCCAAAATGTATTTACTGCGATGTTTAACATTCTTGTAACATTTCCGATAATTTTGTTGTCATAAACAATGCAATTCTCAGGAATGCGATTTGGGGAATTAGAATGTGCCACAGCTATAAGTTCATATTGTGTAACAAAAGGTCACCCTTTTCCTTTGATTATGAAGTGTGTATGCATTCGTTAGTTTTAATAAAAGCGCGTTATGTGTTTATTTAAGCACAAAGTAAACGCATAACTAAAAAAACATAAGAAAATGTAATGCAAAACGAAACACTGAAATAGTAAGAGGTTAAAAACCCTGACCCTGGCGCGCGTAAGACGAATCAGTTCTCACGTATAACAAAATCTTTCTTGAGAAGTAAATACAAATGTATTTAGTGAGTTCATTTTCAATAAAAATTGAGCAGGAGACTGCCCACAGTTTTATCACGTATATGAATTTAGCCTTCTACTAGTGAAATGCAAACTGTTTTTGAGTTAACTTAAGTAAACGGAGGTTGCTCGGACACTTTAGTGTTGAGATGCGAATTAGGTAAGATTCTTACTAAGGGACCATTCATAAATTTTTTACGTAACACGAAAATAGACATTTTTTTGACTCCTCTTCCGCTGGCTGTGTCACGCAAAAAGGGTCAATTTTGAGACAATATTGTTGGGACTGTAACGGTTGCCTCATAGCGCCCTTCCCCTCCCCCTCTTGAGCTACATAATTTATAAACGACCCTTAATGGCTCCTCGACAAATTCCATTATTCAATATGTCCGTGCGAGTGAAACATCTAAACATTTTTCTGTCTTTTATTTAAATGAAATGTAATTTATTGTCACTTGTGCTATTTAATATGAATAAATTTTCAGCTTTAGTTTTAAATGCACTGCACTAGAGTTTCACCGATCGTGCGCAAATTTATTGGAGTAATAAATTTGGGCATAAAATCGTCGATTTTTATTGAGCTAACTTGCTTCGTGTAAAGTCGTGAATTTGAATTATTTAATAGCTACGTGAGAGACTGATACATTTTTTTTATAATTTTTTTGTTCAGAACGAAAATATGATCGTCATGTATTTACATACAACAAGCAAAATTTTAAGAACACTTTGAATTATTTCCGTCGTTTTTCTAAAAATTTTTTGCAAGAGCCGAATGCGAGATCTGGAGTCACACGATCTTAAGAAATTAGTTTCGCGAAAGTGAACAAGATGTTTCCCAACTAGGTTCGGTCGGGAGTATCTACATGAACATGTTCCTGTATTTCGGTACTACATCGGAAAATTATTTTTATGCAAAAATACAAAATGCAAATTAGAAAAACCATAGTTATTTAGTTTCTTATGCATAGGGCATTCATACATGACGTTTTTTCTATACCTCCTCTCGCTTGTCTGCAATGATCCATACAAACTAAGTTTTTTTTGTATGAATTGTGTGTTTTCCTAAATCCCTCTCTCCCCCCTAACACAGACGTCATTTAGTGATGTTTTGTACTCATAAGAAACTGTAGTCAGGTTTGACAACATATTGGTTGCGCAAACCAAGTTGTACATACCAAATTCGACACTAGTAAGGAAATATTTTGCCTCCGCATTGAGGACTGCTGTTGTACAGAACTACAAAAAAATTTTGTGACTCATTTTGGCTTATTCAAACTTTCCACAGTACAGATACTTTCACTTCATACTTAAGGCTTAAAACCTTTAAAATGAATTTTCTGTTTTCTTCTCCAGCAAAAACGTAAGCTTGCCTCCTAACCAATACGATGTGCAATTTGAAATTGGTTCGCCGATTGCAACAACATTACACGCAACTCCTTAAATCCCATAAAAGAGCGGTAGAAACTTGGGTAGAAAGATATTATAATTGTATGTCTAAGAAATAATTTTAACGTGATTTCTCATACTAAATGAAACGAGGAGGAGATAATAAAACTATTTTGCTGTTAAATGCAAAAATAACGTAAATAACATGGTTCAATGCTGTTAAAAATGTAATTTTTACTTTTGTATGGTATGGTATATGGCCCGTTGATAGTGTAAAGTCGGATAAAATACGCATACAAAAAATTATGCACCTTTCTAGCGCATTAAAATTTTCATGAATTTGAATTCATTGTTGATTATGTTGTTCATCGACATATTGTAGACAATTTCACAATTCTCACATGCAATCTGTAATTACGAGTATTGGGGTAGCATTGATCAATACGTTCGCGTTATGCTATCCTTCAACGTAAGAAAACCTTAGAGTTATCGTGGTTAGCGTGGTTATCATGGTTCTCAAATTCTCAAGTTCTCAAATCAATAAAAGTATATAAGAACTTTAATGCTTAATTGATCATGCTCGGAGCGGTAGCGGAGAGCGTGACGCAGTCCCCAAACCATGAAAAAACGTCCACAAACCCAAAAAACTCCATACAAAAACCTTTGGGACAAGACACGATGTGTAGGCGAACTTTTGAGTTTTTTCCCCTCGCCTCCCTCCCCCTTGAAAGTATTTTTAAAAAAACTACGTCGCAGCAGCTTTCCAACGAGCCCAGACTCATCAAAATCGGTTGAAAACGAGCCGATATATCGCCAATCAAAGATGACCAATTTCCATATAATAATCGTAAAAATATATTTGAAAATAATCAAAATTTTATTCCTGTGTTGTGTGTCTACGATGTATCTATTATGTCTCTATCTATGTATGTATATATCTATGCATCTATCTACTTTTTTTCTCGAGAACCGCACGAGCGATTTCCTTAAAATTCTTAGGGAAGTTCAGTTTCGGTCCCAAATGGAAAATTCAGCCGGTGGCTACCCCCAAAAAAATCTTGGAACTGAGTTATTGGCCTTTAAAGTTTTCATACAACACCCATATATGAAAATCCACCAACGGGAGCACTTCTTCTGCTATATCTCGGCCGGTAGCGGTCAGATCGCGGTGAATGGGGTATTAAATGAAAGGTATCCATCCATCCAGCCAGAAGCCAACGGAACCGGTCTTGTGGAAATCGGTTTGGGGGGTTCGTTGCCAGGAGTCGGTCAAAGTGGAATTTTTTTTTTTTTTAAAGTGACCGAAAATGATGTGTAATGATGTGGAAAGTGCGTAGGATGAGAAGTGTGTGGGATGATGTGGGAATTGTGTGGGATGATGTGGGAAGTGTGTGGGATGATGTGGGAAGTGTGCTGGAGAATTTTTTTTTGGAGAAAATTTTTTTTTGGAAAAAATTTTTTTTTGGAAAAAATTTTTTTTGGAGCCTTTTGTTGGGCGCCCCCTGTTTTTTGGAGCACCTATTTTTTTGGCGCCCCAATTTTTTTGGGGCCTTTTTTTGCGCCCACTTTATTTTGGCGCCCAATTTTTTACGACCGCCCCTTTTTTTTTGCGCCCCTTTTTTTCTCGCACGTTTTTTTTGCGCCATTTTTTTTTCGCGCCCCTCTTTTTTTACGCCCCCTTTTTTTTGCCCACCTTTTTTTTTGGGCGCCCCCTTTTTTGCCGCCCCCCTTTTGTTTACGTTACGCTCCATTTTTTTTTTTTTCGCCGCCCCTTTTTTTTCGGCGCCCATTTTTTTCGAAGACAATTTTCTTTCTGAGAAAATTTTTTTCGGAGAAAAATTTTTTCCAAAAAATAGAAATTTTTTCAACAACTGAAAACTTCCAAAACGACTGATATCACAACAAAAACTTCTTTAAAGGTAGAGTGTGACGCAGTCCGTGAGTCTGCTTCCAAAATTAATGTTTAATGTTAAAGTTTTGATTTCCTGAAAAAATTACAGCGCTTAATTTAAAACAAAATTACGTTGTGTTAAAAAAATTGCGTCACAAATGCCGGATCCACCAGCGGAATAGTATTTCAATACTTTCAGTTTTTACACGCAAAAATTTAAATTCACTCTAAACAATCTACGTAATAAGAAATAAAAGTCAAATTTTTGCAGCGCAAAAACTTAAAGTACAGAAAAATTATTTCGTCGTTGGGTCCGGCATTTGTGACGCAATATTTAAGACCCCTTTTCGGAGAACTGTTCTTCGTACGGGTCTAAAAACTACTCTTGAAGGTTTTCTTGCGTTGTATGGCAGAATATGGGTATCGATGTAAAGCACACTATCGTATTCAGAGAATTTGTTGTTGAGTAAACCCAACTATGAAAAGTCATTCGGCACTTTTCAAATTTCTACAGATTAAAGCCCGCAAACTTGGAATCAATCTTAGGATACAACTCATTACGGATTACTTTTTACTATGAACGTGTAGGCTCTTATTTGAATTATTTTGTCATTGACTTGACGCTCAGAGATTAACACATCTAGAACAGTTGCGTTATGGAGATAATTAGAAGAGATCAACATTTCGGCATCTAATGCCAATCTTCAGTCATGTCATGCACCTTGATATGCTGATGGACGTGATGGACAAAGTGCTGACGTTTTTTCGTGCGTCGCGTCATTTCGGTGTAGCATGAGGTCACTTTTCGCACAAGTACGGCAAAACTTTTTTAACGCACAAATGTGATAAACTTTATCGCACCTCTAACCGAGACAAATAGATATGTCAGCACTTTGTCCATCACGACCTCCAGTAGGCATAGCAGAAAAAAAATGCTTTTTTCAAATAGATTTCTTCACTACCCTCAAATATTGTTAGACCTCAAAAATGCCAAAAAAAATTTTCAGATTTTTCGAAAGAAAATTCCGGGTGAGAAAAATCAAAAACTTCATTTCCTCAAATTTTGTACTTTGAGGCGTTGCTAGCGTCACCTACTTTGTCCATAGATTTCAGGCCCTTTTTTTCGTAAAGGATGTTTAATTACCTTTCCAACGATGCCGTAATGTTGATCTCTTCTAATTATCTCCATAACGCAACTGATCTAGATATGTGTTAATGTCTGAGCGTCATGTCAATGACAAAATAATTGAAATAAGAGCTTACACGTCCATAGTGAAAGTAATACGTAATGAGTTGTATCCTAAGATTGATTCCAAGTTTGCTGGCTTTAATCCGTAAAGATTTGAAAAGTGTTGAATGACTTTTCGTAGTTGGGTTTACTCAACAACAAATTCTCTGAATTGCACTACAGGATTTAAGCTGATAACAAACGAGAATTATCGATCCCAGTAATTTCTATACCGGTATTCGTACCGACGTTTATGAATTATAAATAGTAAATCAAAATGTGAATTACAACTAGAGTCAGCTCTTTCGTATTGAAAGCTGCATGAGAATGCTGAGATCGATAATTCAAAAGTCTCGTTTGTTTTCAGCTCTAGAGTAAGGGTGATAAAACTGTATCTAGCTGATGATGAATACTCAGTAAGAATTGGGAAACCAGCTTGAAGGCGCGTATTTTTGAAGTGCGATAGAGCATGCGATAGAGCTAATGTGGAATTTCGCAAATTTCCGATCTAATTTTCACTTTTTTGATAATGATTATTGAATTCATATGAAATTATAAAGAATATTCGTTATCAAAGTCCTGTTCATCTGAAGTCCATTAAGTCCGTTAGTCATTTTGAAATAAATATGTAAAAAATTGACTAATATTTCCAAGTGATTTTACAATAAGCGGCCATTAAAATTTTTTGATATCGTAATCCTGAGATTTGGTAGACCATTTTATGTTGTGAGAGTTATGTAAAATGAAATATAAACTTCTTGTCACCATTTGTTACGGTCCGCACTGATCATAAAAATACATTCGGTGGCAAAAGAGAAATTCACACAATGACAACTAGCAAAGATACATTCATTTGTACATTGAATTCAAATTATAAGCGGAGAATCAACGACAAAATTTACATAAACTTTGAATCATACCTCGGCATCCAATACACGGTATATGGCAATATGCTATTAAATGATCACATTAAACAATTTGTGAGAATTGTGGTAGGTATAGCATTATTCCCATTCTTCAATATCAGCTCATTAAAATAATATATGACCAATATTTTAAGTATATATACGTTTACGTTTTGTAAAATTGGTGATCGAAACACTTAGTTGACTCCATTCGCCATTTGATGATTCATTATACCATAATCATGATGTTATTATATTTATACTTGTACGTGCCCATTCAACAATTATAATTTATTTCTTTTGTGTTGTGATCGAATAACAAATGAATCAAGGAAGAAATTTTTGTGCAAATATAAAATTTTCATACAAATTTGCAACTAGGATCTTTCAGTCGTATCACTTTATGATGGCACTTGTTTGGATCAATCAAATTTTATGTTTTTCATAAACATAAGATTAAATCGCAAATATTATACGTTTGATGTGATCGCCTTGTACGCCACAATCGTAATATTTTTGTCGCAATCATATTATGCTTGTATGTACCCATCAGAGTTATGATAAGTTGGTACCACTGCAAGATAGAAGTGTTATGGGAGAGTAAAAACACATCCAATTCTCTCCCATCCATGTAACACGTTCAACATGTCACTTCTATCTGGTGCAGTGATGCTAACGTATAATTTCTCTGATACATAGTTACTCATTTTTAGACCCGTACGAAGAACGAAGTTCTTCGAAAGGGGTCTTATGCGTTTACTACGACGTTTGTAACCATTCGAATTTTGACTCGGGAGTAGGGGGGAGGGAACCGATCATGCTCCTTTAATGTCGAAACAGCAATAAAAAAAATGTCCGTCCGTCAACACGATAACTCGAGTAACAGTCAACCGATTTTCAAAAAAAATTTTCCCCTAAAAGGTAATCGAAAAATCTTTTTTGGGATTGAATCTAGGCACTGTCGACCCAAGGGCCAATGAACTAGGGCCGTTTAAGTGGTTTTTGGTATTTTGTACATAATTCGAGTAAATCTTTTCTGATTTTCAAAGGATGTTTGAAAGGCCTGGGTATGGCCGACAATTTATGGAAGAAACTTTTTTGAATCTGAGCGCATTGACTCAGCCAGGGCTCTAAAACTGTGTCTATACAAGGACTCTACGTGTATTTTGTGCATAACTCGAGTAAATCTTTTCCAATTTTCAAAAAAAAAATTTCAATCGAAAGGTCTGGGAATGCCGGGAAGATGGCCGCTAATGTAGGGTGGATCGATCTAGGCAATTTATTTTGGAAAAATTCGGTTTGCCACATCTATTCTGATACGTACGGGTCCCCTGCATATGTTTGTAACAAATATTACTACAATAATCACACTTTGTTTGGTACAAAAGTGTTATTTTTGTAGTTATCATATTATGTTTTCAACCATTATATGGTTGCCCCAAACAAGAAGCATTCCTAAGGCCTCGGACCCATACTTTCATGGTCAAAAAAGTGTAGCTCTTTTTTCTCTACAACAATGCACAGAATACTTCATCATTAGAAGGATATTCATGAAAAACCACCAACTATCGTGCAGCGTCACGTAGGATAAGTTGGGCCAACAATAAGGACTCTACAGTCCCAATCATTCAACTAAATTTCACAAATTTTTCTTTTCGTGATTTGTGAAAGTCCATATCTTTCATTCAAAACTTTAAAGTCCGTGCTAATTTCGCAGAGACATAGGATAGGATAATGTGGGTAAGGAAAGCGAACCTTCCTAAGCACCTAAGCCTCCAATGGGCCTGTTGTGCATACCCACTGTTGTAGAGAGAATTTTCTTTTCGTTGTTGTAAGACTATTTATTTATTAGCCGTCCAGGTAGCTCAGATGGTAGAGCGTTGGACTCACTGCCTATGGGTCCCGGGTTCGATCCCCGGGGGGAACAAGCTCATATGGTTTTTCCTAATCATGGATGATTAGTCTCTGCTATTAGTAACATCTAATTAGCTCTATTGACTCTGTAACAGTTGCACAAACTAAATGAAATTTGAATGCTTATTTGACATAATCAAACAATTGCACTCACAAAGTGCGACATCTACATTCGCAGAGACATAAGTCAAACAGTTTCACCGACTTTCAAAAAACCACGTTTTTGACCACTTTTTCGACCGTAACTTCGAAAGTTTTCAACAGATTTTGTCCAAACTTGATCCCGTGATTATTTCTTCAATTATCTTTCAGGAGAAAAAAAAATTGTAAATCGAGAAAATTTATGTAGAACAATCACGTTGGGCCCTAGTAGAGACTCAGGTTTAGAGCCATGGCTAAGCCCAAAGGCTGAAAATCGTAAAACTTTCTTCCATAAATTGTCTGACATGCCTAGACCTTTCGGAAAAAAACATTTTGTGAAAATCGGAGAAGACTTACATGAGATATGTACAAAAGACCTAAAACCACACAGATTCAATCTCATAAAGGATTTTTCCAAATTTTTTAAAAATTTGTCAAATTTTACTCGATATATCGCGTTGACAGACGGACGGATAAATTTTTTTTTTACCCGGGTCGAGATTCGATTGGTTACAAACGTCGTGGGGTCTACCATTTTCGCATCTTCATACGGGTCTTAGAAAATCACCAAAAAATTATCACATGTGAAAATAGGCAAAAATGTAACAAGAACATCCAGAAACATACATTCGCCACTCTATCAGAAGTCAACCTTGAATTAGGTCCGAAGAGGGAGAGGCGTACACTTGGACGGGAGAAAAGGGAGGCTGAAGAGCCAACAGCTCGTGCTGAAAATTTATGTGAATTCATTGAGTTTGTCATATAGTTGTTGTGTGTGTGTGTGTTGTGTTGTTTGGACAACAACTTAGGGGTAGTTCATAAATTAAAGTAACGCAAGGGGGGAAGGGAGGGGGGGGGGGTTATGAGGCAAGCGTTACCGTTCGAACAAAATTGTGTCAAACTTGAACAAATAAATGTGACAAGGGGTGGGGGGAGGGGCGGTTAAGAAAATGCCAATTTTAGCGTTACGTAATTTATTAACGGCCCTTTAACACCATCTTATCATATCATATCTTCAAGCATTTATGCCATTTCCCGCATGAATATATTATTTTCTGCAATAGAACACCACTTCAGATTGAATTTCTTGCGATCAAAAGTCGGTCTATTCCAACTGTCAGAATGACGTTTCAAACGTCAAGGCTGTAAAGTGAACGAGCAGCTTGGGAAGAGGCTTAATGTTTGTGTCGTTAATGTTAATATATTTTATCAAAAAATAACCTAAGACGATAGGCAATTCTATTTATTTATCTACAAACATGTGCTTTTAAAACTTGTTATGCTGTTTTCAACATTATCGACATAATCTCTTTTTTCAGTGTATTTTTTGTATGGAAAACCTTGAAAACAGCTGAAACTTGAAAACTATTAAATTTATAAGCATCACACGACCGTATGTATTTGGGTAGTTCCATTGGGAAATGTAACGTAGGGAACACTCGGATGTCGGGTCTCATTGAGCACACATTGCGATTTTTATCACGTTAACATTTTTTCCCACTAGATCTCATATGGCCAACAACTTTCTAGAAGATTGTAAGGCTGTATCTCATTCAGAAAACAGTTATATGAGCGTTCCTACGTTACATTTTATCCAACTACACCGTGGAACCACCCATTTGACATTTAAAACGTCATTTTTACAGTTAGAATAGGCCAACTTTTGATCCCAACAGACTCATAGGAAAGGTAATAGTTTGTAGTGCTAAACACATTTTTCAAGTTACAACTAACAACAATGGATCAGTTGGAGAAAATTTATTTTGGCAACGAACCTCGTTAAATTCGTTAATTTTTATTAGAAAATATTGGTGAAAATTATTACTGATAATAAAGTTATATTATAGTAGATTTCATAACTAGGAAATGAAACAGAAAATTCCTTAACAAGAGTAAAGTTTACGACCAGAGCTGAATAAATTGTAACGAGGGTGAATTTGCGCCCCAAGTTACAATTTATTCGGCGAGGGTCACAAGCTTTACTCAAGTTAAGGAATTTTCTATCCTTCCCTAGTTATGAATTATATTTTTCACAACTGCTCTGAGAAAATAAGTACTTTATCTCCGAAAAAAACTGTTTCTACAATTAATCAAGAAAATAAATTAATTCAAATTGGAAAATGTTGTTTTCATATATTTATTGGAAATATATAAATGTTTTTTTTCCGAAAAAAAGTCGGGACTCGATCTCCACAATTTATAATTTCAAAAATACTATGATGAAGTGTAAACTGCGCTCATATCTCTAATCTAATTTCCTTAAGAGGGTGTCCGATGAAAGGTAAAACCAAGGCAGCCTGGTGCTGAAATTCTGACAACGCCTATATGTAAGGAGAAGCGAGGTGATTAGTTAGTAACACAATTGAAGTCGGCACCAGGCTGCGTACTTGGTGCCCTAAGTCTGGGAATAAATAAGGCAGCCTGGTGCTGAAAATCTGTTTTCGGCAAATTGGAGGCACTAGTGAGTTCTATATGTCACATAAATTTCAACGCGGCACCAGGCTGCTGCTGCCCTCTGCATTCAAAGGGTCATAGCTCAAGGACGCAGCCTGGTGCCGAGTTGAAACTTATATGACGTATAGATCTTATTATTGTCTACACTTTGGTGAAAACAGGTACTTAGCACCAGGCTGCCTTCCATATTTCCAGGTGATGGGCCAAAGCACGCAGCCAGGTGTCGAATTATAAACTTATGCAACGTAATGTACTCGCTATTTTATTGACTTTGGCATTTTCAAATTTTCGGCACCAAATGTCCTGGCTGAAAGTGCAGACCTATTTTCCAGAGCAAGTTTTGTTAAAAAATCTAAGCAATCCGAAAAAAGTAGATTATCTGCTAGATGCAAAAACAATGAAATTATAGAGCTATTAAAGTACTTTTTTGAAATTGACAAATTTTTTTAACAAAACTAGCTCTGTAAAATCATCGTTTTTACCCGGGCGTGCT
>CM055405.1:25252105-25274109 GCA_029228625.1 Pseudolycoriella hygida | reverse complement strand
TCAAGGACGCAGCCTGGTGCCGAGTTGAAACTTATATGACGTATAGATCTTATTATTGTCTACACTTTGGTGAAAACATGTACTTAGCACCAGGCTGCCTTCCATATTTCCAGGTGATGGGCCAAAGTACGCAGCCAGGTGTCGAATTATAAACTTATGCAACGTAATGTACTCGCTATTTTATTGACTTTGGCATTTTCAAATTTTCGGCACCAAATGTCCTGGCTGAAAGTGCAGACCTATTTTCCAGAGCAAGTTTTGTTAAAAAATCTAAGCAATCCGAAAAAAGTAGCTCATCTGCTAGATGCAAAAACAATGAAATTATAGAGTTATTGAAGTACTTTTTTGAAATTGACAAATTTTTTTAACAAAACTAGCTCTGTAAAATCATCGTTTTAACCGGGCGTGCTCAACATTGTCAACGTAATTTTCAAAATAGTATAACCGAAAAAGTGTGTTTTATTCGGAAAAAAGTGTAGTGCCAGTGTTACAGAAGTGAAAATTATTGTGTACGGTGTTGTTTATAAAATAATTGTCTATTATTTGTTTCATAAATATCGAAAAATGTGTTGAAATAAATGTTCAATAGTAAAAGCGCATATTAAACAATTTCTTTTCACTCACTCTTCTGTCATTTTGCGGGAGTGAAAAGTATTTCACTCCCGCATTTGTCATTTAACATGTTCTCTTTGAAATAATCAATTTTCTCCCCCATTTTGAGGAGAGAAAATACGCATTTTCTCAGAGCAGTTGTGAAAATAAAATTTGACCGCGTGGGTGGAATCACTTTTAATTTTTTCAGCTATCATTTCTATTCTTCCTTTTATAAAATATTATTTTTCCGCAATCTATTTAACTTTCCCTGCGATCAGCTAAAATACATCCCGAAAAAAAATTTGGAAGGTTCAAGTAAAGTTAATGCAACAGAAAAGAATTTATGTCTCATAAGGTTTTCTTATTGATTTCCACCAGCAATAGACAACATCCATAAAACAAAAACAAACTTATCTTCAAAATGTTACGTAAAATTACTCGCAATTTATATAAGACGGCGCAAAGACGCGATATCGAATAGCTAGGTATATTCCAAAGAACTTAAAAATAAAAAAAAATTTTTTTTTCGTACATTAAATCAACAGAAGATTGTTCTTTGAGTCTTTGTGTTGATCGCATCTTGGATTTTTAATTAGACTTTAAACTTTCCTTGCTACTTTTGTGATATACTTTCAACTTATATAAAACTCTCCGTATGCTCGTACCAAATAATCAACATACATATATTCCATATTGCACACATTTATAGAGGTTTTCTGGAAACGGTCATATTGTACATAATATGTGTTAGGAACAGGGAATATTTTCGTGTAATTTCAGTGTCCATGAGTTCAGTATCCGGAGTTTCACAGATTTCTGAAATGCATGCGCGCCTATGAATTTCGTGAGTTTGTACAAATTGTCATGTCAACGACACGATCCTATAGAATTTATTAAATTTTTACGAATAATAAGCCCTGGCTATGTATACATATTTCACTCCTCTTCGCATCGGATATATCAGATAAGATTCTATTGAATTAAAAGGTTTTTGCTCCTAATGGGGATGGTGTTCGGTGTATTGCATTAATTTTTCGTTCAGTTGGCTAAATTCCTACAATGCCTATTATGCCATCAAAAGAATCAAGTTTTATGTGACATTCTGTGTCTTCGGTAATGTGGCAAGAGAGCTTCAAACGATTGAACAGATGAAATGTACAAAGTTGTGTCTTCACTTCGTTGATTTGAACTAAATTTAATTTGAACTACAAATGAAAATGTAAAACGTGTATATCGTTAAACTAAGTTAAATTCGTAAGGGTATAGACACCGAACATTTAAAAAGAACACAGAACGGACCTCCACAGTATAGAGAATTACATCTCAAAAGATGGAGAGATAATTATGTTTCGCATATATGGTACTTGTAGTGTTTTACTTCTTGTTGGCCATACGTTACCACGTATATTTATAAAGACGAATGGTGGGATAGTGCAATTTTAAAAATTCATCAGACCTATGGGTGCTGGATTGTTGGTCACTGCTTGATCGAAAAATAAGACTAATTGACAATAATGCGGCGCCTATGTATTTCCTTCAAGTTGATTGAGATAATTAATTTATAAAAACAAAATACCTGAAAGTCGTTCTTGTCAAGGCTTAGATTCGTAATTAAATTACACCAAATAGTTAATCCATGGTAAAGATTTTTTTTGTGCTGTAAGGTTTCTAACAACAATTGAACTTTAATTTTCGAATAATGGCCAACTGTTTTGTGTTTTTTGTAGTGGAAAGAAAATTTAAATTAAAAAGAAAAACAAAGTTGGCGTGAAAAATATTCTTTTAAATAATAGAGAAGTATTTGTGTTTTGAGGGATGACCAATATGAAGAAATCCCCAGAAAAGTTTTTTGGAAACAGGTACGCTTTTAACATAACAGTCGATAGTAGTGCCCATCATCAGTCGGTATTTAAGTATACAATAGACTGTGTCGTGTCCGTGAACCTCAAGTGGTGACAACTATGTTTTTTTCATAGCTGAATTAACGTCTCAACATAAAACTGGTCCCTTTTCTCTAGTGGCGCCATCCAAGCTTTCATAGCTGAATAAAGACAAACATAAAACTAGTACACAATCTATATCAGAACTGCTTTGGACCTGCTTTGAAAAAATTCCTACAAGCGATGAAATGTAATTGAATAATATGAGAAGGAGCAACAAATAGGAAAAAATGTCCCAATGTCTTTAATTTTCTCTGGCAATGGAGATTTTTTCCAAATTTTCTTTGGCAATTGTTTTGAGAAAGCCAAATTGCCCTAGCTTTTAACAAGAACTATTTGCACAATCTTCAATATTAAAATTTTTTTAATAATTGATTGTGGTAGTGAAGAAGCGGAAAAGGTCAGGGCCTATTACTGCCATGTTCAGGTGAGCTGATTCAACAAAAATTCAGGTTGAGTTTTTGTTGAATCAGCTCACCTGAAACATGGACAGTCCGTCAGTCTCTTTAGAGTACTTCGCAGAAATGCGAGCTGTCAAATTTGCGATGTTTTTTAGAACTGTCACCTGGGTAACGAATTTCAACTTTTTCACTCTCAATGTTATTTTTATTAACAAGAGACAAAACACATTCGTTCCCCAGGTGACATGGTAGCGATAATGTATGGATTACCGATGGAATTAGCCAGTTATAGCTCGTGTATGTTTCCGCAACTAGTACATCATAGATGGCACTAGGTTTGTGTGTAATTTACCACTGACAAAAAATTGCGGAACTAGTAAATAAAATGATCTAGCTTCTGACCCGGACGGGTTGTAACGGCGGATTATTATTATTATTATAGCTCATGTATGTATGAACGTACAAATTTGCTCTGAAATAACATCGCAAACGAACTTGAAATGCGTTGATTTTTCAGAGCAACTTTAATACTCAAACTTTTTTAATTCTGATTAACATTCGTGTAAGAGTCACCCTCTGACAGTATGTGAGGTATAATATTTTATAAATTGCTATTTACGCGGGGTAATGTTCTAAAAAACATCGCAAATTTGACAGTTCACATTTTTGCAATGCTCAAGAGTATGTCGCAAAAATGAGAACTGTCAAATTTGCGGTGTTTTTTTTAGAGGAGAATTCTGCGTAAAGAAAAGTTATTCAAAATTAGAGCTCACGTACTGTGAGTGAATGACTCTTACACAAATAATAGATAAATCAGAATTCAAAAACTTTAAGTACGAAGGTACAAATTTGCTCTGAAATAACATCGCAAACGAACTTGGAAAGCGATGATTTTTCAGATCAACTTTCGACCTTCATACTCTATCTTTTTGAACTATGATTCATCTATTATTCGTGTAAGAGTCATCTTCTCACAGTACATGAACTATAATTTTGAATAATTTTTTATTTTCGCAGGATTCTATTCTGAAAAAACATCGCAAATTTAAGAGTTCACATTTTTGCAACCAGCTCTTAAGTCATGAGTCAGATTAACATATTCGATCGTTATTAGTACAACACACGTCATTTGATGTAAAAGGTATACGCAACTTCATGATGTAAGGCTTAAGGTGACACATTCCCTGGGAATTTTAATGTGATATGCATCAAAATGAGACGCCGGTGTTCTATTTGATTTACTGTCAAATTTTATTCCATGGGGACACCACCTCTAGGCTTGGTAAGAAGGTTGGGTTCCCCAGATAGAATTCAATGATCATTATGTCATCATCACTTTTACCCCTGCGAAAATTTCTCGAATGCCTCACAATTTAATATCCATTCACAGCAAACATTTTCGGTGACATATGATGCATCACTTGAATTCACTGCGCGATGGATTCTGGAGGCGTTTGAAGTTCATTTCTTAATCCCTGGGATATTTTCGTCATGAAATGGAAAGAACTCCATATCATCAGATCATAGTTTTTGTGGGGAATCCAGCCGCCATAAGATGTATCTGATCTCGCCACTTCACCTAAATATGAATTTTGTAATGACATACACAACGAATCGTATAGAATTCCGAAAAAAAACATATGCAAGAAACCCGCACGCATCAGAATAGATGATAAAGAGAACAAATGTTACAAAAATACTCGAACGAAATCTAAATAAATATTGTCTTATGAAATTACGTCGACATTAAATTGTATTGGATATTGCCGAAAGGGCACGAGTGTGAGGTTTGCAGCCCTCGGCGAAGCGAAGAACTGCAATCACACTTGTCAAAAACATATATTTTTCCGAGTGTGGTACAATATTTTTTATTCCGAGGGTTCAAAAAACTGCTTTTCTGTTTTAAAATAGAACGGAAAACGGCAGTTTTCCGTCCTAGGAATGAAAAAAAAATTGCATAAAAAAATTTTGGGATAGGATAACCTTAAAATCGACCCAGAGCCCTAAAGAGAGGCCTCGGAAACATACTTTAGTGTACGAAAAAAATCCCCTCAATTTAGTCAGAAATTGTCAGAAAATTTTGGCTCCTTTTTTCTCTACAGGGGTCATCCATAAATGACGTCCACTTTTTTCAGTGTTACCGTAAATATTAAATCAGCGATATCTCGAAGTAGAAACATTTTTAAAGTGTGAAATATGTGACCGACCACCCCCCTCCCCCATTTAGGGGGTATAAACCATACATTTGACACTTAGAAAATGTGTTTACGTCGAGATGTCGCTGATTTAATATTTACGGCAACACTGAAAAAAGTGGACGTCCTTTATGAATGACCCCTACAACAATGCACAGAAAACCTCATCATTAGAGGAATATGCATGAAAAAAACCCCAAATGTCATATGACTCAACCAATTTTGACTAATTTTTTTCGCGATTTCTGGAAGTCCATATCTTTCATTCCGTGCTAATTTCGCAGATATATAAGTCTTAAAGTTCCACTGACCTTCAAAAAACCACGTTTTCGACCGTATCTTCGAAAATTTTCAACAGACTTTGCACAAATTCAAATCTGTAATCAATTTTTCGATTATTTTGCAGAAAAAAAAGATTTTGAAAATCGGATAAGATTTATACTTTTTATGTAGAAAAAACACGTTTAGTTGGGATTCAGCTGGCTGAGTCCAAAGGCACAAAATTAAAAAATTTTCTTCAATAGATTGTCAAGCATGTCCAGACCTTCCAAACAAAAACAAAATTTATGAAAATCGGAAAACTCGAGCTATGTACAAAAGACGAAAAACCACCTTAACGGCACTAGCTCGGCGGCCCTTGAGACAACAGTTCCCAGATTCAATCCCATAAAAGATTTTTCGATTACCTTTCAGTGACAAATTTTTTTGAAAATCGATCAAGTTTTGCTGTTGACAGACGGAAAAAATTTTTTTGCATTTTTATCTTTTTCAGACCCATCTTTTTTAGAAATTTGGCTGGTTACGTCCGTTGTTCGTGGTAAATGCAATAGACCGCTTTTCGAAGAACTTCGTTCTTCGTACGGGTCTGAAAACTATGTAAACAAAACATTTGATTTTCTGAATCTTTCTTCATTGCCACATTCAATTGACTGTAATCTGCTTTCGAGATCAATTCAAGTTCAAAATAAATGCAAATTGCACAAGCAAATTGATACATCTCCATTAATTCGTATCGTTCAGTGACTATTTGCCTATCGATCGAACTTCATGCACATTCGAATCTTCTGTGCTTATAAAAATAGATTCGCGTAATACATTGCAAAGTGTTTGATTATAAAGAAGTAGAAATTACACAAGAAAATGTCCCAGTTCCCATTCGAGGAGGTAACAATACAAAATCTAGCTGACATAAAAGCTTCTTATCATTTAAGCCAAATAAAAGCAGTTTTATAATTTGTTGTTATTTTAAAGTACGGTGTAAACGGCTTCGCCGTCATCGAGAATTTCCTCACAGAAAAAGAAGCGGATGAATTGAGGGATACTGGATTAAAAGTGTGCAAAGATGCGCCTGAAAATGATCGGAAAGTTTTCGGAAAGCATCCAAAAGAGCAATATTTTTTGGATTCTGCCACCAAATAGCATTACTTTTACGAAGCTGATGCATTTGACAAAGATGGTAATTTAGCTGTAGACAAAATGGTCTCCATAAATAAAGTATGTATTGAACAATGACATACTAAGTATAGACTGGCAGTTTTTAGCAAAAAAAGGAACAAAAGTTGAAGCAAAAATGTTGGTCATTTTCAGCAACACATAAGAGTCTATATCTATTATGTCATTGGTATCGAAAAATTGTTGTGCAAAACAACTGTCTAGACTACGTAAACTTTGATGTTGATTGACGTCTATTATTAGATTGGTCATGGATGTCATTTGGAAAACCCCATCTTTCATAAATATACATTCAACGATCGCGTTAGAGATGTCGTTAGAAAGCTTGGACTTCGAAAACCGGCTGTCATGCAAAGCATGTTTATTTATAAAAACCCGAAAATTGGTGGCAAAGGTGAACAATGTTTGTTGATTTTTATTGGTCAAATTACTCTGGTCGATTCCAGAAGGCAGCCTGGTGCTAAAAAAGTTCCTATGACAATGTTGGATGGAAAAATAAGCATATTTGAGCACCCGATTACAATTCAACATCAGGCTGCGTACTTAAAATTTATGTGGTGGTGTAACGGTGATTGAGTCATTAGTTTTACGTTTTTTCGTATTCAACTATGAAAGTATGGATAACGCCACTTGAGTTGTTCTATGTTGAGAAGTTAATTCAGCTATGAAAAAACACAGATGTCACCACTTGAGGTTCGGTGACAAGACGTGGTCTATCCAATATGATAAGTTAATTTCAAATTGACACCAGGCTGCTGCTAACTTCAATTTTGACATTAGAAACTCTTATGTACGCAGCCTAGTGTCGAGTTAAAATTTATCTGACGTATAGAGTAGACTGTGTCTTGTCTCCGCAGCTAAAGTGGTGACATCTGTGTTTTTTCTTAGCTGAATTAACGTCTCAACATAGAACTACTTCCTTTTCTGAAGAGGCGTCATCCATGCTTTCATAGCTGAATGCGGACAAACATAGAACTAATGGCACAATCTATTCGTTACGATGACATTTTGATAGATTTTTTGTAACAGGCTGCGTTCTTTTTGGTTACTTTTTTTCTAACAACATAGTGCCGAGTTTTAATCAAGTGCATCGTAATGTACTCGTTCATACAGTGAACATTGTCTTAGGAGCTTTTTAGGCGACAGGCTGCCCTGGCTGGCTGACAGGCTTGAAATGCAGATCTCTGTTTATTGCAATTTTCTCCATAAAAATGTTCTATACGATATAAGGACTTCATGCACTAGACAAAGGCTAAGTCTAGTGCCTCAACTACTTTACAGCCAACATAGCCTTTTAGTTTCTATTGAAATTCATATGAACCTAATGTGAACCTAATCGTGTTCTGTTAGTGAAACAACATCAAGATGCTATGTATTTGCTGACCGATCCAATCAATGTAACTGGATTTTGGATTCCAACTGAAGATGCTACACTCGAAAATGGCTGTTTGTGGATGGTTAAAGGATCTCACAAAAAAGGTTTACTTAATCGGTACGATCAATAAACTGCAGTCCATAAGTGAAAAAAACTTAGAGAAAATCAGCGACAATTTTCAACGAAATTCGCTGAAAAATTCGAATTAGCGACAATATTAAACAAAAGATTCTAGGGGATAGATGGTGTCATTTGTTTCCTACTGAACCGTATTTATTAATGAAACAATGGTGACGCCACTGGATAAAAACGACTCAGCTTTTGTGTTGAACCGTATGATTGTATGAAAAAAGGTAGATGTCGCTACTCATCAAAAGTGGTAATGTTGCCTGATGAAATCTGATGCTAGACACGGTCTATTGTTTTGTTTAATTTGGTCACAAATTTGATTTTTTTTTGGCGAAATTCGTTGGGAATCTTCGCTGATTTTCTCTAAGTTCAAAATCATTTTATTACACAAAATTGTGTTTGTTTTTTAGTTTTGTTCGCAGTTTCGATTCAAATGGTGATGACTTGTGTGTGTATGAAAAACCAGAGCTACAACTTCCAAAAGAAGCATTTACTGCATGTCCGGTGAGAAAAGGATCACTTGTTGCATTTGACGGTCTAACTATCCATGAAAGTGACATAAATCGATCAAACAAAAGTCGTTTTGCATACACATTCCATGTGATGGAAACAGACAACGTGAAATTTTTGCCCGAAAATTGGATTCGACTTCCGATAGGCGAACAATTTGAAAGAATTTATTAAATCAATGTTAAAATAATGAAAAATGTTGGTGTACAAAGAAATGTAATTAAAAAATGCAAAACGAGATTTAGTATTTCGAGATAGTTTTGTACGACCTTTCCCTTTATGATTATAAAATAGATTCACTTTGACGCACTGTTTGTTCAATAATGATGTAACAAGCACAGAGTTCTTTCATAACACAGCAAAAATATATCAATTTCTTTTCAAGGATTATCAACAAAACTATATCAACAAATGACAAATCAATTTAAACGATCCCGAATGAGGCAATAGACTGATGTCAACATTATCAGACAAAACGTGACAGTAATCAATTGATAAAGTCTAATACAAGCACCTCATAACATAATGTGAGTGTTGGACAAATATCAATAGACTGTGTCTTATCCTCGAATATCAAGTGGTGACATCTATGTTTTTTCATAGCTGAATTAACGTCTCAACATAGAACTACTCCCTTTTCTCAAGTGACGTCATCCATGCTTTCATAGCTGAATACGGACAAACCGGACAAACACAGAACTAATGGAACAATCTATTGAAACCAAAACAACAATTATCTTAATAGACCGATACAAATAGAATTTAGAACATTGCGATCATCGTGCTGCGTATACAGACACGACAATAAAAAAACACTGATGACGTTACATTCGAAAACTGCGTTCTTCGTTCGAATATTTAAGAATTCGCTCAAGTGAATCGTAACGTTTGGCTGCGTAAGTTTTGATATGAAACTATCGCAGCGCCACCTGAGTTTGGATGCAAAAATGCTGACCTGACGATGATTTACTGCGTACTTTCAAAGTAAATATTAAGTACTTCCGCCATTACAGCATTCTGGCAACAAACTCAGGTGGCGCCGCCCTCAACAATTAGCTTACATGACATATTATAAATAGAGTGAGGATGGTCACTTGTCATAAGGCAACAGTAGCCGCCTGTCGGTGACGTCATACACTTATTTTCATAGCTGAATACGGGTCGATATAAAACTAAAGTACCCCTGTCATAGGTGGCGCCATCCATTTTTTCGTAGCTGAATAGGATTCGACGCACAACTGAATTCTCACTCTTTTGATTAAGTAATTTGTTTAATGATAGTAGCTATGAAAGCGTGAATGACGCCACTAGAGAAAATGCACTAGTACTATGTTGAAGTGCAAATTCGGTTATGAAAATGACATAAGTGTCACTACTTGAGGACAAGACACGATCAATTCATCTCTAAAACTTATACCAGTAAACGAATTTAAAAATAAATATTTTTCAAAAAAAAATTCAAAAAATGTTTTTCAATATAAATGAAGAAAAATATTTTCCAAAAAATCGTTCAGAACAGACCTCAAGCTTTGTTAGACCTCCGATCTATACTTCCTCGGACAAAAATATTTTCCACATTTTTCTCTACAACATAGCAAAAATAGTAGATTATCATCTCATAAGGGGAATCGTCTGTCGAAGCTTGCCGATAGCCGCTACGAATAATTTTCAGGGGAAAGTACCTCGCGAATGCGATGAAAAATTTTTGGGCTAGACCCGACTTTAGGCCAGACTTTTGTGAGAATTTGAAAATAGTAACTACCAAAAGAAATGACTGAAAACTGAATTAATTTACTGAAAACCAATCAAATTGCTTCAAAGAAGTTTCCAGATTTTCACTCAAAAGTGACACTTCACAGCCTAAAAATATTATTTTCACTATTTGATTGCAAGTTGCATTGAAATGCTGTAAATTATATTTCCGTGACTGTATTATGACTATAATTTCAAATTATTTGTTTTAAATAAATCCTAAGTGATACGTTTCACTAGTTCACCTAAATACAAGATTTCATTTTCTTCCTTTTCTTCTAATCTTGATTATGTTCACGATGTCATATCGAACAAATTAAAAGTCCGATACAAATGAAATATGATCACAACACTTTTCCATGTAACGTTATGAGTGACTATTCATTTTGATTAAATTGACGCCAGTATAAAAAGGAATCACAACGAGCATTTATTAGAATTCGAACCAAATTGTAACTGGGTTCTTTAAATATTTAAAATTTTAACTGTTTTGATGTGGCACATGTCAGAGGTAGCCACGGGCGGTATTTAATTGTAATAAAGATTTTTTTTCCTTCGTTTTATTGATGGAGGTTCATTTGAAGTAATCTAGTCACTAAATGTTTAACAATTATACTTTCATATCAAGAGACGCGTCAAAAGATTTATCAGATTAATTTTTTAAGATTAAAAGGTTGTTCAACTTTATTTCTATGAAAACCATAACATTGGAAGAAGATATTACCTTCGATAGGATTTTTGGCATTTACAGAACTTCTATTCTTGTGTATGTAACATGATTTTGGTTTTTCGAGGAAGGAAATTGACTGACACTTTCAAGTAAAATGTTTCTTTCCTTGGAACAATAAAGCATTTAAACTTTTCTCACTAGGGTAGAGCGAACTTTTTTGCCACATTCATTTGCGTTATAGTCACAACTCGTTTCTAAAAACTATCTGGAACTCATAAAGTTTTGTTTGCTAACCTTTCCTACATCTCCAATTGGTAGAGCATAAGCAGACTCTGGTTCAACTTCTCACACTGTATGTGGCAATGTTCTGATCGGGTGAATACTTATTTCTGTTGTGACGGAAAATATTTTACTATCACTTGGGACGAAAAGTTGCTTTCCGCGGTACGTGC
Source organism: Pseudolycoriella hygida (assembly GCA_029228625.1). Classification (NCBI taxonomy): domain Eukaryota; kingdom Metazoa; phylum Arthropoda; class Insecta; order Diptera; family Sciaridae; genus Pseudolycoriella; species Pseudolycoriella hygida. The sequence continues at coordinate 25,262,639 of CM055405.1, read as the reverse complement.
ACCAACACACTCTCACTATAGAGTGAGGATTCAGTTGTGTGTCGAATCCTATTCAGCTACGAAAAAAAAGATGGCGCCACCGACAGGGGTACTCTAGTTTTATATTGATCCGTATTCAGCTGTGAAAATAAGCGGATGACGCCACCGACAGACGGCTAGTATTGTCCGATGAAAAGTGATGCGAACCACGCTCTATTACAGAAAAATATCTTTCAAAATACCCCAATACACACTCGATCTGTACTTTTCGCTTTGGCTTCGCCCACGCGTACGTTACACATCTCGTGTGTATTGGGGTATGTTGAAATGGCAATTCCATCGGTAACCCATACATTGTCGCTTGGGGAACGAATGTGTTTCGTCTCATGTTAATATAAATCACATTGAAAGAATGAATAGTAATTTGGATGAAAGTAAGACAATTCAAACCCGTGTGAAGTTTGCAGCCCGAACCGAAGGTGAGGTCGGCAATCACACGGTTTGAATTTTCTTATTTTTGTCCCGAGTTATCCATACTATTTTTTATCACAGAGACAGCGGAAGGTTTGTACTTTAGCCACGAAAAAACACTGATGCATTCTGAATATAGTATTTTTCACGAAAATGATTGGGGTTGAACGCACAAAAATGCAATATTCCCATTTACGAACAACATCACTGAATAACACTGTTGTCACTTGGCAAGGACTTAAATTATTTGAATTAAGTCAACACAACACAACATTATTCCCATTATTGTTTCCATTATAATATAAAAAAATATTTGCTTAACAGCCAATAAAATATATGAATCCGTCAATGAAAACACAGCAAACAATAACTTTACAAAATAACAACAAACTTACTTTGACGCCATATTTCATGGTTAACATTGATTCCCTTTACGACGTCGTGTTAAGTAAATCAGAAAAAATTTGGGAAGTGATTATAAATGCTCTAATATTATTAAACCAGAAACAACTGCTGGTTAATATGTAGCGCTCAAAATCAAAACCACTTCTGTGATGGCAACCTTCTTTCTGTCAAGTGAATAAATTTTAGTAGTTCATTGACGCAAAGAGGGACGAAAGTTGTTCATTTGTAATATTTTCGTTCTCTTGGCTTCCTTCTTTTACTTTCGCCCCGTGGGATGCATTTTTCTACTTTCGTCCCTGATTTGAGGGGCGAAAGAACAAACTTTCGCTGCCTCTGTGATAAAAAGAGATGAAATTCGTTACCCAGGTGACGGTACCGATGGAATTAGCCAATATACTATTCTTTCTATAGTAAAAACTTTTCTATATGTGTGAGAGTGTGAATGAATAATATATAATTGAGAACAAATGTCAAGTTTGCAACAAATGCCCTCGCGTATATTAATAAATGTTACACACTCTTCGTGACAAGTGTGTATTGTTTTTAATCACATAAGCGAAAACGGAACGACAAAAATAGAACAGAAGAGAGACTTCATATTAGGGGCCATTCAAATAGTGCGTACGCATCTAAGGGGGAGGGCGGTTTTTCCAAAAAACGTGCGAGGGGGAGGGGGTATCATCCGAAAACGTGCGCACTCTTGTGATATTTGATCTGTTTAGGTTTATTTTCCTTTTAATTAGCAAAGGGACAAGATGGGATGATACAAGTAAAGTGAAAAAAGCATTAACATAGCCATTCTTCAAATTCGGATTGAATTCTGAGCAAAAAATGAGGTTCTTGGAAAGTTATAATAATAATAATATAATAATCTGCCTTACAACCCATGAAGGGTTAGAGGCTAGATCATTATTTACTAGTTTCGCTGTTTGTGGTTCTATTTTTTGAGATCCTTTCATTACCGCAAAGTTTAACTGTGCCAGTGGTAAGCTGTGCGACAAACCCAGTACCATCTATGAGATGTAACGAGGAGCGAAACTAGTAGGAGTAGAATACCGGTTCTCCCAACAATGCCTTTTCCGGTAAGCCATACGATGGCACTACACTCAACTTCACTTGACTTGAACGATTCAATCAGCTTTGTTTTGTTTACAAATCTAACAATCGGTACAAATCCGTCTGCGGCTGAGTTTCGAACCAACGCACTGGCAACTCAATCTCGTAGTAGCAAGCAGACGTGTTAACCACTACGCTATCGGGTTGCTGTACGAAAAAACGATGAATTTCTTGGTTCATTCTTTGATTTTGATACTGACTGTCTTTGAGTCTCAGAGCGCTGAACAACAATTCAAAACCACCAGGAAATTCATCCCTTTTTCGTCGGACTAGGCTCGTTTTGACTTATTATGAATTACTTTAACGTTTACAACTGATTTCGACAAGTTATGTATGAGAAATCAAACCTGTCACTTTGTCTAACAACCTTACGACATTTTTTAATCTGCGGCCTACATGCACAAATATTTTTCCCGACATTTTTTAACATTCTTAAATCACATTTTAAGAATTCTTACATTTAAATTGTGAATATTTCACGAGATATAGATTTTTGAACGTGAATATAACGGATTAGCCGTCGATGAACCCCTTCTGACTGTGTACTACCGTCTCACAGAATTTTCGGGAAACTTGCAATAGAAGCGTAAACATTCTTTACAGTTAACAATAAAGTACGATGCTGTGTAGTTTAGGCGTAACACGGAAGTACATAAGTATATCGAACGTTCAGTCGACATATGCTAATCGATATTTATATTCGTGAAAATGATTTTTTTTGACATTTTAGTAAAAAAATTTTTCAAGACGACGAAGTGGAAATAGGGATTTTGGCTAGTCGAACTATAATAAAATACTGCGGAAATTTGAATTCCCAATAATTCGAGTTCCTACAACTTGAACGAAATGGGTCCACTAGTTGACTGATTAGCGGATCGCTAGTCGCTACTAGTGAAGTGACTGACAAAATAGCTTTGCTACTAGCGTCGCTAACCCAACCTTGCAAATAAATTATGAAAAGGAGCTTCCGTAGCAGATTTCTGTTTAAAAAAATTGCATAATTTGGAACACACGAATTGTTTTGCAATACAATCTCCTCTTTCTGAAATCAAAAGTCATCAACGTAACTAATGCTTACGATTAATGCACAAAACAACAGAGAGCGTCAGATTGCAATCACTAAATCCAACAAAAACGCTAAACACTAACGATAAATTCAAATGCTAACATTTGAGAGAAATGAATCCGTTCGTTTCGTATGTCAGTTCACAAAATTTTGTAAACATTTGGTGATTACTAATCCTGTGCTAGCGTTGAACCTATATTTTATAAATGCAGTTTGTAAATCTGATATTCGCCAAGTTAGCGGCAGTTCGCTGGACAATTAATTTGTCTTATTAATGGACAACTCAATGACTCAAGCGCTGCTTCTTGCAATTGTAGGTTAAGTTAAATGAAACACGTGTTCCTGCCACTTTCTCATCGGTAAGAATATGTAACTTTCTCACCGCTTGTGCGGGGACAAAATGTTTGGCAATGAGGGGAAGGGGAAGAGAACTGATAAGAAGTAAACAATTCGATTTCTCTGGATCCTGAATGAAAATAACTAACGGTAAGAAATTCATTTCCTATCTTACTGAAACACCTTTCCTTGAATATATTTCCAAAAATCTGAAGTATAGAAAATATTAACAATACAATGTGAAAGACAAGTAGACACATCCAGCAACAAAGCACACTATATATGTTGCTGACATGCTCTGGCTTTTTTTTATGTAAATTTAAACTTTTAGTTTAGCATAAAAACCTTAAATAAATATGCAAACAAAATAAAGATATTTTGAACAAAATTATTCTTATATGCGCCCAATATGTGATTTCAAATAGTGTCATCGTGCTTTATGGTAAATATACAAAGGAGACGTAATAATTTATTGTATTATGCAGAGTAGCTAAGGCATTATATACTCTTTGGAAAATAAAAACATGCTGAGCATTTCATTGTATGCAAAACTGAACATCGTTTAGCAGAAAAAAAGAGATTGTAAAAAAGACGAAAAAAAAAGAATGAATCGGTAGAATGCAAATAATGTATGAGTGCAAATTATTTCATACATCCCAGCTTCTGAGTAAACATAATTTTATTTTATTTATTAGACGAACCACATGCACTTTATAAACTGTGTATAGCCGATCGTAAACAGCATTTTTCAGACCACCGAACTAACGACCATAACCTGCGCAATAATAATAAACAGAAATTAGGCATAAATAAACGCTACCGTGTCTTCAGCGAAATGTATGCACATTAAAATTCTTTTCCAGAAAATCATTGTTTAATACATTTTGAACTCAACGTAATTATGATCTAATTCGCTAAAGGGGTTTTGGTAATGAAGATTCACACAAACAACTTGAAATAATACAAAAGTAGCCACCGTTTTAAAAAAAACAGTGGGTGTAATTTCGCTTCAATTTTTTAGTTTTCTTATTCCGTTACATTGAAACAACTTAAGGGGTATAAAGACTTTTTATTAGTGAATGTTGTAACGGTATTTATAAAAGATAAATAGAAAGAATAAAAAAAATTGTATAGCAAGACTTGCGACAACTTATATTCGGTACAGTAGACCACTTTCTGGTTCTGGAAAATGGAACTGTCAAATTGACGTTTTAAACGTCAAAATTCTTATATCGGCTATCGAAGCTGGATTTTCTAATTTTTTATTCAAAAATGTTTCTCCAGCAAAATATTATTAACGAATTCAGCGGGTATTATCTTTTCGCTGGATCGACAAGCAGAGCAAAAGAATCGTAAATTAAATACTTTTAGTATTTTTTCTCTCAAAATGATTGACGAACCACTATCCTAGTTTAGTTCATAACTTTTGGCAATTCGAATGTTATTTTGAAAAATTAGTGACTCCTAAAATCCCAATAAACAATTTTAGGTTGACGCCGGCTTATGTTAAAGTGTACACAATTTCATGACGTAATACACAATATGTCTGACGACGAAAAATGATACAATGCACTTCATCACGAAAAGGCATATATTTTGACATAAGCCGAAGTCGCACTAAACGCTTGGATTGATTTAACGCAATCTTCACTTTCAGAGTTTAGATTTACATGAGGCGTCAGTTGCAATAAAGATTTATAAACCCATTTAGTTCATTAAGTTCCATTTAATTTGAGTATGAATTCGAGTCAAAGTATACCAAATTTCACACCATATTACGTCGCTTAAAATATTATGCGCATCATCATGAAATTTCGTATACTTTGACATAAGCCGACGCCGCACTGAAAGCGTGGATAAGATTTTTTTTTATACACGCCTTTAGTGAGTCATCGGCTTATGTCAAAGTAAAGTGATTTTTACAAGCTGTCAAACTAATTATAGCTTGACAGATTAAGCATCGCGCCATGAAAATCACTGTACTTTGACACAAGCCGTTGACGCACTAAAGGCGTGGATTCTTTGGAGTTGATGAAATGAGTAGAAAGTATACAATTTTTCGCTAATAGTGTACTAACATCCGGAAAGCATATTTTTTGCTTTCTGCAAGGTGACAAAATAGTCCTACCTTCGTCTCATCTGCTCAAAAGTATATCTTTTTGCGTTCAATTGATGTTAGAAAATTAAACTTGTTTAAATAACAAACACAATTCAATTGTTGCTAGACATGGAAACTGCGCGAAATTATCATTCTCACACAGAGGACTGGTGTTAAATTATTGCGTCTTTTCTTAATTTCAATTTCTTTGCTAAAAGAATTTATAAGTCGGCACAGTAATCCATAACACTCAATGTTGCTCAGTTTCATGTTTCTTAAATCCATCCGCAGAATATAATTGCAGAATTCAAACCAATTTCTGATGTATTGCAGCGATTTTTTTATGTATACCTAAGCATGTAATGGATATCGTGGGAAATTCTTCTTTGTGATAATGTTTAATCAAAATGATGGTTTATTTGGTGATTATGTATTTACCTGTTTTTATGTTTATATGTAAAGTATCTAGGTAATGTTTATACAGACAATTCACATAGGTGCAACATTTTATATCCAATTAAAGCGATTAAATAATGAAATACTGTATTTGTTTGTTTATGCATGTATCTTACTGCATTGTCGTTGATCGTGGAAAATGTACTTTGTCAGGTGTCGGTAGACTAGACACTCACATTTGATTTCTTTTTGAAAATATTTTTCTGTCTTCAATATTACGACATCAAATCAAACTCTCTTGGCTGTAGCCGAAGAAAGGAAGAATGTTAAACTCGGGGACGAAGCTTCAGATGTAGCTTGTTATCAATGCATAATTCTAACCTGTAAATGTATAACCATTTTCGATCGCTATCAGCAATGTAGTACTGCGAGTCTGTTATGCCGTATTTATTTGTTTGCAAAACTGTCACTGTAATCTCTATTTTCTATCGGTGCTATGACAAATCTCCCAACCGTAATTCGTACACTCTATTTTCGTACACTTTATTTTCGTACAATTCGTTTTCGCACACCTTATTTTCGTACACTTCAATTTCGTACACTCCAATTTCGTACATTTCGATTTCGTACACTTTCCTGTTTCGTACACTTCCTATTTCGTACACTTCCTGTTTCGTACACTTCAACTTCGCACACTCCAACTTCGCACACTCCAACTTCGCACACTCCGATTTCGTACACTTCCTATTTTGTACACTTTGATTTCATACACTTTCCTATTTTGTACACTTTAATTTCGTACACTCCAATTTCGTACACTTCCATTTCGTACACTTTCCTATTTTGTACACTTTCATTTCGTACACTTTAATTTTGTACACTTACTTTTCCTTGGTTTCGTTAGCCGCCTTGTTCTCGGCTCATTTTTTTTATACACAAAATATACATTTTGTACAAAAAAACGTCTTCTTTTGTACACAGCCAATACATTTAGTACACAAAAAAAAATTGGTGTGTAAGCTTATTGTTATTACTTTTATTAAATTTATTTTGTATTAACACGTGTTTTATTTATTAAAAAGGATAATGCAATGTATTGGGGGGCTCTCACTTTTCATCATGCTGCCTGATTAAAATCAAGTTGGTGTGGCCATATAGTATGCCTTAAGCACAAGAAATTCAATTTTAATCTGACAACACAAACAAATTAGAATTTCTTTTAGTTAACCAATCATCACTCACTGCTCACTGCCGTACAACTTAGCGAGGAGAATTTGTGAGAGAAAATATATGAAATCATCAGATGAGAGATAACGTCGCTAAGTTTTTTATGCGTTGTAAGACATGATTAAGCTGGGACCAGAGAAATGATAACTTGGTATCACTGTACTGCCGCACAACGCGAGGTGGAAATGACTCCGGAAAATCATGGTACGGTGCATAAAAAAATAAAAAATCATTAAAAATCACAAAAATCATCAAAAATCATTGAAAATCTTCCAAAAATCATTGGAAATCATTAATAACCTTTAATTTTTATAATTTAGAAAATTTCAAAAATCACCAAAAATCATTAAATAGTTTCAAAAGTCAACAAAAATCATAAGTTGATTTCATAAGTCATCCGGAAATTAAATCATGGTACACTCGTTTTGGGAGTCGTTTCCCCCTCGGTACAACGCATAAAAAAGTTTGCGAGTAGAATTCTTGAGTAGAATTCTCTCATCTGGTAACGTCGCTAAGTTTTTTTATGCGTTGTAGGGCAGTCTGAATGAGATTTGTGCACGCACACATTAATTCCGTCATAAAAAACTTAGAGAAAATCAGCAAAGATTTTCAACGAAATTCGCCGAAATTAAACAAAAGATTCTCAGCGATTGTTTTGTTCAATTTTGACTCTAATTTGAGTTTTTTTTTGCGAAATTCGTTGAACACTGGCAACTCAATTGAATAATGAAAAGCACTAGAGTTAACCACAGAGATATTAAGTAGAGACCAGAGAAATGATAACTTGGCACCACTGTACCAAATGGGTAGTTCTACGATGTATTTGGATAAAATGTAATGTAGGAACGCTCATATCACTGTTCTCTGAATGATATACAGCCTTACAATCTTGTAGAAAGTTGTGGGCCATATTCGATTTAGTGGGAAAAAATGTTAACTTGATGAAAATCACGGTGTGTTCTTAAGAGATCCGAGTGTTCCCTACGTTACATTTTCCAACTTATCATTTCTCTGGTTAAGACTTGAAACAATGGTCAATGGCTATTTTTACAAGTTAATTTTAACAGAAGTAAAACGTAATTGTAAGCAATAAATTATTCTACGGTATACCTTCAAAACGTACCGTTTTTTTTTTTGTTGTTTTTTATGAAAAAAAAAAAAATCCAAAATTTTAGCTCCATTTGACAGCCGCAAACGAACTGACGGAGGCCGAATGTACTACCGAATAGTATTTACTATGTTATGGACGGTCTTTACGATGAAAATCAAAAACCAGACAATTTTTAGGGTTATAAAGAGTTACATAGTGATTTGAAATTCAATTTAAGTGTCCACCATCGCTCATGTTTTTCGATTTCGGCGGCTGTACTAACTGAACTGCTCCTTTCATTTATTGCTTTAATTAATTTTATAAAAAAACTGGTGCGTTTTTAGGCATGTAGTAGAACAACTTTTTGTTTAAAATAATATTTTACGTCAATTTTGTCGAAATAGCCATGGTCCGTTGACAATATTCAAGGTACTGTAAATGAATGTGGCAATAGAGCAAAAAGCGGATAAGCCTCAAAATTGTATGGATCCAATAAACTGAGCAATTAAACCTAAAAATCTCCTTCGTCTGTAATCACGCATTTTAACCCACGTTTCTTTATTAATAATTATATCGTTTTCCTATTAATAATAATAATAACTTATGTCACTTATGTCAGAAACTCTCATGAAGGATGTACGGGTTCAGATGCCATACGAATTACGACAGATTTTAGTCCTAGTGTCAGGCGCCGCCGGACTCTTTTATAGACCCTAGTCTATCTGGCCCCCAATTGTCATGACTGATAGCTGATCAAAATTTATGACATTTCCAACGTTCATTCCAAAATCATACTTCTAAACTAACGATTGATATGACAGCTGTTGACTTCACAGAAATCGTTCACTGTTGCTAAAAATGGCAACTTCTAGTTTTATTCAGAAGGTGGAGATAGCATTGACTATTGAACCTGACCTGAATTGTACACAAGATAAAGACAAATGTCTTTTAACGAAAATGCGTGGTCTATATACAAATCTTTGTAACAGCGATCTACTCTGAAAACATACTCGGATCGAGTGAAAAATCTTCGTCCACAATCCACACCTGAAATTTCATTTAACTTTCATCACTTGTTGCACAAACGTCTATCTAACAATAGCACTAATAGGGGTGCAAACATTTGCTTTTAGGTTCTGCTACAGCAATATAATTATGGTGGTTAACACGTGATACACAGTAACGTTTTACTCTAGAAATATTTGTATTGTTAGTTTTATATTTCCTAAACCAACTTGGGAAGACTTTTTGCGTTTACTACAAACATAAATAATTATAACAATTATTATATTTCTACAATTTTCAAAAAAAAACCTAATACTCTTATCGTCTATGCACCAATGATAGGTCAAATTTTTTCACACCAGTATGCTAATGAATTTAATATACAGCTACTGTTCTGAAATACATTTTATGTTTAGTAAAGAAGAAATTAGTCTAGAAAAAAATAAATAAAGAATTTGTTTTGTAAATACATTATTATTGACATTAACAATTTTCTGAAGATTTGTGAAATCTTTGAGGCTACACGGGCATGTCAATTTACAAACGAAATGAATTACATATTTATAAGTTGCTGAATTATTGCCGATATAACAATCGTTTTGTCACTCACAAGTCACAACACAACATTACCGATGATTTCTAATCCAAAAAACTAAAACAAAAAATGTTAAAAGAACATATTCTGATGGATGTCATTCACTCCCAGGTCGAAGGCCAGTGGCCTTACGCCTTATTGAATTGATGAGACAACGGATCCCAATAACGGACAACCGCTGCGACGGAATTTTTAGTGTGTCGCATTTCTTTAATCGAAAATGAAAATATTTCAAAAGAATTTTTTGCGTTCCGAAGCTATAAGCGTCACCCAAATTGATATCAGTTGTTTTGGAAGAAGAGACGAGGACTTGCGTCACGTTTCCCTTTTTTAAAAGGGTTTTTGTTGTAGAGCCGTGCGCCGGCGTTTCACCGGTTGGGTCTTCGACACAGACTCTAGCCTTTGGACTACATCCTATAATTGTCCAATGTTCAGCGAAAATGTAGAGGAGAGTTGTACCTAATCCGCTCTCAAAGACAATTTTTCTCGTAATGTCACTGGAACAAATTATATTAGTTGCGCCGTCTTAAAACCGATTGTCAGCTGAATGCGGCCGAATGTTCGATTTTAAGTCGGCGCAGCTTAAATAATTTGTTCCAGTGATATTTACGACCAAAATTCTCTTTGAGAGCGGATTAGATACAACTGTCCTCTGTATTTTTGCTGAACATTGGACAAGTGTAGGATGCAGTCCTAAGGCTAGAGACTGTCTTGAAGACCCAGCCGACGAAACGCCGGCGCACGGCTCTG
>CM055405.1:25217415-25241052 GCA_029228625.1 Pseudolycoriella hygida | reverse complement strand
TAGAATATTTCGTAGAACTGTTTTTTTCTCTAACAATAATTAAGGAAGTGACGCGTTAAGTGCGTCGACGGCTTATGTCATTAAGTACACGAAATTTCATGATGAAGTGCATATATTGACGAGCACACAATTTTTCGTTGCTTGGCACATTATGAATTTTGTATTACTTTAACATAAGCCATCGCCGTGCTGCCGTAAAAAATTTGATTTTGGGCCGGCAAATATGTTTGTCGGGTGCTATTTGCACGTGTGTAAATTGTCTCTTATACTGTGGACTTGTACATACAATGCAAATGCATTATTATTTTATTATGAATATTGACTATTCGAACACCACTTTACACAACTCTTCGCCTATTCACTCATTGTGCTGCCGTAATTTGCATATGAAACTTAGTGATGACATTTTGAGAGAGAATTTCAAAATATTATTCGTACCTTATAAAGCGAAACAAGAACCAATGTGCGAATAATCACATTATCACGAAAATATTCGCACAATGTGCAAAAAGCCATTTCGAAAATATTTTTGTTTATTTGAAGTTTCATATCACAGGGAAACGCACTTACCTTAACACTTGATTCGTACAAACTATGACTGGTTGTTGATTAGAATCTTGACCGTCTCTTACTTGTAGTACCACATGTACCCAAATAAACTGACCATCACTTCGTTGTAATTGCACTAATAGTATGCAAGAACGATCTTGCTCCGATTGTGTTACTTCAAATTGGGGAAAAAATGGAACAACGAATTAGGATTACCGTTTGTAGTCACAACCTTTCTTTCATACTTACTTAGTCTATGTTTACTTTGCGCTTCGACTGTAAAATTCCAATGTAATAGCTGATACCACGATATGCCATGCAATTCCGTCCGTGAGTACGCTAAATGAAACTCGCCACTGTTCGAAGCGAGTAGAAATTAAATGCTATTAAAATGAGTAAATAGAAAATGTCTTACTTCTTGTCTACGTGCACTATTTTCATATCCATCGAATGAATTGTTGTGAAAACATTTGTTGCTCCTTGCACAACACATTCCCGTGTTTCTGGCATGGCCATTGGTGTACAAGTAGCTAAAAAGACTGGTTCGTTTCGACTACAAAGCGGTAGGAATGAGAGATAGTGACCTTGTACCAACACCACCTGCGGTAAGGTTAAAATGTAGTTGGGCCACACAGAAGTAATCGTTAAAAAAGGCTACCTTTTGATCACCAAATCTCATCTGTCGACGAGCATTTCGACTAACATTCATACGACACAAAAACATTCGATGTTCACCTTCTAGACTAACTGGTGATGGTGTTATGTGAGAACCTGGTTGCTCCAAGACTGAACGGCCAAGCTCCGCTTGAATAGAGCTATGGTCTTGCTTATCAATTATATCATAAACGGAGTCGCCATGTATCAGCAAATCCTCCTGTAACACATACGTCGATTTTAGACATTTATTTAGAACATAGACTCAGGATCTACGAACCATAGAATGTCCCAAATATTCAGCTGCGTTATCCGATATATAGAGTAATTTACCGTTTTGTGTTAGCATCATCAGAAATCCAGATAGAGCCTGTAATACAAAATACTGTAAAAGTAGAAAGGATTTTGCATTGGCGCGAATTTAGCTGAGATCTTTATGAAATCGTCGATCAAGCAATGTTTAATGCATAAATGACGCATTTAGAAAATGTGTATGTAAATGTACTGTACGTACTGTTATTATATACCTATCGTACACTCAAAAACTGGTTTGCAGGCGTGAGAACAGTCGTATGTGCTTAACATATAACTTTATTGTATGCGAACATTATTAATTCAAATTGGGTCAATAATTTCATACAAATATGTACAAAATTTAGTGTAAAAGTCACTTAAACAGTCGCTGAAATGAATTTCATTTGAATCGAATGTCTCATACGGAAATCCTTAGCACATTGTTCTCTTCAAAGCTTAATTTTGATACACTCCCTAAACGTACCTTTCGTAGAGACGATGTTCTCACGATCACTGCACCTTATTTTACATTTTCATAAACAATGGCCTTAACTAAAATGAATCTTGTGTATGTCTAGATTCTTTAAAAACCATCCATATCAAAGCTTACTTGTCTGTGGATACATTCAGAACAAACGGGAAAATAGACATGCAGATAACTATTTACCCCAAAAAAGTACGAAAATTGTGGTGAGCACTAGGGTGGTCCAAAAAACTAAGTTATTAAAAAGTCTGGGGCCCCACCCCTAAAAAGTTTCTAAATGTGTCCCTGATAAAAAGTGTATATGTAGCCATCTGAATCCAAAGCCGTCCTGAGGGTTCCCCGAAGCAAAATAGTCAAAAAAGCGTGAAAATCGTGTAAAACGTAGGTTTTAAGAAAAGTGCATGAAACTTGTGAAAAATGAGGAGCGGTTTTAGGGCAACTTTGGTTTATTCCGTTCAAAATAGTCCCGAGAAAATACTTTTTCATGTGGTGGGCGCATCCGAAGTGTTTCGATGTCAAGAGAGTCCGTCAAGTGGCTTTCTTAGCTCACAACTTCTTTGCTCTAGGCCTCGGTGAGTTTCACAGTTTTTGGAAAACGGTCTTCTATGAAATTTTGAGTAGATAGGACTTCAAAATAACGCCTAAACAGTTTGTCTTGGAAGCATAAAATTCATTAAGTCTGAACAAAAATTTATTTTTCGAGAACCTCCATGAAATTTCATGAACTTCCATGAGCCTGCCTAAGTGGCCGTCCGTGTGTTTCGTCATTATTTGGCTATTTTAGGAAGGACTAATACTATACTACTATAATACTACTATAATAATAGTAGAAAAATGCCAAAAGTCACTTTGAATGACAGCTAAATGCTTGCTGGTGATGCCTTACACGTAGGCATGTCACTCTACTCGAACTCATACGGAGATTATTAAAATTTTGAACGAATTTTAATTATTTCTTGATTTTTGCCGATTATTGTGCGGTAGACACAAAAAATGGTTAGAAAAATACTTTTATTGAAATTTTGCGTACATCTGTGAAAATTCATATGAAGTTCGAGTAGAGTGACACGCCTACGTGTTAGGCATCCCCAGCATGCATTTACCTGTAAATCAAAGTGACTTTCGGCATTTTTCTAGTCTTATAGTATTAGTCCTTCCCAAAAAAGCCAAATAATGACGAAACACACGGACGGCCACTTAGGCAGGCTCATGGAAGCTCCCCGCCTTTGAGGGAGACGGAAATATGTTAGGTGCATGCTCTTCACCCGGTCTCACTCCCTATCCTGGCTTTTCAACCGTTTTCTCGGATGTCTGAATTTCCTCTCTACGACCCTGCTTGAGTAAAAAGAAAAGTTGTTTTCGACTTCTCAACATTCTTCTTCCTGCATTTTTTATTTAAAGTTCTTCTCGTTAGACCATGGGATAGAATTTCAAAACTTGTGAATTATAAGCGAAATGAAGTTCAAATTTTTATATTCATTGCTGATTCGCCCCTAGTTCTTTCTAAGAATTAAATATAACGACAAGTCTTTAATGATCTATTCGCATGTGAGCGCGAATAGTCACATCGCTTTTCAGGAACTTTTTTCCCCTGAAAGGTAATCGACAAATCTTCTGTAAGATTGAATCTGGGCATTGTTGGGCCAAGTGCCGCCGAGCTAGAGCAGTTTAAGTGGTTTTTGGTCTTTTGTACATAGCTCGAGTAAATCTTCTACGATTTTCATTAATGTTGTATGTTTGAAAGGCCTGAGTTGGAAGAAATTTTTTTGATTTTGAACCATTGGACTCAGCCAGGGCCCTAAAACTGAGTCTCTACTGCAAATATTCACAAATTCAAAAAAATGTGTCGGTTTTCACTTTTACGTGAGTGTAACATATTTTTTACAATTTTTTTTTCACAATAGCTTCGGACCGGTTTTCAATATTGCCCTTTCGGCAATTTCCAACACAATTATGTGTCGACGATAGTCTTATCAGGCAATATTTTTTTAGGGTTCCAATAGTTTTTATTCGGGAATTATGAAAATTGTTCACAAAGATTTTTAAATTATAAATAGAAAATTGCGTCCAGCTTTGATGTCGCGGGGATAGAGCCCATAATACAGGCTGTGTTTGCGCGCTGTATGGCAATTGCAATCCTTTGAAAAAAGAAGTCCCTAGCACGTCTGTCGCCGCTACTCTCGATTAATTTAGAGCCAATTATATTTGCCAACCCCAGAGCCTTTGACGACCACGTCGCCATCGTTTCGACGGCGAAGCCATTGAATAAATAATTGACGTTGACGATTTCGCTATACAATTCATGTTTACGCCTCACGTCTAATTCTGCTGCTCTGCCTGCAGAGATCGACGACATACGAACGTAGGTGTCCACGAAAGTGTCACAACACGTCGCATCCCAAACCAAGCTCATACCGTGCGACTAGGGAGTGAGAGTGAAGCCATCGGGTTTCTTACCGTCTTTACGACACAAACCGGGTAGTTCTAGTGTACCAGGTACGTTAATGGAGCACAGAGCTTGACATATGATTTTTTTGAGGACCAGTGCTTTTTTGACAGGCTAGGCCATGCCTTCCGAATTGATCAACGGCTGTTCCACAAACGCATCGGTGAGGTCGACAGATTGCGGAGCCCAAACGTAGGCCCATACAGACGCGAATGGAATTGTTGTCGATAAATGTGCCGATGTTTTTCGATGGGAACGCTTTTAGCCAAACAATATTTATTTAGATTTAGTTCGAGTCTTTTTGTAAAACATCTCTGTTCTCTTTGCAACATCTATTTTTATGCCTACGGGTCCCTTGCTTATGTTTCGCATCCAAAATGTCCTAATACAACGCTGATACAACTATTCCTTTGATGCTAAATCACTCTTTGTCAAACAAAGTATAGCAACTTTCATAATGAAATCCCCCAACTACCTATCAAGTTTTTACTAATATTAATAGTACGGTGTTTATGCATCATGAAATCCGCTATACTTTGACATAAGCCGACGTTGCATTAGATGAGTGAATTATAACGAAAAATATCCTAACACATGTTAATAACCCATTAGGCAGTAGCTATTAAAACCATTATTTGCATTAGTAGGCAAAAATTTATTGTACCGAAGAAGATGGCCGTATTTTTTGTGCTCTTCGAACTTCCTTCTAGGTTATTCTACAGCGTGTACAGTCGGAACGGCTTCAAGTGTCTAAACGTCAAAAATCCAAAATTGTCGATGTTGGAAAACTTTTTCACTGAAGCTTAACTAAGATTTTTCCATACTAAAAAATCTTACTTTTCTGCCATTAAGTCCGTTGAAGCCGCTCCCACTGTACATGCTGTAGAATAGCCACAATAAAATCTGCAAACTATAATGTTTCATTCACTTTTTGTGAGAATTTTGGAGGCTATTAACTGCCAGCTTTGTCTTTTGAAAGATAGCAATGTGTGTAAAAAATAAAAGATGTAATCATGGGATTCAACGTGGTATTTTACAAAAGCACTTAACAAAATTTTCACTGAATTTCAATGCTCATTCAGAGGATTCGCTTTGTGCTTTCACAACCTTAAATGGAAAGTTCGGGACCGAAATCGGCCTGTCTTTTCATTACATGAAATAACAATTTCGGTACATACTTCATGAGACTTATTTCTATAGTGAACCAGTTTCTAATATACGACTCCGTATGTAATGTAAAACGTAACACGCAAGTATAATATACCCAATATTTGAGGAGACATAAGTAAGCATAAGAAGGCGTAAGTAATTTGACTTAAGTTTTTATTATTAATTGGATTAGTGTATGCATGCTTGATTTCTGGAATGATACATTATTGTATTTAAAAGATTGAATGCGTGAGAAACTACAAAACCAGATGAGTATTGATTACTTCAATTTTTTCGCTGTAGACGTTTAAGAGTCATACTATGAAAAAAATGGCCTTTTTGGGGAAGTAAAAGTTATTCTTAGAAATCCTTAGGTTTTTTTTTGCATGGTAAGGTCATCTTGGTGAGGTTTTTTCAAAGCAAATTTTTAAAGACCTTCCTATCAATTAGTTTGACGAAAAAATTTGAAGTTGAAAATATTTTGCATCTTGCAATAAAATCACTTTTGCTATCGATTAATGTCGTTGGTGTCATGTAAAAAAGGCTTATAGCTATAAGTAGTTTTGAAACTGATCAGTACTGATCCGTAGCAGTTTTAAAACTGATCATTAGTTATCCGGGCCAGTTTTAAAACTGATCAGTACTGATCCATATCATTTTCAGACTCATCAGTACTGATCCGGATCATTTTTAAAACTGATCAGTACTGATCCATATCAGTTTTCGGACTGATCTGGGCCAGTTACAATACTAATCTAGGCTATCAACTTATATTAAATTATAACTCATAGCTCGTAACGTAAACTTAGAACTAATAATGTAAACTTGTAACTTTTAACGTAAACATGTAGCTTAAGCTATATGTATATGTTATAAATTTCGCTATAAGTCGCTTTGCCAAACTCTTTAATATCTTATAGGTTTAAGCATAAGTTAGAAGTTTTGCTATAAGTCGATTTGCCCAATGTCTCTATTTGCATAATGTGTTATAACTTCATTGTTATTGACGATTGATAAAACAAGAGTGAAGTTTGTTAAAAACGAAATAGATCACACTTTATACTGTCGATCGCAGTGCCGTGTTCTCCTATGAAATCACATTATATTGTGATAAAATCAAATGTCAAACGTGAATTTGCTGTATAATGTTGCCGTTAATTTGAATTAATTTATGTTCATTTACGCCGAAAAAAAAAAATTTTAAGCTTTGGAACACCTTGGTATTGTCTATTATAATTTAATTGATTTGAGTGGTCATCCTGATAGACATTACAATTTGAGACCAGCGTGTTCTTCTTCGCTATTAAAAAATACAGTAAAATCGGAGGAAAAAAATCATCTGAAGAAGATGAAACCTGCTAAAATAAAGTCGGCCTGAGGGGTAAGTAAGGCAATGAAGAAAGTTTTGTCGTTTCTTCGCATTTGTTTGAAGTCTCGCTTCATTTCTTCACATTTGGTACTTTCCTATGGTTTTTTAATTCCTTTTTGATTGTTTGTCGAATTATTTGAAATTCGTTGAATAAAGAAAAGTCCACCAAATGTTTTCTCAAAGGCGGAATTTTCTCGTCGTTTCGAAAATTTATTTATATATATATTATTATATATTATATTGTATATATTATATATATGTGAGATTGGTGTAATAGGCAGAGTGAAGAATATATATAGCGAAAGATGTCATCGATTGTATTGAGAGAGAATCAATTTGGTTGTTACAATGGTTCGTAGACGAACCGTTGGTGAATCAAGTTTTGAAGGCGTAAGGGTTCTTCTACGTTCCTATATGGGGGCTCAATCGGGATTGGACCTTTAAGAGAGTGATTTAAAGCGATAAGTAGCGAAAGAAGAAGCAATTATAGAAGACATTTGGTGAGGCAATTTGTGTGAGAAGTGCAGTTGTAGAATTGAGAAAAAGACAAAATAAAAGTTTGGTTCATGACGAAGGACTAAATTTTGTGAAATACGAAAAGTGTTGGTTACACGCTGAATAGAAAGTTGTTAAGCGAAGAGATTGAAAAGCAAAGTGTAAAGTTTGAAAAGCGTTAAAATTGAGAAGCGGAAAGATTGAAAAGCTGAAAATTGATAAGTGAAAAGCGTTGAGATTGAGAAGCGGAAAGATTGAAAAGCTGAAAATTGATAAGTGAAAAGCGGAAAGATTGAAAAGCTGAAAATTGATAAGTGAAAAGCGTTGAGATTGAGAAGCGGAAAGATTGAAAAGCTGAAAATTGATAAGTGAACCAAAAGCGTAAAGGTCAAGTCAACAAATGGAAAGACAATAAAACAAGACGAAAAGTGAACTAAAATTAAGAATTCAAGTCGGGACAATAAAATAGCTGAAAAATAAAACGTTCGAGAAGAATTTGTATTTGAGGAGCACGCTTTTGCTTGTAAAACAGAGAACAATATAAGCAGAACACACAGCGAAAGATATGATAATGACTTGAGAATTGGCACGTTACACGTTCGTCACATACGATACGTAAACAAAAAGCAGAACTTTTGGTGAGGAACAATAAGCAGATCGACTGGTGTAATTCAATCGTTGATATTTTTTGGTTGGTTAGGCACGGAACGAACAATGGAATGCGGCACGATTCAAATATTTTCGCCAGGATGTATTGTGTAAGGTCAAACAATGTTGCAGGACGGCCGTGTGGGATTGGTGTAATAGGCAGAAGTGAAGAATATACATCGAACGATGTCATCGATTGTATTGAGAGAGAATTACATTGGTTGTTACAATGATTCGTAGACGAACCGTTGGTGAATCAAGTTTTCTAATAAAATTATTTCCTTAGCGAGAAAAGGTCGGATGTTTTATTCTTTTGAAGGCGTAATGGTTCTTCTACGTTCCTATTATATTATTTATTTTTCGAAAATTTATTGTTTTTCTATCTCCGAAATTCGTCATTCTGACTCCGAAATTTAAAAATTTTTTAGTCTCTCGTAATTTCCTGAGAGCATTTTTGGCGCCGCAATGATCTCCACAAGAAAAAAAAAACGCCGTCGGTTGTGAAAAAATCTGTCTCTTCAACCGACGTGATCGACTCAACCAAGATGTTTCGAAAAACTGTCCTACGACCGCTACGCGGCGCTGTCGAGAATTTTGATCAATTTCAACCACTTTTAACCAAATATTCAGTCAAACTAGTTTCGAAAAAATCATATCTTTGACAAGTAGCTGCCGGTAACTTTAGCGCCGTTGTAAAGATTTACTAGCTGTGATGGTAGCAAATGTAAAAAAGGTCCCTCTTTAGGACTCACAGAGCCACTATCTCAACACAATTTCCATGCGAAAGTTTCTTCAGAAACCGTTATCTAAGTGAAAAATGTCTGCGAAATTGTCATAAAACGATAATTAAAGTCATTAATCGAAACAATGCATCGCAGGAAATGTAAGTAGATAAATTTTACTGAAATTCAAATTTCTATAGACGAAAAACCACAGAAACATCGAATTTTGAAGAAAATATGAATTAATATTTCTAAATAAGCCAATGGTATATTTTTGTGCACAATGACCGTAAACGATAGATTTCGAAATTATGTTTTTCATTCTTTCAGCTTAAAAAAATGACAAAAATAAAACATTTACACCAGAAACCGCATTCAATGATGGCAATGTAATGTAAATATGAGGGTATTACCCAGCAAAATGAAAAATAAATTTACATTATGTTGCATTTTCTTAAATTCCTTTTTAAATTCAACAAAAGGTTTAACAAAGATAAATCACTTCATCATTCTTTATTTCGAAATGTTATAGACTATCAAACATTAGAAAATCGTTTTGTGACCCAGTTTCCACGCTTTACCAATAAACTTTTATAACGGTCTAGTATCAAGAGAATAAATTGTTTTGCTGGGTGATGGTTACAGAGAGACTTCACGTTAAGGAACATTCAGAATGATTTTTTTTTCTATTTAGAATTGAAATTAAATTAATGATCTTTAGTTGAAATGAATCACCTCATAATACACCGACGACAACTGAGCACAAACTTGATTCGGTTTCTAATAAATTAATAACTGCATAGAATATAAATGTTGCTCATTCGCTAATATGGAACAAATGATTAAGAATGGACTCATCGATTTTTTTTTCCTTTCATTTATTACATCGCCAATTGTCACCGTAAGTTCTCCGAAACATCTAGCAATTATTTTATTATAGTTCGTTCATGAAACTACTGTGTCTTGAATCTGAAGCACGCAGCCTTTTAGAAAGCTGCAACCAGTGGAGTGGCGTATTTACGGCTGCCTGGTGTCAAAAAGTTATGTTATCCCAGTGGAAAATGACTCGATTGCAAATGACTTTGAAATACCTGACAGTAATGACTTTTGAAAAACCCACTGAAGTAAGTGCTTTCGAATAGCTTCAAAAGTCATTACTCGGTACTAAAAAAGTAATTGACTACTAAACGTTCGCAGGGTATGAAATAGCTTGTACTTTATATGGAATAATACTTGTCAATTTGACACCTGTATGCGTGCTTTGTCACGGTTCAACTATACAAAGTATGCAGCCTCGTGTCAAGTTGAGAAGTATTGTACCTAAATCTTCCATAAATATCATTTTTTGTCACTACGCCGTCTTTCCAAATTTGACTGGAGTGACACCACCATGAGACAACACAGCGATAGATCGTGTTTTTCGTTTTATACTCAACAGTTAGTGCTAGCTGAGTTTCGGGACAATTTCATATGATCGAAGATGTTCTCTTTTACGAAAGTCGAACACCAATTTGTTATGTAATTGTCCCCAAAGTCAGGTGGCGCATACTATATTTTCAGTTTAGTACCATGCAGCCAAACACGATTTATTTGTGTTGATATACTCATGTCCGATGTGTAAAAGAAACGACAATCGGAAATTAATCTACAAACTTTTACTTTGACATCAATCTGCCTCGGTGAGTTCTATAAAGAACTGATAGTGCAGATGACAATTTGGTGGCAAAAGTCTGTTCAGATCGCGGAGAGTTTTTTTACGAAGCTGTTTTATCTTTCTTATTGAACGTCGAAAATACAAAGATCACATGCTAGAAGAAGCTTTGTGCCAACAGTGCGCTAACTTGTTTTTGTTTTTTTTTTTAATTCTCTGAATTTTGTCATGTTCCACCATCGAGCTATGTATGGGAAGAATACCATCGATAATACTGAAAGTCCTTGTTTTTATCACTAGTCGCACAACTTTTTAGCAATGCATGATAGATGACGCTGTCGCACAGTTTTCACTTGGACGGTAAAAAGACTTTGCAAATGATAATGTCTAAAAAACATGGGAGTAATTAGTGAAACTAGTAAAATGATCTAGCCACTGACTCTCCAAGGGTTTTTTTTTTGTTACTAGGACTATTTTCGCAACGACGACGTTTCATAAACAGTATGCAACACGTTGCCAAATTGATTTATTTTTGTCACACAATGTGATTTTCAAACTTCCTGAGATCGTCAACATGAAGAATAAGAATGGGCAAACAGGTATAACAAATCCTATGGCAAGCTAAAAAAACTTTTACAAATCTACCAGAAAAGTAAAATTTTTGAAAAAAAAATCGAATTTCACGCTTATAGTGCGGCGTCGGCTTATGTCAAAATATGGAAGATAAGATTCCATGATGTGAATATTTGGGAATTCACAAAAATTCCCAAAAAATTGATTCCCAAACATTAGGCCCTGATATGAAGCGAAGAAAAATGGCTTATTTTTCAGTTAAAGCCAGGGGGCGTAACATTTTTTTGTTTTATATATAGATTTTACTCAAAAGTTCCAGTTCAGCAGTAATTGTATAGTAGGGGAAATTAACACGCAAAATTGCGCCGACCAATAAGCATCCCCACTGTCACTTTCTTTTTTCCACTTATTTTACACCTAGATAGAGATACTACACAATTGCTGCTGAACTGGAATTTTTGAGTAAAATTCCAATACTCAACATGAAGTTAGCTGCTGTTGCGACTGAAGCTAATTTCATTGCAAAAAAAATCAGCTGATTTCATTCATAAATTTCCCAACATCAACTGACTTCAATGATAAGTTCAAAAATCAGCTGATTTTTTCGCAATGAAGTTAGCTTTGGTCGCAACTCAATTAACTTCACGTTGAGCATTACTTAAAAAGAATAAAAGAAAAGGATGTCACGCCCTTGGCTTAACACTTTCTAATGAAATTTCGCATACTTTGACATAAGCCGACGTCGCGTTTGACTAAATGCGTGGAATATTAGTCGAATAAGCTTTTAACGAAAAAGCTAACGAAAATCTATAAAATATTTTTTAGAGAATCACAAAAATCTTTGATTTTAAAAGATTCTGTTCCCCTAACAATATCAAATTGTTTCAAAATATTTTGCCTGTTTTTCAATCTTACACTCAAGTATTTCAAATTAAATCACACCTCTAGCGCGTCAACGGCTTATGTCAAAGTATACTTGTTTTCATAACGCGATACTTAAGCTGTCAAGCAAGTAATGTCAGTTTGACATCTTGCGTATCGCATCATGAAAATGACTATACTTTGACATAAACCGGTGACACACTAAAGGCGTCTATATGAAATACTTAAAATACTTTCATTTCCAAAAATTGACATACCTTTGAAAATCCTATATTTGGTGTTGGTGCTTGTAGTAACGAAATATCATGGCGCTTGAACACTAGAAGAACAAAAATAAAAGTCAAAACAAATCAAATATTTTTTGTAAAATATTCTACACTTTAAAAATATATGAGCGTCTCTTTCACTCACGGAAAAGGATCAAAAAATGTTCTCATAGTTTGTTATTGATCGTTCGGTTGAAAAACCGACTTTCATACGATTACACGTTATTGTTTTTATTTAGATTATGCTCATAGCTTTCCATATTCATTTCACTTGACTTACAGTTTTTTTTGGTTCGTGTAAATTAACAACTATCAAAAAATCATTAATCAAACAGAGGGAGATACAATTATCAGAATCTGTGATATGTTGCAATTCATGCCTATATGGTTAAATGTGTACCATATTGATTTGAGTAATAAATCAAAATATATTTTGAAATATCGTTCGAATATAAGGTTCAGAAAATCAATCCTACGACTATGATGATGAAATCATTTGCACTCGATCAATTGTTGCTTTTAATTATTTTAGTTATAAATTTCGAGTGATGTTTTACTTAACAATGTCGGCTATTTTTAAAAGAAATCGCATTAGATTAACAATATTCGTTGTGGTTAATGATAACTTACGAGAACAGCTTTCTATTCAATGTAACTAAAAAATAAAATAAATTTTATGGGCATGTGTAGATGATAAACTCCCGTTGTTACTTTAATTAATCCAAAAATGTATAATAATAGTTAAACATCAATAAAAAAATTAATTTAATTTACACCTCATTTCAATTTGACGAATTTCAGGTCAGTTCAGAAACTCCTTTCGATAATGTAAAGTAAAATGGGTGTGTTCGGAATTAATGATGACTTGACTGGTTATAAAATATGGTTTTATAAATAACTTACATTTAGATCGCCTTGTCTTTATTGATCTTTTTCTCATTCTTCTTCTAATACCGAATAGAAGAAGAAAAAAATCATTCAGCTAATTCTTTATTCTCATCATTTGCATCTATCATCATCATTTACATTGATCGTCAATTCAATGGGTAAGTAATTTAAAGCTTAAATTTTATATACCTCGATATTCAATAGATAGATAGATTGATAGTTGTAACTCTACAAGGCTTCAGCTAAGTCCAAATAAGGATATGCACTGAACAGAAAATTTGTGAAATGTTATTAACACAGAGTAAATTTAACTGAAAACTGAGCATGAATTAAAACTAACTTGAAATTCAATGCATAATGAAGGTAATGAATTGTCGTTTTGTTTAGCAATCGAATTGAACATTTTTTTCGAATAGATAATTCACTTAACTTACCCTGTTGAAAGTAATTCGCTTTTCTAACGTATACGCAAACAAGTGCCATTAGTTGTAGCTGTGAAAGTCTTTGTCTAGTTGATTGCGGAAGAGGCAGCAAATCTCTTAAATTGGCTATTTCGGCATTGATTAAATCTCGCCGTAGCTTTGATGCACCTTTCGTAGACTTATTTGCATCAAACCTGTAAAAAAAAATTATTTAAAATTTGTGAATAATGTGCACAAGGAATTTATATGGCGGCTGGGTTCTAAAAAGAATCAGCAAATGTCATCATCATTTGACATTTTTTCACTATTAATATTTGTAAAGCCAAATTTCTATACAATGGAGTTTCAGAGAGGGGCCGTTCATAAATTACGTAAGGCAAAAATTGGCATTTTTTGACCCCCTCCTTACGATCTGGCTCGTCAAGTTAGCCAATGGACCCAACAGCTTTCGAGTATTTGTAAGCTTTTTCAAAAATTTTGCGTTACGTAACGCTCTAGGAGGAGGGGGAGGCTCGTGCCTAGCATGACAGTTTGTGGCAGGGGGAGGGGCGGGGTCTGAACATGAACGGCACCAGAGAGTGATTTCGGTAGACTTTAAGTAAATTTCTCTCGGGGACTGCTGCCAAAATGAGAGAAAGAAAAGAGAAATGAGAATATCATTTCAAAAAGAGAGAAGAAAAATTTTAAACGATTCCGTCCTCTCTCAATTAATTTCATGTTTGACATCAGTCATCGAGACAAGTTAAAATGAAACTGATCTGCTCTCTGAGACTATCTTATATGACAATTTGTTTCATCAGATTTTTATAGTCTGTGTTCGGAGCCCAGCCGCTAATCATGTTTCTGGATATGCGTTACGATTTTGTGGGTAAATGTTGGTAGAGACTGATTAGACTGAGTGCTTGTAAGAGCCTTCACTGGTAAAACCGATTCATCAGGCAGGCAATTTGCCTCCAGGTAATTTTATTTTTCCAAAATAACTCGTCACAGCTGTAGTTCCTCATACAAAAATTGCAGCTGTCACGGGTAATTTTGTTATTTTTCTTGTATGATTACCTGTAGGCAAATTGTCTGTCACGGCTGATATTTTGAGACCTTTTTTACCAGTGCACCTTCTAACATGTATGTGAAATAATCGAAAATGACAGAGATATCGTTGCAATTAAGCAACTGAGATATGTACAGTCTTTGAAAGCCTTCGTTTCTGGCAAAGAGACAAACACCACAGACTTATCCAGAGAAATGCTAAGTTGGTACCGCTGTGCTTGGATAGAAAGCGCATGTCGACAGATATTTTTTTCATAGGAGAGAATTCTCTCAACATGTTGGTATTTACCATGCAAACCAAAATGTCATTCAACATGCGCATTCTACTTATCCCAACTACTTACATCACCTGCGTGTCGATTTTTTTCGATCAGAAACCAAATAACTGAAACTTGTGCATTATTTTCAACTTCTAAAAATTAATTTGACAGTTAAAAATATTTTAGATATTTAGCTAGATGATGATATGTGTGTTGTAATTTGACTACATGAAAATGCTCTACTTGACGATGAAATAAGAAGTTCTTGCAGTAGACTGGTCCTTTGTCTAGTGCATGACTGATTATGTCATCGTCGTGTAGAACATTATCATGGAGAAAACGGCAACAAACAGACATTTGCATTTCAAGCTGGGCAGATTAGTGCCAAAAAAGTTTCTATGACAATGTTGGAGTGGGGAATGAGTACATTACTATGTACTCCGTACTCGGTTCTGGCACCAGGCTAACTTCAGAAGTTTAAGTAGCCTGGTACCAAAAATATGTTAATGTCATCGTAACGGCAGTTTCTTATAAATTTCAACTCGGCACTCTGTGAAAGTAAGGGGCGTGACAGTCTTTTGTTTCGATCTATACAAGTAATACTCAACGTGAAGTTAGCCTCAGTTGCGTCCGAAGCTAACTTCATTGCAAACAAAATCAGCTGATTTTCTTTGCCATGAAGTTAGCTCCGGTCGGAACTGCAGCTAACTTCATATTGAGTATTACTTGCAAATATCGAAACAAAAGACTGCCACGTTCCTGGTGAAAGTAGAGATCAGCGGCAGCCTGGTGCCAAATTAAAATTTATTTGACGAAAAATATTCCTTATTGCCGTTACAATGACTTTAACTCATTTCCGGCATCAATCTGGCCTATGAAAGACAACTTATACTAAAGAAGTACGCAGCCTGGTGCCGAGTCGGAAGCGAGTACACATTAATGTATTTGTTTCCCTATCCAGCGTTGTCCAAGGAACTTCTTTGGCACCAGGCTGCCTTCTGGAATTGAACAGAGGGTCTTCCCCTTAATGGATACGTTTAATGATCGAGAACTGTCGATCGGTTGTCCAAGTTTATAGTTCGACGGGTCTACCTCTTAATGGATACGTTTAATGATCGAGAACCGTCGATCAGTTGTCCAAGTTTATAGTTCCAGTTTGTTTTAATAAGTTCAATATTTGTTAAACTATCGATTTAACTCGATAGACACACTATTAACATAATAGTTAAACTATAACTTGATAGCACAACTACTATCTAGTTACCATTGTAGTTCCTGAAAGTTAGAAACGTCAGTTATAAACTATCATGGCCAGATATTAGTTGTCAGCTATCAACTAAACTGTCAACTGTCAAATGCTATCTGTCAGCAATTAATTATCAACTATCGATTCAACCTTAAAATATAATAAAAAATTTGCCGTTACAACCCGTCCGAGTCAGAGGCTAGATAATTTTATTTACTAGTTCCGCAACTTTTATTAGATTCTTATAAACTGCACACAAACCTAGTGCCATCTATGATGTACTAGGGCGGAAACTAGTGGGGCTTAGAATGCCGGTTCGCCCCATCAATGTGTTTCACCGGTAGCATTGTTGGACCACATGCCTAACGTGAATTCCGAACCATGCCTAACGGTAGCTAGCATTTTACCATTAGGATTTCTTCTGGTGCTAATTATTACTCCGCCTAAAGTTAGACTCAGATATTTGTACACAGAATTCATCGAATATAGGTGACGATATATTTTTCATTCTTCTATGTACGATTCGTTGCGGCGCCAAATTCACAACTACCTATATTATGAAGCATGGGTGTGCCTAGAAACGTTACTTTCTTGCTATACATCGAAGAAAAATCTTACACAGAATTCGTCCCCACCAGGATTGAACCCGGATATTCTGGGTGGAAATCCAGTACGTTACCACTGAGCTAACCTGCCCAGTCAACTTTAATAATAAGTTTTTCTTATTAATGTGAAAATTTACTATATGGGTAAATCGGAATGCATGAAAGCTTTCAAAAAAGAAAAAAAATAATAATAAAAGAAAAGAAGAGAATAAAGGGAAGTAAATGGTCGATGAATGACTATTTCTTAGACAAAATATAGTGCAACAAATACACATTCTTCCAATAAAATAGAAACTTCTACAACATAATTCGACGTCAAAGGTCATAACTGTATTCAACAATAAACCACAAGCTCACCCACATGCAATTTATTATAGATTTGACTAGTTATGATTATGACCCTTTCATCATAAGATTAGGGATAATATTCCAATATAATGTTCGATTTAGACATAACCATCTGACTAGAAATCGAAAACTACATGTTATTGGTGTAGAAATTGTCGGCATTATGTCAAACAAGTTCCATATAATTTTCTTTCATAACTTTTTATCATATTCTCATTCAAAGTGTTGACTATTGAACATTACTGCAAAATAAAATTAATGTTGTGGGAACATGTCGTGTCTTTTGATGCAAAAATGCTGTGTATGTACTATGACGTTATTTTTGATTTGTAAATAACGTTTAGGCATGTAGAGCTCGTTGTTCACACCTATCACCCTATGGTTTGCGCGAAATGTTCATATCTTGAACAACTTCGACTTTTGCCATTTTGTCAGCGCTACTGGTCTAGTGTTAACACTATCAAGAACTAGTAGTGACAGCAGAACTAAGATTCTGTGATACTCACAAACAGATAAATGAAACCGAGGTTAAGAATTCATTGCGCAAAACATTAAGTATATCCATTCCAATCCTCATTCTCTGTCACCCATTTGCGCAAGATTAGAACAGCGCATAACTGCAAAATTAGAGAATGCTGTCTTATATTTTTCGAATGGTGGCAGAACTTTTCATTTGCTCTCTGAAAACATGTTACAGCCACGGAAAAAAAATTCAGCATTTCGGCACCTAATCCATTGAAATGCTAAAAATTATTTTCCATGACTGTAATAAACTATTATGGTGAATAAACTCTTTTGTAGGCAAATTATGAGAAATCTCCATCCACCCACGAAAAACTTAAATTCGCAAAAAATTCACCAAACTTACAGGCGAATTTTTACGAATTTCTCGAATTTAATTCAACATCATAGGCCTTGGCCTTGGGTAACGGCAAAAATTCTACCTCTAGTGAATTTCGCGATCCTTGAAAATGTTTGGACGATTTCACTCATCATGTTCACATGTTCCACCAAGGGGTTCCCCTTTGAAAACTCAGTAAGACAATAGAAGAAATTCATCTTTCACACCACAGTACAGCGTGTTGACGATTGTGAAGAAATATGAAAAAGAAGTAAGAAGAAAGGGAGTGTGATGTATGCTGTAGCGTCGATTAAAATAAAAATTTTTTACGTTCTCCTGAAACCACACAAGGTTTTCTCACACAGTTCAGGTAACAATCACAACATTTGTCTAATTTCATAAGCCCGTTCTAATTTTAACATTTCTAAATGAAACGATAAACATTCACATGATGTGTGGGTGTTACACGGTAGACTAAAATAGGAACAATAAGATGTTAAGGTGTAGCCGAAGAATGATTTTATTAAATGTGATCATTCAGAACGGTAGCAACATTTTTTATCAATAAAAATAGATTTGATTTTGTTACCTTTTTACATGTATACACGCAACACAATGAGTGATAATTTCTGTTTTACTTTTAAAATAAAAATAAATGTTATTCTGGCAGAGTAGACATTGACATAAGCAAAGACCCGTACGCATCAGAATAGATGTCGCAAGAAGACTCGAACATATCGAAATGAGCAAACTATCCAATGTTTTATGCTTCAAAGATCCATAGAAATTACTCGTGGTAATATCAAAAGCCCTTCCGAAGTGTACGTCTGAGACCATTTATTTTAATGGCACCCTGCACTATGATATGGAGAATCCTGAGACGATTTTTTCTAAAATGTAATTCTCACCAAGTTTGCATAAAGAAGCAAATTTCTAACTTTCGTCGTTTTACAGATATGCGTCATCCCATTTCTAGAAGTTGCTTTATCCCGGGATTTAGTAATTTTTCCCTAAAACCCTGAAACACGTGTCCCCTAAAATTTTATTCTCTACAATTTTGCCTTTGGAAGAAACTAACTGTCATAGTTTTGAAGATATGAGTCATCCCTCCCAGTTCTAGAAGTGGCTAAATCCCGGGATTAGATTTTTTTCCCTGAAACCCCCAAACACATATTCTCTAAAATTGTATTCTCTACAACTTTGCTTTGAACTTGTACAAATATGAAAGAAAAACCGTGTATGGCTAAGAAGCTCAATTTTGTCCATTGTCCATTGTCCCCACTTCCACAAAAAAAAATGCATCTCTTTGAGATCATTTGACACCAAAATGAACAATTTCCGTGCTACACTTGATAAGATATTTACGAAAACGTTTTCCCGACCTTCGAAAAATCAACTTTTTGGTCACTTTTTCGATCATTTCTCCACCACTTGAACAATTTTGTTCATCTTTGAACTTGAGAATCATATGGGAGACGATATTAGGCGACGATCAAGTGTAATGACACACACCCACAATAAGTACAGCTGTAGCAAAATATTCTTAGAGAAAAGTTTCGTGAGACAGGACTTTTTTGGGTAGGCATAAAAATTAAACTCTATACTAGAAAGGAGGAGCGGGAAAATGACATTTCTGGTCAAACATAAAGCCAATGTGTAGTGCGTGATCTCAGGATTCCTGTAAAGTTCTTAGTTCCTCAGTCGGACTAATATCTCCCGAGTAATAAGGCTTTGAAAACATGATGTGATCACTTTGTAAAATTTGTAGGTCGATATCGATTGAAAGTCTATTTACTTCATTTTTATAAGAGTTTCTGTATAAAAATTAGTAGATGTATTTGATGGAATGCACGCAGCACAAAAAAATGTAAAAAAAACTTGCGGAAATTAAGATTTGAACCGAAAATTCTAGAAAAAATTAGTTTATAACACCACAGCATTGCTGACTGAGCTTATAGACCTCTCATGCTTTGCGTTATTATCACATCGACCAAAGAAATAACAAAATGAACGCAGAGAGAGGAAATGATTGAGATAGAGGGTTTTTGCTGAATTATGTCCAGTTCATTCGATATTTAGCCTACTCTTAGAACTCAAATAGTGTACACTGTATTTCAGGAGTTAATTTTTTTTTTTTTTGCTTTGTTTCAACGACCGAGAGCTACCACGTTAAAGCATAGTACAAGTGAGGTCATTTAAACAGCCTGTAACACAAGAGCGATTACACAATCTCGCCTTCGGCTCGATTTTGCAAACCTCGCCCTTGTGTTACCGGCTGTTTACATGACTTCACCTGTAATCTACTATTATTGGACGTAATTATTTTGTAAAAGGAAAATTCATTATTGTTATGGACATTAATCACTTTTATTGGACAAAAATCATTTTTCTATTGGACATTAATTATTTTTATTGTACAAAATAATTTTTTTATGGGAACGTTTATAATAATCCGTACATAAATCATGCATCCGAACCGCATATAGTACACATGTTTATCATGTGAGGATTACGTTTACCAACGTAACATACATGCTGTGAGTATTTAATTCTTCTTACACTCCTGTGCTACCAGCATGTACGTCATATCGGTTTTCTCACATTACAAGCACATCCTATTGTCTGTTTCAAAAATACCACTGAGGAATTAGAGGGTCATAGTGGTAGGCTGCCCGCTACACTGACGAAATTTTTCAGGATGCACAGCACACACACTAACGCGTGAATAAATTTTCTTGACATTTTAGGGCTTAATAATGATTTTACGGCAGAGTGAATACCGCCCTTTAACTTCATAGCCCGGAGATTTTATTTTAATGTGTGAAAGTGTGAACGTGTGTTGTGAATGCATTAGAATTTAACACCAAACAAAGTATTTAAAAAAAATCTCATTTCAATCGACGTTATTGTTTTCATTTAAATGATTTAAGATTCAAAGCCCATAGCTTTATTTTAACCTGATGTGCAGCACCTCCAAGTCATACAATAAAGCAAGACACTGAAGAGCTGAACAATGAGCGCTATAAACTAAACAATATAAGAATTTAATATGTTCAGCGAGTACATCGAGTTATTGTTCAATTTATTTCTTATTGCTTCTTAAATAAAATGATGTTTTAGTTTTCAAACAAATAATACTTTTATTTTCGGTGAGATTTGTTCATTTAAATAATTTATTTTAATTGCATTCGTTTGAATAAAATTACCATAACCACTTTGAAATAAACCGTTAAAAACATAAAAGTTCTACCGTGGCACGCGCTCTACATAATTCATTCGAAAACAATTAATGTGTTTATTTTCTTATAAAGTGTGAATATTTCTTTTCTTTTAAATTATAACTTGTCGATGGTTTTATTTAAATTCAATGTCAGCCATTAATTTGAGCAAATTGCTTCAGCAAAATGTTCTTCGGGGGTTCAATTTGTCCTCACTACGCTAGCTGTAATTACATGAATACTTTTCATATACGTAATTTATAGTCCAATTACCTTTGAGATTATGAATTTTTCCGTAAAACTTCTGTATATGGTCGCTATCTATATTACAAAAATAAAGAGATCATGTCAGTGATCCATCCACGATCTGAAATTTTATTTCAAGTATTTTTTTTTGTTTTTGTGGCGTTTATTTATTTTAGTCTTGGTGACTTTTCCAGTAGATTTGCAAAAATTTAGAGAGCCCCGTGGTTGTCTCGATGGGCTAAAGATCCTTGGGTTTGCGCCTTTACAATAATTATCCCACCCACCGTGACAAATCAATCAATTTATGTATTACAATTAAGTTGCCTTTTTTCACAATTGAAATTTTTATTTTACAAGGAAAAGTGCTCGAGCTAAGCCGTTATTGCCACCTGTAAGGTTGCCCTTATACCACAAACGCAGGACATAATTACGCACATCTAATAACAAAAAGTTGAGAATAATTTAATCTACTGAGACGAAAGCAATCAACAAGTCCGGTACTGATGTTATAAATAACTTTCTTTTGATTGAAAATCTGTCTCAATGATATATTAAGTATAGATTGGAAGTATTTGACAAAAAATTAACACAAATTGAAGCAAGCATGAAATACAAAATGTTTGGTAGTAATAGAGCGTCCACCTAAATTTAGCTGGTGTATTGTATATGTTTTTGTTTGCAATGTGTATAAAACGCACAAATTACGTATTTTCATAATTGCTTCAGCTGATGGCTACGAAGACCCAGTCTGTCGTTGATCTGTCTCTTTAGATAAATAAATAGATTTTCTTTTCGTCTTAAGATTCCTTTTTGATCAAATATATTAATACCGTGTGTTCAAAAAGTTGTCGTACATAGAACAAAAGGAAAGCTTAAAACACAATGATGAGCTTTAAAGCTTTCATTGTTCCATGTTCGACGACTTTTTGAACACACGGACATAGCTTTGACGTTTAAAACGTCATTCTGACAGATGGATCCCAACAATGTACTATTTTTTCCATATAGTAAACAATGTGATGCTTTGAGTCCATCTAAAAACAAATACCATAATTATAAAACATCGTTAAAATCCCCCCTTATAATTCATATATAATTTTATGAGTCACTCTTTGCAGTTCTTGAATTCACTACATGAGACATGAAGATTAGGGTGGTCCAAAAAACTAAGTTATTAAAAAGTCTGGGGCCCCACCCCTAAAAAGTTTCTAAATGTGTCCCTGATAAAAAGTGTATATGTAGCCATCTGAATCCAAAGCCGTCCTGAGGGTTCCCCGAAGCAAAATAGTCAAAAAAGCGTGAAAACCGTGTAAAACGTAGGTTTTAAGAAAAGTGCATGAAACTTGTGAAAAATGAGGAGCGGTTTTAGGGCAACTTTGGTTTATTCCGTTCAAAATAGTCCCGAGAAAATACTTTTTCATGTGGTGGGCGCATCCGAAGTGTTTCGATGTCAAGAGAGTCCGTCAAGTGGCTTTCTTAGCTCACAACTTCTTTGCTCTAGGCCTCGGTGAGTTTCACAGTTTTTGGAAAACGGTCTTCTATGAAATATTGAGTCTAGATAGGACTTCAAAATAACGCCTAAACAGTTTGTCTTGGAAGCATAAAATTCATTAAGTCTGAACAAAAATTTATTTTTCGAGAACCTCCATGAAATTTCATGAACTTCCATGAGCCTGCCTAAGTGGCTGTCCGTGAGTTTCGTCATTATTTGGCTATTTTAGGAAGGACTAATGCTATAAGAGTAGAAAAATGCCAAAAGTCACTTTGAATGACAGCTAAATGCTTGCTGGTGATGCCTTACACGTAGGCATGTCACTCTACTCGAACTCATACGGAGATTATTAAAATTTTGAACGAATTTTAATTATTTCTTGATTTTTGCCGATTATTGTGCGGTAGACACAAAAAATTGTTAGAAAAATACTTTTATTGAAATTTTGCGTACATCTGTGAAAATTCATATGAAGTTCGAGTAGAGTGACACGCCTACGTGTTAGGCATCCCCAGCATGCATTTACCTGTAAATCAAAGTGACTTTCGGCATTTTTCTACTCTTACAGTATTAGTCCTTCCCAAAAAAGCCAAATAATGACGAAACACACGGACGGCCACTTAGGCAGGCTCATGGAAGTTCATGAAATTTCATGGAGGTTCTCGAAAAATAAATTTTTGTTCAGCCTTAATGAATTTTATACTTCCAAGTCAAACTGTTTAGGCTTTATTTTGAAGTCCTATCTAGACTCAAAATTTCATAGAAGACCGTTTTCCAAATACTGTGAAACTCACCGAGGCCTGGAGCAAAGAAGTTGTGAACTAAGAAAGCCACTTGACGGA
>CM055405.1:25205416-25216915 GCA_029228625.1 Pseudolycoriella hygida | reverse complement strand
CTAGTAGGAGTAGAATACCGGCACCTCCCAACAATGCCTTTCACCGGTAAGCCGTACGATGGCGCTACACTCAACTTCACATGACTTGAACCGATTCAATCAGCTTTGTTTTGTTTACAAATCTAACAATCGGAACAAATCTGGCGATTAGCGCTCGCTAAAATCCGATTAGCGAATATTTTTCGCTAATCGCTAATGGATTCGCTAAAATATGGAGCTGTTCATCACAAGTCATCCGTCTATTTTCGACCGAATGCCAGTTTTTCAAAAAATGTTTGTGTTTTTTCTATTCCAGATAGCGGCGGCTACTAGCGCGCTAGTTTTTTTTTAGACTAGCGAATCAGTTAGCGACGCTAGTATTTTTTGAAACTAGCGTTAGCGACAGCGTCGCTAAAAAAAATGACTAGCGAGCACAACCTTGCTACCGCGCGCCCATGATATCAACTCAAACTGAAAAATAACTTGTTCGGCATGCAAACGTCCCATTCTTCGTCATGCATTTGAAACTAACTGTTGATTTAGTACATAACAATACGAAATTTTTCGAAACCTCGAAATTTGGTGTTGCCGTATTAGAAAAATTTCGCATCCGTCGCTTCCGCATTGGTCTATTTGTGTATAGACACAGTAGAACTCCTACCTACAGGTAAAATTTCTCAATTTTTGACAGCAACATATACAACTTGCGTTTTTCAAGAAATTTCATTT
This sequence comes from Pseudolycoriella hygida, assembly GCA_029228625.1. NCBI lineage: Eukaryota > Metazoa > Arthropoda > Insecta > Diptera > Sciaridae > Pseudolycoriella > Pseudolycoriella hygida. Next base: position 25,216,207 of record CM055405.1, on the reverse strand, counting down.
TTAATATTTCCATTATATTATCAATTGAAAGTAACGGTAAACCATATCCTGTTACGCATGTCAGTGACCTGGATTCCTTATTTCCACCACAATCTCAACGCACTAATAACACTGCACCTTGTCGGCTCCGTAATCGTCATGTGAATCGTAACTCCAAACAATCAACAGCTCCATTGACAAATATGCAACTGAAAAATCAAAGTTCATCTTCGCCATCTGATGCCTCAAACTCACCACATAGTAGCGAAAATAAACATTCGTCGAATGGCACCCAACCGTCCACTTTCTAGTATGGAACTGAAATTTCTTAAGCGTTGATGTTGCTACTCGGTGCGCAACAGAGATAAGTTGATTATGAGAGTGATTTTGTTTATTATGTTTGAATTTTCACGTTTTTTCTTTGTAAATTTAGGGCCTCAATCTGCAATAAATATTCTTGGACTGTACGATGCTTTCTTTCTTAAATTTGCTGACTTTGTTCATGTGACAATATATATTTCCCTACATTTTTTCGCTAAACGCTCAATGTTTGTATGCCTGGTAAGCTGCTATGCCTAGTGCAAGTATAAAAAGGATTTCGGCAGGCGGCGGTATGGTATGTATGCCTAATATTCTGCTTAAGTCGATCATCAGATCAGCCAACGATCGTTTAAACGTGTGTCACGTCAATGCTGGTGCTATACACCCAAAGATAGATGAATTTCGGTATGTGTTTGAAGGTGTTCCGCTGGACATAATTGTTGCCACTGAGACGTGGTTCAAGAGCTACCGATCGAACGTATCTATCAGCCTGGATAAGTATGAGGTCGTTAGGAACGACAGGTACGCTAAGAGGAGTGGAGGTGTTGCAATATACATCCGAAAAGGTCTCAATTATAAAATCATCAACGCATCTGAGCACATTGCCTCCGAATACTTGTTTCTTGAAATCATTTTCCCAGACTCTAAGATTTTACTAGGAGCCTACTATAAGGCCCCAGACGTCGATGAAATTGATATCTTTGAAGCCGCTTTGTCAGATTTAACTGTACAGTATGATGACATTATTATACTTGGAGACTTCAATGAAAATCAATATGATAGAGTCAACAATAAGCCGTGTTCCTTCTGTGTGCGTGGTTCTTGTTCAAAGTGTAAGTTTGCGGATGTATTGGAAGCTGCTGGGCTTGATTCGATTGGCAGGGTTCCCTCCCATTATCCGGTAAACCAAAGACCTTCACTTATTGATCTATTTCTCACTAACCGGCCAGAAAAAGTGCTCATGTTTAACCAAATATCGCATGGGATGTCTAAGCATGACATAATTTTTGGTTCATATTCATGCAACAAGCATACAATTGCTGAGAGGCAAAGATTTACCAGACATTACAGCCGCATGAACATGACGTCGCTGTACAATGATTTCAACGCAATATCATGGACTCCGGTTTACAGTGCATGTAATGTGAATGATAAAGTTGACAGCTTCAACTCCTCTCTTATAAAGCTTCTAAATCAGCATGCACCACTACTCCCGGTCAAAAAAAAGTCTAATTTAACTTCTGTAAATGCATGGTTCACTGACGACGTTAAAAGAGCCTTAATTGAAAGGGACCTAGCTGAAGCAGCTTATAAAGATGGTCTAGCTCCTAGAAAACACTACACTCAGTTACGTAATATTGCCACTGGCGTGATAAAACGAGCAAAGGCAGATTTCTTGAAACCAAAGCTTGACATCAAACTGGGCTCCAAAGCTATATGGCAAAACCTCAAAAATGTAGGCGTCGTGAAATCTAGCAACGGTGTTCAGCCAAGTTTTACTGCCGAGGAATACAATACTCACATTACGTCGTGTGGTTCTAATACATTGCCACATAATTCATTGAATATGACCGACCTCAATCGTACTGGTTTTGCTTTTCATAATGTATTGTGCAGTGACGTGGCGAGAGTGGTCACTTCAATTAAATCGAAAGCCATTGGACTGGACGAAATTCCTATAGTTTTTGTCAAAGCTACGTTACCATTCATACTCCCAGTTTTAACACATATCGTCAATTTTTGCTTCACATCATCGAATACACCGAAATGTTGGAAGTTGGCGAAAGTTATTCCGAATCATAAAAAAACAAGGATGCGTGGGTTGGATGATTTTAGACCGTTGAGCATCTTACCATGTTTGTCTAAAGTTCTGGAAATTCTCGCCAAAGAGCAGATAGTTTCGTATCTGGATAGCAGCAATCTTTTTGATCCTTTCCAATCCGGATTCCGGGCAAAACATAATACGGAGGCGGTATTACTGCACGTCACTGACCATATCAGAAGATCGTTTGAGCGCAAACAGTTGACCATTTTATTGTTGCTAGATTTTTCTAAAGCGTTCGACACGATTCAACACGGTCTACTTTTGGATAAGCTTGTGAACGACTTTAATTTTTCGTCGACTGCCGTCAACTTCATCAAAAATTATTTGTCAGAGCGATCGCAATGTGTTTCAATTGGTGAACATATTTCTCAACCGATTGTTATCCGCCAAGGGATTCCACAGGGCTCGGTCCTCGGGCCTATAATTTTTTGTCTTTATATCAACAACTTACCACGCTCACTCAAGTACATGCTGCACCACATGTATGCTGATGATGTTCAGCTGTATCATTCATTCGCTGAAACTGATATCTTGGATGCTGAGCGAAAGATTAATGAAGACATCGCTGCTGTTAATGCATGGGCTACTGAGAATGGTCTAACTTTGAATGCCGGCAAGACGCAGGCCATTGTCTTCATGCACTCTACAGTTAGGCTCGATCTACCGAATATTGTCATCAATGGTACTAGTCTTTCGTATCTTGAATATGTTACATATCTTGGTGTCTCCATGGATTCGAATTTATCGTTTGACAATCATGCGAAGCAGGTCAGTGCTGAGGTGTTTTCAAGATTAAGAAGTTTATGGCCAAACTATAACGTACTAACGTGGCGAACCAGGTTAATGCTTATCAAATCACTAATTATCCCAGTTTTTACTTATTGCGATTCTGTCTACACCACAAATTTAAGTGCCACTTCTATTCGGGTTCTGGAAAACGCTTTCAAGGCATGCGTTCGTTTCGTATTTGGTATTAAAAAGGGAAATAGTGTAGACGATCATCTGAACCGCGTCCTGGGCTGTTCCTTGAACGAGTTCTTCAAATACCGAAGGGTGGTCCAGGTCTTCAAATTGCTCGTCAGCAAAGCTCCAAAATTTTTATATGACAAACTCCAACCTTCGATGCGATCAAATAAGTTAATACTACCACGCCACTCTACCGCACAATACAATAAATCTTTCTTCGTAAACGCTGTATCTGCTTACAATGCTCTCGCGCACCCTATTAAGCAATCGAAGACGATAACGGCTTTCAGGAAACGATGTCTGGAGCGATTTACTGCGTGAACTAACCTGGTACAGAAATATGTGGATGCACCCTATACTGTCGCTTCTCGTTTATAACATCGTCGGCATACAAGCATTTTTGAGTATTCTCTAACATGGGGTTGTATGTGTTGTCACATTTGTTATATTGTAATCAGTATCGTACAAGTCCATTTTTCATTTTTCATTTTTAGTTTTATCAAGGATCTCGAGTAACTACTAGCAGATGAGGTAATTTAATTTTGTAACTACTTGTTAATCTTTTATTCTATTTATGTTATTTTGATAGTTTTAAAATCCATGTTGCTTGTGAACATTTATATAAGGTTAGGCCTTGTTGTTCCGAATAAATTATAATTGAAGTCTGAAAGTGATATGGCTAGTTACATGATAAGTCTTTCCAAGATGTTTAAAAAAATTCGCTCGCTGAAAACGAATTTGTTTATCGAAAACTATACGCATTCTGAGCAGAATGTGTGGTCTACTGCCCTATGGTATCTTAATCTCAATTTATGATGTTGGAATATAAAACAATTCGGTATGAAGACGGAGCGAATTTATATGGAAAAACAGAAACATTTACAATGCTGCACATTGTGCACTGTTACAACAATGCATAATGAAATCAAGAATTGTTCTCAGTTTTTTGAATGTATTTTCTACAAGATGTTGTATCGTTGAACTAATAACACTGGATAACCGATATGGTAATATTTGAATTAGAAAGTATTGATTTCATCGTACGCTACCAATAAAATCAATACTATCGAAACTCTCAGGATGACAAAGACTGTAAAACAGATTTCGAATGGATTTCTTACAATTACTAGGACAGTATTATCAGTCACCAGCCACATGAGCAGTGCTCTGCGAATATTTATATTTTACTGAAAAGGTAATACGACCTACGTGAATTGCAATAGTAGTTTGCGATACGTTGATTTTTTCAGCATTAGTCCTAATATTGTCCATACGAGCCAAAGGCGAGTTGGACAATATTTAGGACGTATGCTGAAAAAATCAAGTATCGCAACAAGGTGGACACACTGCTTTTTGCAACAAACAAATCGATTGAGAACAAAATAACAACCAAACTTAAAGAATTCACTCCACAGAAACCATTATATCGTACAGTGTACAAACAATTTTTGATCAGATTGCAATGCACACTAGCCCTTCTCATATCAAAATACGACATTGTAACGTCGTATCATAGCAACGGAAGGGTACATTTCAGCACATGTATCAAATTTCAAGTCATATCTTTACAAGGTGTAAATTTGTTTCACTTCCCCTCACACTCTTAAAAAAATTGGAAACTGTTTCGATTTTGATCGCGTTACCGCATCGTGAACAACATCGGAAACAGTCGAAAATCGATTGTGCGTTGCAAAACAAATTCTTTGTACGCACTGAATGAAAGTAGACGTAGATTTCGTTCATTAATTTAAAATTAATTCAAAAATAAATTTTGGAATAAAAGAATTTGAAAAAAATTAAACAAAAAAAAAAAAAAAAAATTAAAAAAGAGGAAAAAAAACACCGTTTTTGTTGGTGAGTTGCAAGAAACGTTGTTTTATACACTTTACGTATGCTGGTAGTTTAACTTGTATCAAAAAGTACAGTTTGTCACACACGTCACACAGTACGGGAAACAGCACGGGAAAGGATTTTCATATAACTTTTGCGCACTAGTGCGACAAAGAAATTGATGATGTCGCTTCGATACACGTGCCGTATGATGAAATTTTATCGCATACGATGTCTGTCGACATCGGCTTCGCCTTGGATCGACATCTCTTGCGATAAAATACCTTCACACTCGTATCGAAAATTACTCTGATGTAGTGATGATAGTGTGATGTAGTCGCAAGCTTGTCCTAGCGAGGGTTAAGAAGGATAAGCTTACGAAAATTACGACACGTGTCCTAAAATAACTCCGCTTTTATCACGAGTGACTAACGACGCTAACGAAATAGTTTGGACTTATGAGACGAAACCACAACACCATTAAGAGAGGCTACAAAACTATTTCAGGAACCATCATGCCCACTCGATTGCGTCCATTGTCAACCGCATTTTCCGGCTGGCAAAGTTACTTTTTCTTCTGCAAATGTTTGTCTCAAAAAGTTTAACTTTTTGTTCAAAGATTTCGTGACTAAAAATGTCTTATTTTAATCTTTAAGGCTTTTTGGCTTAAACAAAAAATGTTATGTTGATTTTCGTTCTGGTGTTTTTTAGACCCGTACGAAGTCTGATGCGTTTACTACCACGTTTGTTACATTGCGAATTCGAACCCGGGAGTAAGGGGGAAACTTTTTTTGTTGCCTCCAGATGACAAATCAGCGAAAAAAACAATGTCCGTCTGTCTGTCTGTCTGTCGGTCTGTCTGTCTGTCCGTCAACACGATAACTTGAGTAAATTTGACCGATTTTCAAAATTTTTTTTTGTCCTGAAAGGTAGTCGAAAAATATTTTATGGGATTGAATCTGGGCACTGTCGGCCCAAGGGCTAGGGCCGTTTAAGTGGTTTTTGGTCTTTTGCACATAACTCGAGTAAATCTTTTCTGATTTTCATAAATTCTCCTTTGTTTGAAAGATCTGGGCATGGCCAACAATTTATGGAAGAAACTGTTTTTAATTTGAGTCCTTGGACTTAGCTAGGGCACTAAAAATGAGTCTTTCTTAGGGCGCTACGTATTTTTTGTACATAACTCGAGTAAATCTCTTCCGATTTTCGAAAACTTTTTTTTGTTTGAAAGATCTCGGCACGGCCGACAATTTATAGAAGCATTTTTGCCTGTGCTTAGGGTTCAAGTGGGCCTCATGTCGGTCCTAAGGTCGGCCCTAACATAAAAAAATGTTTTTTGCTATGTTGCAGAGCACATTGAGGGAAACATTTTTGTCTATGGAAGTATGTATCCAAGGCCTGTACTTAAGGCCCTAGGTCGGCCCTAGCCCAAAACAATAGTTTTTTGCTATTGTAGACAAAATTGAGGAGAACATTTTTCTCTATTTGGAGGTCAATTTTGTGCGTTCGGAGAATTTTTTTACACCGTTACTTCGGACGGGTTTTTCAATATTGCCCTACGGGCAATTTCCAATACAGTCTAATTTGAACGCAATATTTACGTTCCAGTCTTTTCGTAACATCAACTCTGTTTGCCGCATCTATTCTGATACGTACGGGTCCCTTCTATGTTTTTTTTTCCATTTCACTGAGGAAAAGTACTGTGCAACAGATACTGTGCCACCGTGAACCTTCTTACACACAATCGACACATTTACTTTTGTAAATTCGGTATGCTTCTTTCGTGTATGAACTATGACACTCGATGCAACAAATGTCTAAGAAGCGGGAAACCGAATCTGATTTGTAAGCAAGTCAACAAGGATCAGCATTATCAACACCGAACACTGCCTCAATATTTATCTACTTTTTCTTGTATACCAAGCTGAAACATCCGTATTAAAAAAAAGTTTTAAAAAATTAACACAATGTATACAGTTGCTGACAGGTGAAAACCCGCATATCAAGCTTGAAGTGCTGGTTTTCATTTTTCTGTCTCTTTGTACACAAAACTAAAATCAAAATCATCTGAACGACATCCAACAAAATTTGTCGCAAACATTTCAATTTAATCATAGGATACAACTCATTACATATTACTTTTACTATGAACGTGTAAGCTCTTATTTGAATTATTTTGTCATTGACATGACGCTCAGACATTAACACATCTAGAACAGATAATTACTCAACAACAAATTCTCTGAATTTCAATTTAATTTTTGTTTACGTTATCATTTCTCTTTTTCTTTCTCTCACTAGACGCGAGAGTTTAGTTAAAGTGATCCGAAATCACTCTCTGGAAATTCCACCCTTATGATTAAAATGATGAATTTGAGTTATGTCAAACATGAGAGAGCGACAGAACATTCTTTCGGTTTCGAGATACGAAGATAAGTCGTAACAATGAAATTACATTCCACATGTTTGATTGAGGTAAGACGAAACTAGGCCCCATCTTTTGGATGGGTCAGATCCCTTGACTGTTTTTAATATTTGGAATGTAAAATTTGCACCATATGCTTCAATGAAGTTTAGTTGTTAATTTACTTGAGCTGATTTTCAGCTGAGCGACTCATACGTATGAATGACTCAGCTAAAACATTTTCGAAAATAAATTTGACTAAAGACGTAGCGATCTCTCAAATAATCTTATTGATAATTGATTGTAGAAATTCGGTAAAGAAGTACGTACGTAGTCACGTATTACATTTTAACTTTAATCGCATTTCTATTTATCGCACTGTGTACATAAGTGATTTTCTGTTACAAGACCCTGACTTTCAATCAAGAGAAATTGTAAATTCTCCGAACCTGGCCTCAGAAATTTTATTCCTAGTCAAACTAAAACTAAATTCTTCAAAAACAGTTTAGAGTTGCTCAACATATAATGACTTAAAAAACAGTTCAAAACTCTTTTGGAATAACTCCCAGATCATCAGTCCAATATTGCTTTTTCGCGAAATTGACCTTGTCAGTCTGGCTAAATGAAAACAGCTATCGCCTCATTAAAAAAACAGGAAAAAATTGACAGGGAATAACTATCAGTTGGTTACTTCTATTGTGCCCATCTATGAATACGAACTTAACCTGAGGAATTAACTTCTTCGTCGAATAAAACCCAATTTCTAAAAATCCTTTAAGTTTTATTCAAGTTATCGTGCAATCAAGAACTCTTACGAGAATTACTCCCAGATCATTACTTTTATTGTGCACATAGATGTGACTTAACCTGAATTTGTAAAAATGGACCTATTATCTGATTTCATTATAATAGTCTATAACACACGGGTCTACAATATACAGGTCTATATTATAGACCTCAAACTAAAGTTTCATATCCTCCTGTTATCATATAGTATGCTACACGGGCTATAGTATAGTATTCAGTATTTTGGAGGGTTAAAAACCTCTGAAGGTTCCCTTCATCATCAGCCCTTTCGAGATACGGGATACAATATGATAGCCCTTGTAGCATAATATATCATTACTTTTCACACCATGCTGGAGCTCGAAGTTTTTTTTCGGAAAAAATGCTCGCTCACCCGAGAATCATCCGAATTTTTAGACCCGTACGAAGAACGAAGTTCTGCGAAATGGGGTCTTATGCGTTTGCCCGACGTTTGTAAGCACCCCAATTTCGACCCGGGATCGTTTTGGGATCTAAATAAGAGAAAAATGCAATAAAAATGTTGTCCGTCCGTCCGTCTGTCACCGTTCTAACTTGAGTAAAACGTAACCGATTTTGAAAAACTTTTTTTTTTCCTGAAAGGAAATCGATGAAGCTTTTATTGGATTAAATCTGGGCACTTTCGGGCCAAAAACCGCTGAGCTAGGGCCGTTTAACTGGTTTTTGGTCTTTTGCAAATAACTCACGTAAATCTTATCCGATTTTCAAAAACATTTTTTTGTTTGAAAGGCTGAGACATGCCCGACATTTGATGGAAGAACATTTCTCGATTTTGAGTCTCAGCCACAACCCTAAAACTGAGTTTCTACTAGGGCCAAAAGTTTTTTTCTACATAAATCGGGTAAATATCATCCGATTTTCAAAATCTTTTTTTTTTCTGAAAGATTATTAAAAAAATGATTACGGGTTTGAATTTGGGCAAAATCGGTTAAGAACTTGCGAAGTTACAGTCAAAAACGTGGTTTTTTGAAGGTCGGTGAAAAAAGTTTCTCTGCGAAATTAGGACGGAAATCGCTATTGAAGGTTTTAAATAAAAGATATGAACATCAAAAAACCACGAATATTAAACTGGTGAAAATCTGTTGGGTGGATCGGGCTGTAGAGCCTTTAGTGAGAGCCGAATTCTCGCTACGTGACCCTACAAGATATTTAGTGATTTTTCGTGAATGTTAATGTATGTTGAGATTTTTTTTGTGCAGTGTTGCAGATAAAAAGATGCGAACATTTCTGTTCATGGAAGTATGGATCACAGGCCTCTCCTAAGTGCTCTAGGTAGGTTCTTAGATCTGCCGTAGCGCATTTTTTTACATTTTGAGATTTTTGTAGGGATTCAGAGAGATTATAATAGCGTTTCTTCGGACGGGTTTTTCAATACTGCAATACGGCAATTTCCAGTCCGATGTAATGGCTACGTAATTTCATACACGTAAGACTTAAGGCAATATTTACTGAAATACGTTCGAGCCTTTCTTTGCAACAGCTATTCTGTTTGCCACATCTATTCCGATGCGTACGGGTCCCTTGCATATGTTTTTTATAAATTTTACTAATTTTGATGTGAAGCACAGTTCAAATTTACTTACATATATAAAAACCTTTCTTCCAAACTTTCCTAAAAAAGGATTTTTTAATATTTTCTAGGGAGAGTGTCGAAGAAAAACTTCTATTTTTATTGTACTCATTAATTTTTTCAAATTTTCCGACCACGATTTCGATTGGCAAACAATCATTCTCAAGGAGTTTCTTTTACCTCATACTTATTCTTCTATTTTTTTTTTTTTATTAAAGATAGTTGTTTGCACAAACTGTGCAAACGCGCACGGAGGCCACTTCTAACTAATATCAAGCCCTATTCTGGGTTTGCTATCATGAAAAATGCAAGTTTCATTGCCGGGACCGTTGATCTAAAAACGGTACAACATTAAAAAATACATATGCAGGGGACCCGTACGTATCAGAATAGGTGTGGCAAACAAAATAGATGTTACAAAAAGGCTCGAACGTATCTAAGCAAGTAAATATTGCATGGGCGTCATACGTTAAAATTGCATGGGCGTGGGCGTCATACGTTAAATTGGATTGGAAATTGCCGATAGGGCAATACTGAAAAACCCGTCCGAAGAAACCCCCAAAATAACAAAATTCAAAATACTTTCAAAAAAATTTAAAAACTTTTTTCTCAGACATATTTTCAAAAAATGTTATTTGTTCTACGGCCGATCTTAGAACCGACTTAGAGCACTTAGAAGAGGCCTGTGCCCCATACCTTCATAGACAAAAGAGTTTGCCATTGACACCGATCTTCAATCACGACATGCACCACACCTAAACCAACTACCTTCCCTTTGACACCGATCTTCTATCTCTTATAGTTTTCAAAATATTTGAATTTTTCCAAAATAAATTGCCTAAATCGATCCACCCTAACATTAGCGGCCATCTTGGGCTCGGCCTGGGCACAAATTTTTTCTTGGATGCTCTTAAGGCTTTGATTACCTATCGAATAGAAAAAGAATCACGAAAATCGGATGTAATTTACTCGTTTTATGTATAAAAAACAAGTAGGGCCCTAGTGGTTCCGCTGCTTTAGGGCTCCAGCTAGGTCCAGCGACCCAAAGTAAAAAATTTTCTTTCATAAACT
>CM055405.1:25182806-25194558 GCA_029228625.1 Pseudolycoriella hygida | reverse complement strand
GTAATTTCTATGGATCTTTGAAATTCTTACAGTTATAAAAGAACAGAAAACGTTGGATTGTTTGTTTATTTGTATATTTAGGTACGTTCGAGTCACTTTGCCACATCTATTCTGTTTGTCACATCTATTCTGGTGCGTACGGGTCTTTGATTATGTTCTTTTATAAAATGTGAGACATTCCACGACCTTTCGAATAATTTTTTTTTTAAATCGAAAGAGATTTACTCGAGTTATGTACAAAAAAACGTAGGACCCTAGTAGAGAATCGTTAGTGCCCTAGTGTTGACAGACGGACAGACAAAATTGTTTGCAGATTCGGCATCTAAGGACCATGATCGATGTTACCACTCTGGCCCCCCTCAAATCGACTGGTTACAAACGTCTTGGCAAACGCAGTAGACCCATTTTCTTCGTACGGCGTCTAAAAATCAATCTTACTGGACTTCTGCATCATACAAATGATTTGTCACCTTCAACAGAAAAACGACATAATTTCTTTCCAGTCATTTCACCTAAAAACCTTGGATTCAAATTTTTCCTATTTTTCTCCCTTTTTACATTGGTAAAGGGAAGGGTTTACAGAGTTGGACCCAATTAAAAGGGTGGGTTTTGCAAAAATATGAAAAGCGACGGAGAAAGGAGTGAGAGGGTCAAAAGTTCTAGAGAAACGTAGACGTTATTTATGAACAGCCCCTATGTTTTAGAAAAGATTTGTTTTTTCCAACTGATCTTCGCTCCGTCTCAAGTTAAAAAAAGAAAATCTCATGATGAACAATTTGCTGTTATGTGGATATGTTTTCCTGCTTCAGTGTTGCAATTTCTTTTGCAGTCTATTTTGATTTCTTCAGTCCTCATGCACATACCAGCAAAATCAAATTCTTTTCAATTTTGTTTTTATGCAAAAAAAGAAAAAGATAAAAACAAAATTTACAAATTTGATTAAAAGTCCTGCAAATGATTTTTCTTTTCTTTGAATTTGCTTTTTGCAGGATAAAGAGAAAATTTTGAAAGAGTCGGACACAGGTGAACAAAAAGACAAAAATAATGATGTCGAAGTGCCAGTTGCAAGTGCTGCTTCATAAATTTATACATCAAATCAATCACAATGATCGCTTAAAAAAAACGAGATAAACAAAAAAACTTTATTTTTTTGTTTAGAATTGTTCTATGTATATGGAGGTGATTTTTCTTTTATTTTTTTTTTAATTTTGGAAAATGAACACATTAATTAATCCCTCCAATTGACCAGATATTTATTCGATGCTTTGGATACATTTGTGTAACACAAATTTTTATCGTGTCCAACGTGAATTCAATTCAAATTTATTTAAAGATTTGTTTCTAATATGTTGACTAGTTTTGTTGCCTTCGAATATTGCAATCATTCTTAATAATTTTGTAATTTTTGTTAGCGGAAAAAAAGAGCACTAAACTGAACATTTTGTTTTCATATTCACTGGGCACTAGTTCAACAGAACTGTAATTAAAAATTACATTCGTAAAATAAGGTCTAGTTAATACATTTTAAGTAAAATAGTTTAGATAAATATGTCTTCTACCGAGAAGAATTCAGTATTTACATAATAATCAATGAACGAATTCAATTTGTTTTAACACCCTAGTATACCAAAATCAGTAACGTTTCCTTTTTGTTTTGTGATTGTGTTTTTCTTAAAATAAAATACAGTTTTTTGATGGTATACTTTGCAACAATGTGTAACTTTTAGCGGCAAATTTTGAAGACTTTTAATAAATTGTAACCACAAATGTGATGTTTAACTTGTTCAATGAAGGGACGGTGATTTCATTTACAAACTTTTTCGCATCTCCAAGCATTCAAATGGAAGAGACCATCCAAGACTCACTAAGTTTACTCGGATTAGTTGCTCCATGGTCGAGGTTCAGTACAACGTCGGCTTATGTCAAAGTTCACGAAATTTCATGATGAAGAGTGTACACCATTTTTCGTCATGGTGAATTTCGTCGTGGAATGTTTTATACATTGACATAAGCTGACGCCGCACTAAAGGCGTTGGTGTTGCCATAGTTCGGAACTTCCAAAAGAAATATCTATGGTGGGAGTTTCACCATAAAAAAAACGTTGTTCATGGGTTTAGTTCAAAAAGAAAGAGTTGGCGAGTGTAATGACATTTTACATTCATCAGACAATATGTGAAAGTCTTGACGGTCTGGTCAAAAAATGGGAAATATGGCATACACAAGCAAATGCTGTTCTGATATCACAGCAAAACCACACATCAAAACAATTTTCTTGTGATGTGACCACAGTTGTGGTGAGTATACCCAGAGGTAGTTGTTGTGATTCTATTTTATTGTCACAACGTTAAAAATCTTAAGAACACGTCGCAAAAATGTGAGCTGTCAGATTTGCGATGTTTTTAGAACAGAATCCTGCGTAAATAAACAAATATAATTCAAAGTTATGGTCAAAGACTTGGCGGCTGGGTTACCCACATAAATAAATTTTTCTTTGCATTTTATATATGGTAACTAAATGCCAAGAGATTTACTCACATTTACTCACATTTACTCACATTTTTTGAAGTCTGCATGGGGAATCCAGCCGCAATATTAGGTCACTGTGGTAATAGCTCATGTACTGTGAGTGTTAAATGTACTTTCAATGAAATAATAGATGAATCAGAATTCAAAAAGTTTAAGTATAAAGTTACAAATTTGTTCTGAAATAACATCGCAAAAGAATTTGGAATGCGATAATTTTTCAGAAAGACTTTCGACCTTTATACTCATACTTTTTGAATTCTGATTCATCTATTATTCGTGTAACAGTGTTCCTCTCACAATACATTCGCTATAATTTTGAATAATTTTTTATTTTCACAGGATTCTGTTTCTGTAAAGAACATCGCAAATTTGACAGTTTACATTTTAGCAACGTGCTTTCAAAATCTATTTTCCTATGGGATGTTTTCCCTCCGCTGCTGAAGATTTTTCTATGTCAAAATATCGCATAAATTCATTCTTTAGTGCAGCATAGGCTTATGTCAAAGTATACAAAAGTTTCAAAAGGAGAGACGAAAAATGGTTCCGTATTTCATCATAAAAATTCATATGCTTTGACATAAGCCGACGTCTCACAAAACACCAATTATATTCGCTTCTCCATCACACCAAAGAGATTTTCTTGTGATCAGAACGTACGACAACTTGTTTGTTTTGTGTCAATTTTTTAATTATGAAGTCGGTTGAACAAAACCCTTACCGACCTCAGACGCTCTGTAGGCAGTTAAGGAAATTAGATAGCAGCACATTCTAAATACTTGACATTTGATTTAGACTGATTTATTTGGGAACTTTGACATTTGGAGCAGACTATATTTAGTTCATGATATCGACGTTACGAGGATAATAGATGTCGCACTTTTAGTTGACAATGGCCTATTATGGCCTAAAATTATGAATATATTGTGAGAAGGCTCATCCATAGGCGAAAAAAAAGTTTTCTCAGGTCGATTCCGTAACCCCACAAAAAATATTGTTGGCCTCAAAAATGTCAAAAATATTTTTTTAATTTTTTGAAAGAAAATTGTCGGTGGTAAATATCAAAAACTTAATTTTTTTCAATTTTTGTACTTTTACTTTTACTTTTACTTTACTTTTACCCACAAAGGCTGAATTATTACGGGTGGTAATAAACTGATAGAACAATCATTCATTTTTACCGAACTGAAAAAAAAATTACCGAAATTAAATCAAATTTTACCGGAAAAAAGTGATCGAAATAAAATTCGAAACTACCTGCTGCTATTTACTTTAGCAGATCGACCAAAAATTCAATTGATAGACTAAAAATGATAAATTACCGACTACTAAATGTTTTTGATCGACCAAAATTGATCGGAAAATAATTTGTTTTGACCGAACGGAAGTGAAAGAACAATTTTTGTTATCCACCTAGATTTTCACGACCCCAAAGTTTTGCTTTCCAGTTAGGTTTTCGTGACATTTCGTAAAGGGGTGAATTCCCTAGTTTCGTTATCCACCTAGGTTTTCGTGACATTTCGTAAAAGGGAAAATTCCCTAGTTTTGTTATCCACCTAGGTTTTCGTGACATTTCGTAAAAGGGAGAATTCCCTAGTTATCCACCTAGGTTTTCGTGACATTTCGTAAAGAGAAAAATTCCCTAGTTTTGTTATCCACCAAGGTTTACGTGACATTTCGTAAACGGAAGAATTCCCTAGTTTCCTTATCCACCTAGGTTTTCGTGACATTTCGTAAAGAGGAAAATTCCCTAGTTTTGTTATCCACCTAGGTTTTCGTGACATATCGTAAAAGGGAGAATTCCCTAGTTTCGTTATCCACCTAGGCTTACGTGACATTTCGTAAAAGGGAGAATTCCCTAGTTTCGTTATCCACCTAGGCTTTCGTGACATTTCGTAAAGAGGAAAATTCCCTAGTTTTGTTATGCAACTAGGTTTACGTGACATTTCGTAAAGAGGAAAATTCCATAGTTTTGTTATGCACCTAGGTTTACGTGACATTTCGTAAAAGGAAGAAATTTCTAGTTATCCACCTAGGTTTTCGTGACATTTCGTAAAAGGGAAAATTCCCTAGTTTTGTTATCCACCTAGGTTTACGTGACATTTCGTAAAAGTAAGAATTCTCTAGTTTCGTTATCCACCTAGGTTTTCGTGACATTTCGTAAAAAGGAAAATTCCCTAGTTTTGTTATCCACCTAGGTTTACGTGACATCGGTAATTTTTTTTTTCTGGTCGATCAATTACATTTACTGTCGGTAAAAGTCATTTTATTTCCGGTATTTCCTATTTGTTGTACTTGCTAAATAATTGATCCCATTTATTACCTTTCTAACGGAACCTCACACGACGAATTTGATATGGAAATGAATTTCTTTCGAAATGAAAATTCTGAAGAAAATTCACATGACATGCTTATCGTGTGGGATATCGTTGGAAATGTAATAGATCAGCCTTTACGCGAAAAATTATGGAATCATTGGGCAAAATAGGTGGCGCTAACGACGCTTTAAAGTAAAAAAAATTTAAAAAATGAAATTTCTGATTTTTCCGATCGACAATTTTCCTTTAAAAAACATTTTTTTGGCTTTTTTGAGGCCAAACAATATTTTTTGTGGAGATAAGGAAACGACTTAAGAAATTTTTTTTTTCAAGGAACTGCCTACATCCGGTTTAAAATTAAGAAAATTGCCACCATATTCACATAAACTTAACTTTTCTACAGGGACCGAATTCTTATGTTGTGCAACTCTTCACTTGACCAGCTGGTCTAACAATACATTAAAAATGAGCAACAATACATTCTTGACAAGAAAACGCCGTTAACGTCATCTAACTTCGATTCTTATCATGAAAACCATTTTTAGTTTTGGCGGGGCTTTTCAAAACAAATGAATAACAGTTGTTACAAAACATAACACGAATCAAATATTTTGTACGTAGCATTTGCAGCGCAGGAACCCTTTTCTTTGTAAAAGGAATAATTTTGCAGTTGAAGGAAAGTTGGAAAGCTTTAGACTGGCACGAACGAAAAGCCCTGCCAAAACTAAAAATTGATTTCATGACAAGAATCAAAGGTAGATGGCGTTAACAGCGTTTTCTTGTTAAGAATGTTTTATTCTAATGACGTTGCTCATTTTCAATGTATTTGTAGACGAGCTGGTAATATTAAAAGTTGCACAATCTAAGG
Source organism: Pseudolycoriella hygida (assembly GCA_029228625.1). Classification (NCBI taxonomy): domain Eukaryota; kingdom Metazoa; phylum Arthropoda; class Insecta; order Diptera; family Sciaridae; genus Pseudolycoriella; species Pseudolycoriella hygida. The sequence goes on along the minus strand of CM055405.1, from coordinate 25,188,849 downwards.
ATTCGGTCTTTGTATTTCACGTCATGTGAATGCTGGTCGCACTGGTCTAAGTCTTATAAAAAGTCGAAAGATTATAAATTGATTGGTGAAAACAAGAAATGGTGCGTTGAGCCGAGACGCATATCCGACTTGATGAAAATTTTGGTTAGGACGAGAGGTATACGACTCCCAAAAACCGTGAAACAAACCAAGGATTTTTTGGGATTTTTTAAAGATTTTTTGTGATTTTTTAAAGATTTTTTAAAGATCTTTCAAGGAGTCGTTTACATTTCGGTTTTCGGGCTACGAATTAAAATTTTTCTTCGGATTTTATCAAACCAAAACTTTCTGTCCAATTTAGACTGTGCCACAGTGTTCCGATACGTCGTTTTGTCTTTTAATCGCGTGCATGTTTCTTCACCATGAATCGGAATAGAGAGATTTACCATCCAATAAAACCTCATTACCTACATTTCCGTCACACAGAGAACCTTCGCTCTGAAATTCAATAAAATTTGGGGAACGCTCTGGTCCGAATTTGAACAAGTACATCCTTTTGTCAGCTTACAAAAGTCTTGTGTGCTTCCGAAGCGCATATGATAATATGTTTTGTAAATTATAATCAAATTTTGAAAAGAAATAAGAAAACAGAGAAAATTAATTGCATTTAATTGTTCTTTTGTCTGACTCTATTGAAACTGCGCTAATTTTCAATGGAAAACTGTAGAAAGTGTGAAATGACTTCCATGATTTTCGACAAATAATTTCAATTTGAAAAATGGGATTTAAATTTTCGTTGGTTATGCAACTTTATGGTTTTAACAGATCTATTAAGAGATCTGCCATCAATTCCATAGGTAAAAGGTTTGGCAACGATGTTTTCCGATGGTTTTGTTTTGTAATTTTGTAGGATTTTCGTTTATCAGCCACATGTTGACCTTTCAGTTTATTTAGTTGTTTGTTATTCACGTTTGCTTAAACAACGATCTGTGTAAACCCATGACAAACGAATGCAATTCCATTTGTACATAATAGCTTAGAATAGAAAAAATGAATTTTATAAAAATCATCTCTGTCTTCACCTCCAATCAATTCAGATAATCCAAAATAAATGATAATGGAAACCAAATAAAAGTTAATTCAATTTATTTCCGAGTTTTATTTCGCTCTAATTGGCTCATCCTATTTCAATTATTTTCAGATGCTCAGTTGTTTTTACCTCTTTTTTTGTAGGTTGAGAAAGCGGTTACACTTTGTACCCCCCTCCATTCCCAATCAGACCACTAGCGTCACCTGCCTAGTGCATATTTGTGATGTTGGGATGGTTTTCTTTGACTAACATCTATTTCCCCACCTTCCCATCACCCCATAAATTATCTTAACTAAAATCTACTAATAAACAGAATCCAAACTTTTAATGCGGCGACGGCTTATGTCAAAGTATACAAATTTCGTGATGAAATGCAAAAGATATCAAGTGACAAAACATGACTTCACCATGAAATTTCGTATACTTTGACATAAGCCGACGTCGTACTAAACTTTATGGATAATAAGAACCTCAGCTGCAGAAATGTCAGAAGAATAAAAAAAATGTTAAAAGGAAATTTTGTTGTTTTTATTTCATCATAAAAAGTCTGTAACAGAACACCGTCTTAATTGTATCACCGTATTGCAGCTATCAACTCTCCAAATCAAACAATTCCTCAACATCTTCGTCAGCTGTAGCCTTTTTAACGGTTCTAAAATGTGTAGCACGATGTCGCTAAAAATGTTTTTTGTTGAATTGATTTCGATAAAACAATTTATAATAAAAAACTGAATTACCTCCAAACGATTTTTTCGGTAAAATCCTCGTTTACAAATGTCACATTCGTACTCGTGCTGTTCGGTATGCATTTGTCGTACGTGATTTTGCATAGTAACCTGTTAAGAGGAAAAAATGTGGAAAACTTTGGTTAAATTGAGGAGTAAGTGATCGCTGGCACAACAAAGCTATCATGAGAGAGGGTTGTTGGTCGATTGACAGTATCTGAAACTATCAGCTTTAAGTGAAGGGGCGCATCTTCAGTATTAATCAAAAAAAATAAGCACGTCAATAGCGGCGAATAATTTAATACATAGAAGGTATGGAATAAAGAACAATTGAAGGAGGTTAGTGCCAAGATAAAGGCATCTATGGAAATTGAAAATACGATTTGCTTCATGTCCCTGCATTGTGGCATTTCTCCATAAAACCCTTTAACACGTGTTCTCTAAAATTTTATTCTCTGGGCTATTCCATTGAAAAGTTGAAAATAAAAAAGTAGATGACCTGGGAACCACGTTTTCCGGTTAAACCGTTCGTCTGACAGTGTTTTCTTGTATGAGAGACTTATAGATAAGGTTTTTCCTGAAAAATGTTTCATACATCACAACTCTCGCACCTTTGTACGTTTCAGGAGATTGACACGGTTCCCAGTTCATATACAAAATTCATTGCATGGAATTGCCCCTCTACAACCTTGCCTTTGGAAGCAACTTTCTACCTCCTATAGTTCTAGAGATATGGATCATCCCTCCCAGTTCTACAAGTGGTCATATCCCAGGATTGAGGCATTTGTACTCAAAACCCTGAGACACGTGTCCTCTAAAATTTTATTCTCTACAACTTTGCCTTTGGAAGCAACTTTCTACCTCTTATAGTTCTAGAGATATTGATCATCCCTCCCAATTGTAGATGTGGTCATATCCCAGGATTGGGGCATTTTTACCAAAAAACCTGAGACACGCGTTCGCTAAAATTGTATTCTCTACAACTTTGCCTTTGGAAGCAACTTTCTAACTATCATAGTTCTAGAGATATGAGTTATCCCCCCCCCCCAATTCTAGAAGTAGTTATATCCCGGAATTGGGCCATTTTTCCCTAAAACCCTGAAACCCATTTTCTCTACAATTTTATTCACTACAACTTTGGGATCGTCCCTAAATTACGTAACGCTTTTTCAGTGTTGCCAGAAATTTTAAGTCCATCGTTATCTCGGGATAGACGCACTCCAGAGAGGTCAAATGTATGGTCGACCCCCCATTTAGGGGGTATAAAAGGGGGGTCGGCCATACATTTGAATGTGTTGTGCGTCTATCCTGAGATATCGTTGATTTAAAATTTGTGGCAACACTGAAAAACCGTTACGTAATTTAGGGGATCCTTTTGCCTTTCGAAGCAACTTTCTAACTCTCATAGTTCTAGAGATATGGGTAATCCCGTCCAAATCAAGAAGTTGTCATATTCCAGGATTGGGCAATTTTTCACTAAAACCCTGAAACACATGTTCTCTAAAATTTTATTCTCTACATCTTTGCCTTGGACCTTAGATTTCCATATTGCATAGTTAAGGAAATAAACACGAAAAACTGTTTTCGTATATGGAAACTCAATTTCGTCCATTCCACTGGTCCCAGTGCCCAGACTACTGATCCGATTTCTCAGTTTTGTGACACTAAAATGAAAAATTTCCGTGCTATACTTGTTGCTCATCTTTAAACGGATTTTTTTTTGCTGATTCGTCCTCGTCATTTCTAGACGACTTTAAATGCATCCCTCACTCCCGCCTCGATGCAATGTCTTGTAGTAAATGTATAGGACCTTTGTACTTCTTACGGATCAATAGTTATGTACTCGGACGGTTCACTAATACTTGATTCAGCAGGAGCAGGATTATACTGTGACAAACTTAATATACAAAGATCCATACCATTGGGAAACTACGTTTCGATCTTCCTAGCAGAAATAAGAGCCATCATAGAAGGTTGCCATGCCATCAAAGATAGTAACACCACTAATAAGATCGTCTTCATCTGTTCAGATAGTGAAGCGGCTTTGAAAGCTCTATCATCAGTTGAAATAAAATCAGCACTAACTTTAGAATGTTGGGATTTACTAAACAACCTTGCTTCAGACAACCGCATAGACTTATTATGGGTACCAGCTCACGCAAACATAGAGGGTAATAAAACAGCAGATGAATTAGCGAAAAAGGGAGCCTTGAGTAAATTCATAGGTCCAGAGCCAGTAATGGGAACACCATATTCCAATATAAGACGTAAAATAACAACTGTAAGGTTCAAAAGGTTTGCTTCGCACTGGCATAGTATCCTAAGCTGTCGCCAGACTAAAAATTGCATTAGAATTGACAAGAAAACGTCGAAATTCCTATTAAATGTAAGCAGAACTAGACTGAAAAAGTATGTTGAACATTTTCTTTGCTTTCATTACAGCAAGAAGAAAGCATTTAGGCGGTTACACCATTAGGTATAGCCTAATCTTTGCAACCAAAAGACATCCTGAACTACATTGCTAGTACAGGAAGGTTCGATACAACAGCAAATGTCTAAACAACAATATAGTAAGCACAATGGGCCCAACGGTGGCCTCCGTGCGCGTTCTATCATAGAATAGAACTACTAATTTTAATAAAAAAAAAAATACGGGTCAATATATGGCACAGCAGTAGCTCTTGTGATCGACGTCGGCTTACGGAAAGTATGGCTACTTTCTTAATGAAGTGCAAAAGCTGACAAACACCATATTTCCAACATTTGAGATTTATTGTGTTGCTGTTTCATAACTAAATTGTTTCGAACTTGCATCGCAATTTGAAACTACGTCGCCACTTCACAAACCATAAACGTCATGAAATGTTGCATACTTTGACATAAGCCAACGCTGCACTTTTTAGTGAAGATTTTTTTTTGTATTTATGAGGTTGGGCCGATCCATTTCTGGTCCATGAAACACAGATCTGATAATCCTTTGTTTCGTCATGATCATGTAAATCTCGAAAACCTGCCAGCCCCTACCAGGAACTTGTCCAAATCAGCAGGTCCTATTTTGGGCACTGTTGCGTGTTGAGCCACATGACTTCCTAGATTCCCATAGAGGGTGGAGCGAAAATGACTTTTTTTTATTTCCTACCTCCCCACCCGAAAATAAGATCTTTATTGCGCCCTGATTCCGCCAAAACCTTTTTTTAAGTCATCTTTAAGGTATGCTCGTCAATTTTTGGTGGTACATGGACACTTTTCTCTGGGTCTAAGCATACTCTGGCGGGAACAATTTTCGACTTTTTTCTACACACTTCGAAAAAAGAAACTGAGCAATCGACGCCATGTCCCGGAGTACATTTAGAGAGGTCCATGTACCATGCCGCCCGTCTTCTGCGAGAGACCAAAGGTGCATTTGGGATCGCTAGAGAATCCCATTTTAGCCAGATGTTTGCTCAGTTCACAACCCTCTTGATGCGACATCTGTCCATGCTTAGCACTTAGCTAGCCCACTTTCCATCGGGCACCGAAAAGAAACATTTTGTGTGCATTCTTCCTTCATAGGCTCCCGAATGCTTGGCGGACTTCGACTGCATCCAATACTTCATCGCTTTTACTCATGATGAAGTCGAGTGTGGTAGGTGTATAAAAGGATCTGCCCCGCAACTAGGTGTTGCTGAGAATTTCCTTGCCAGAGTATTCGCCCTCTCGTTGCCCTTCACGGCAGAGTGACCAGGAACCCAGAAATTGGAAAAATGTCGGAAAAAGTTGTCAGCGACAGTCAAAAAGTTTGCTTTAAACGGCTGGCGGCTTGTGTACTAATAGTCACCTTCTTCAAATATGAGGTATTTTTGAGCTTGGGTATGAATCGGCTATCGGAAGTCGAATTGAAGAACAGAGCCTAGTTTAAGGAAAAACTAAATTTTAATGTCTCGTAGGGTATGCAATTGGAGATTAGGGTGTAGTGTTTTTTTAAAAGTTTTTTTTTGGGGGCGCCCCTCATTTTTGTGAGTGTTTGGTACTTGGTACCATAGTACGACTTCTTCGGCCAGACAGCTACATAAGAATTGAGTGTATTTGGACAATAATCACTTCTGGGATGAAGACGTACGAATGAGTTCAGAAAACGTCGTCCTTCCTTCCGAGATATATCAAAAAGTGGCTTTTCCAGTAAGTTTTCCCATTCCAGGAATTTTTTTGTAATTTTCGGGAATTTTTAGGCATTTTAAAGATTTTTCGGTAGTTTTTTTATCAATCGGGA
>CM055405.1:25152916-25182306 GCA_029228625.1 Pseudolycoriella hygida | reverse complement strand
GCCATCTTCCGCCAGATGATTTTTCAAATAATGAAAGTTTGTATGGGAAAAGTGACACTTTTGTGTAACGTTTTTCTCTTAAAGTCGTGAATGAAAACCAATGCTTATGTAATCATTACATAATTTACCTATTTATAAAGGAATTTGTGAAAACACTTTTGAAAAAATCATTCTTATTTGCTAGAAATGTGAACTCCAATATTTCACTTCAAAAGTCAGTTTTTTCAGCTTTTCTAGTTAAGGAACACTTCGAAATGCATAATATTTTCGACCAATGTGTTTGCTCACTTAAACGTTAACTAAGCAATCCATTTAAATCACAGAAAACATTTTCTTCGAGTCAGAAATGGATAAAAACTTTTTGAGTTGATACATTTGCAAATATTTGTAAACGTCAAAAGCCTACAAAGATGGCGGCCATTTTTATTCGCAATCATCAACTCCCAATTTTTTTATCAATTTTTGACTCGAAGAAAATGTTTTCTATCATTTAAATTGATTACTCAGTTAAAGATTAAGTCAGCAAACGTATTGGTCATTATGCATTTCGAAGTGTTTATTAACTAGAAAAGCTGAAAAAACTGACTTTTGAAGTGAAATGTTGGAATTCACATTTCTAGCGAATGAGAATGTTTCTTTCAAAAGTGTTTCCGCAATTTCCTTTAGAAATAGGTAAATTATGTAATGACTACAGAAACATTGGTTTGCATTCAAGACTTAAAGAGAAAACCGTTACACAAAGTGTCACATTTCCCATACAAACTTTCATTATTTGAAAAATCATCTGGCGGAAGATGGCTCTTTAGTAAGTAGTGTAAACTCTTAAGCGTGTCTTTAGATCGACATTTTTATGTCTATCGCTATCCCTTTCATGTGTTATCATCGTTAATTAGAGGGTCATAGTAGGCTAATTTGATCATTTAAAAGGGAATTCTTTGGCATCACTGACAGGTAAACATTTACATTGTATATATGAATCTGTAAACAGGTCTATTCCAACTGTCAAAATGACGTATTAAGAGTTCACACTACCTGCTAAAGAGCCATCTGGCGGAAGTTTTTCAAATAATGAAAGTTTGCATGGGAAATGTGACACTTTGTGTAACGTTTTTCTCTTTAAGTCTTGAATGCAAACCAATGTTTCTGTAATCATTTCATACTTTACCTAATTCTAAAGGAAATTGCGGAAACACTTTTGAAAGAAACTTGCTCACTTAATCTTTAACTAAGTAATCAATTTAAATGATAGAAAACATTTTCTACGAGTCAGAATTTGTTAAAAAAATTGGAGTTGATGATTCCAGATAACCATGGCCGCCATCTTTATTGTGATTTGACTTTTGCAAATATTTGCAAATGTATCAACTCAAAAAGTTTTTATCCATTTCTGACTCGTAGAAAATGTTTTCTGTGATTTAAATGGATTACTCAGTTAAAGTTTAAGTGAGCAAACACATTGGTCGAAAAAATTATGCATTTCGAAGTGTCTATTAACTAGAAAAGCTGAAAAAACTGAAATTTGAAGTGAAATGTTGGAATTCACATTTCTAGCAAATGAGAATGTTTTTTTCAAAAGTGTTTCCGCAATTTCCTTTAGAAATAGGTAAAGTATGTAATGATTACATAAGTATTGGTTTGTATTCAAGATTTTAAGAAAAAAACGTTACACAAAAGTGTCACTTTTCCCGTACAAATTTTCATTAGTTGAAAAATTTCGGCTAGATGGCTCTTTAGTACGTAGTCTAAACTCTTAATATGGCTCAAAACGCAGCAACAGAGAATTTTCTTTCTCTATCACTCTAGCATTTATTGGATATTGTTGTATCACTCATACACATGCATTTTACGTGTTGACTGTATTGAAGCGTGGACGACAATAGTTTTTGTCTCATTACATTATCATTGTTGTGCGTGAGTGAAAAAGATGCAAGATCGAAAAGGTAGCGTGGGCAACAATGGTTTAAGCCATATTCGCTATGTTCTAATTTATTTAAACTGAAGTTTGTTGTTTCCAATTGAATTTTGAGTAAGCCACGCCTTTCGTGCGTCAAAGACTTATGTCAAAATATAGTTATTTTCATGTCGCAATGCCAGAGAAATGATAAGTTGGTACACCTGTGCCGAGGTAGAACGCTATGTGAAAGACAGCTTGACTGTATAGGAGAGAACCAGCCCAATTTTGTACGTAATTCTCTCCCATGGAATCCAGCTGTCATCATTCACACAAGCGTTCTACCTCGGCATAGGTGTACCAACTTATCATTTCTCTGCACAATGCATAAGCTATCAAACTAATGACATTATTTCGTTTCCATTCACAAAGGATGTAAGTAACAACCCAGTGAAAATAAAATGAACTAAAAATGGATTTAGAATCCATCACGCGTGATGGGTTATGAGTAAATGAGACAAATTTATGTCAATTCTGTCAGAGTGACAGAGTCAATTTTTATTCATTAGTCAATAATTCGCAGGGAACTGTCAATTTTTGACAGCTCTGCCGTCATAAGGAAAAAAAACTTAGAGGAAATTAGGGAAGAAGAAAACTAGCGGAAAAATTGAACAAAACAATCGCCGAAAATCTTTTTACGAAAAAAAAACTTAGAGAAAATCAGCAAAGATTTTCAACGAAAGACGCCGAAAAAAATCAAATTAGCGGCCAAATTAAATAAAAGATTCTCGGCGATTGTTTTGTTTAGTTTTGTCGCCAATTTGATTTTTTTCGGCGAATTTCGCTGAAATTTTTCGCTGATTTTCTCTAAGTCTTATATCCATATGACGGCAGAGCTATCAGATTTGAATTTTGACACCAACTTTTATAATACTGTCGTCATAAGGAGATAAAACTTGGAGAAAATCAGCGAAGATTTTCAACAAATTTGGCCGAAAAAAATCAAATTAGCTATAAAATTAAAGAAAACAATTTCTTACAATCTTTTGTTTAATTTTGTCGCTAATTTAATTTTTTTCGGGGAAATTCTTCGAAAATCTTCGCTGATTTTCTCTAAGTTCTTTCTCTTTATGATAGCAGTATAAGCCAATTACATTTGCTCACTCAGACAGCAAATGTATGTGGCTTGTAACCTTATAGCGTAATACTGGGCTGTGTCAATCAGCGTGAGGAATCAATTTTATTCGAGCCAAAATTCAAATCTGACAGCTTTCAAAAGTTGAACTGACACCCTTTACGAATGGAAACCCCAATTACTTGCTTGACAGCTTAAGTATACTGCCGTCATACGGAGAAAAAACTAAGAGAAAAACATAATTAAAGACCGGTACGTATCAGAATAGATGTGGCAAATAGAACAAATCTTGCAAAAAGACTCGAACGTATCTTAATATAGTAATAAGCAAATAATCCAACGTTTTATGTTCTTAACTATAAGAATTTCAAAGATCCATAGAAATTACCCAAGGTGATGTCAAAGGCCCTACCGATGTACATCTCAGACCATTCAAATCTGGAAAAGCTTTTATCCAAGGACTAAGCCATTTTTTCCCAAAACCCTGAGACACTTGTTCGCTAAAATGTTACGCTCTACAACTTTGCCTTTGGAAGCAACTTTCTACCTCTTATAGTTCTGGAGATATGGATCATCCCTCCCAGTTCTAGAAGTGGTCATATCCCGGGATTGAGGCATTTTTACCCAAAATTCTGAGACACTGACAGTGAATCTTCATATTGCATAGTTAAGGAAATAAACACGAAAAACTGTTTTCGTATATGGCCAAGAAACTCAATTTCATCGATTCCATTGGTCCCGGTGCCCTGACCCTTGACCCGATTCCCACAAAAATTTTTTCTCAATTTTCTGACATTAAATCCTTTCATTTGACATCAACATGAGCAATTTCCGTGCTATACTTGCTGCGACATTTGCGAAAAATCTTCACCACCAACTTCCCCGACCATATCTCCGGAACCACTTCATCGATTTTGTTTATCTTCGAATTTGAATCATTTAGATTTTGTGGCTGACCATTTCTGATCGATGCACACAGGTCTCGAACGGACCCTTTGTGCTACCCAGTCATCAATAAAATCTTTCAAGAAGCCTTTTTCAGGACCTCCTCTCCATCTAAACACCGGCTGGGCAGTTGTACACCTGGCATATGACCCGGGCTCCTACCTTCTGTTCATACACGGTCAGGTGCCATCCAACTACCCAGCCCCCGCCAATCAGGTCTAGTCTTATTCTACAAATTATATGACTTTCCTGTTTGAGTCTCGACTTTTACGAAACCGAGCCACGTACCATCCACATTGCAAGCCCTGCTCAAGAGATGGCAATCGGGTATTGAATCCAATCCAATCTATAAAACACTTCGACTTTCCTGTTTGGGTCTCCACCAAGGCAGAACCGCGCCACGTGTCATCCTCACCCTGCGGTCTGCCATCACTCATCCACCCGTCGACCTCGGCCTCCCTGTAGCGCCAAAAGGTTACGCTCATTGAAATAGTCCCAATGTAACCATCGAGCCACATTCAAGGCAAGGTCATTTGGTCCACAAACCGAATTGAAGGGTAAGCCGGCGGGTAACATGAGGCAACAGAGTGTCAGAGCTTTGACACAACAGCTAGTTGGACGCCAGCTAGACAAAGCAATGCTTCAGTATTGCGACTGTCTTCACGAATTCCGAAATCAGTACAAGTTTGCCTGTATCACCACGTACAAACATAGTTAAGAGCAACTTTGACTGATTTACCTCGGAACATTAAGGACAGTTCATAACAATACTGCCATTGTATACATGCATAACAATTGATTGAGTTCAATCGCTATTCATGCACAAAAAGTAGTGTGTTTTCGCTAAAATAATTTCAAGACAAATCATGAGTCTTTTTGAAATTATTTCAGCGTGATAAACATACCAGACGAATTCAAATTTGAAGCTGGTAGTTTGATTCCTGAAATCGAATTTCAGGAGCAAAAAGCGAAAGTTCCACTATACACATTCACGACCTCATGGGAGGCATGTATCTTTCAGAGAAAAAAGGTTTAAGGTGATCGGTTAGGCCGTTTGGAGATGGACGGACGGACGGAAGGACATTTTTTTGATTGTTGATTCGTCATATTGCATCCCCCCATTAAAATTGTTTGTAGTAAACGTATACGACCTTCGTACTTCGTTCGGTCCAATCAGCGAAGACCATTCAACGAAATTCGCCGAAAAAATCAAATAAGCGACCAAATTAAACAAAACAATCGCCAAGAATGTTTTGTTTGTCATTAATTTGATTTTTTTTTTCGGCGAAATTCGTTGAAACTATTCGCTGATTTTCTCTAAGTTTTTTCCACGTATGAACCCAGAACTTCAGATCTGACACCAAGTTTTAAAATATTGATTTGGATCTTTAGAGTTCTTTATATTTGAATAGAATTAACGCTATACTACCGTCATAAGTAAAAAAAACTTACAAAAAATCAGCGAAAATTGTCTTCGAATTCCGCCGAAAAAAATCAAATTAACGACAAAATTAACAAAACAATTTCCGAGAATCTTTTGTTTAATTTTGTCGCTAGTTTGATTTTTTCGCCGAAATTCATCGCTGATTTTCTCTAAGTTTTTTTTTCCTTATGATAGCAGTACAAGCAAAAGAGAAAATCAGCGAAGAGTTTCAACGAAATTCGCCGAAAAAAATCAAATTAGCGACCAAATTAAACAAAAGATTCTCTGCGATTGTTTTGTTTAATTTTGTCGCTAATTTGATTTTTTCGCCGAATTTCGTTGAAACTCTTCGGTGATTTTCTCTAAGTTTTTTTTCTTTATGATAGCAGTATAAGCCAATTACATTTGCTGTCACGTTTTTTCGCCCAAATGTAAAATTTAAAAACTCAGACAGCAAATGTATGTGACTCATAACCTTGTGCCGTAATGCTGTGCTGCTGTGTCAGTCAGCTTTCAAAAGTTAAAAGTTACATCCTTTACGAATGGAAACGTCAATCACTTGCTTGACAGCTTAAGTATACTGTCGTCATACGGGGAAGAAACTTAGAGAAAATCAGCGAAGAATTTCAACGAAATTCGCCGAAAAAAGTCAAATTAGCGACAAAATTAAACAGAAGATTCTCGGCGATTGTTTTGTTTTATTTTGTTGAAACTCTTCGCTGATTTTTTCTAAGTTTTTCTCCTTATGACGGCTGTATAGTATCAAGAAAATCGCTATAGTTTGACATAAGCCGCTAACGCACTAAAAGCACTGATAGAAGGTTTTAAATCAGCAAGAATTTTAGTGATAACACAAGATGTAGGGTAAAGAGCGTGTGTGCAACTTACGTTCCCTTCCCAGAATAAGAAAACGTGAAAATTGCTTTCCCATACATACATTTCCCGATAGTTTGTTCGACAAGTCGATTTCATGGTATGCTCAACTGACGTAGGTGCACGGCTCCTTCTAGAGTCAGCCCACTTAGGGACCATTGACAAAATACGCGCGCTACTAAGGGTGGAAGACTGGGTTTGACGAAATGGAGCTGTCATATAATGTATGAAAATAGACGAGCGAGGTTGCGTTTTTGTGTGCGCACTTTGTGAATGACCCCTTATCCTATCCTAAAGCGGTCCAAAAAATTAGGTTACCGAAAACTTTGAGGCTGTATGAAAAGGGCAATGTCCAAAATCCTTTGAAAATCAATCAGTAAATGACAATTAATCCAAATGGATTGGGTGTGGACACACACAGGAAGATGTGAAAAAAATGGACTTGCAGTTCTTACTTTTTCATTTGATTGTAACGGGCCCCAAGTTTCCCAACCAAATTTCGCGTGGTGACGAAGTAACGAATCCTCATCCCGGAAAACATTTTCGAAACGTGAAAAGTGTGACATTTTCAATGACTTACCACATATTGGACACGAATGTTTCCTGATATCTTGATGACACATTATATGAGTTCGAAGGTCGCATTTCATTTTGAAAGTTTTATCACAGATGTGACATTCAAATGGTCGCTGATTCTTGTGCCTGAATTCATGATCAGAACACTGCTGGGCTGTTGTGAATCCCTTCTGGCATATGGAGCATCTGGTTTAGATGCAACACAATAAATTTATTCATGAAAAACTGTTGAGTACAAAAATCACTCACATGTACGGTTTCTCAGTTTCATGTTGTTTCATATGAAGAAACATTCCCGCGGAACTGAGCATTTTGGAACAAATTTTGCACGGTGTCTTATCACAAGCTTTGCTGTAAGTTATAGAGAACAATTAAGTATGAAGATTAATGTGACGCGACGTCTGTTGCACTTACTAGTGTGTTGTAAACTTGTCCATAGTTTCGAAATATTCACTACAATTGAGACATTTGACAGCATCATACTCTTTCATAGTATCCGCGTCAAGTACACGTTCGGTGACATATTTCTTCGTTTTCGGTGATTTCTGCTTTTTGAGTTTTTTCGAATTTTGTACCTCTGTTTCCGAGTCATCGTTATTAAGATATTCTTCTTTGACATCTTTACAATTGTCATCATCCAATTCGTCTTCATACACATACTCCACCTCGGTGCCCTCATCGATGTCTGAATAATTTTCCAAATATTGTTCCTCTAAGTAGTGCTCTGTTTCGTCTTCAGTTAAGTTGTCTCGGTATAAATGTGTACCATCATCATCTAAATCCAACGTATTCGTTTCCAATTTGATATATTTGACATCTGGTTCACTGTCATCATCGACATTTGTCCGCTTGTTCAGCACCACTTTCTTAGACTTCGCATCCGTCTCGATCGAGCATGCTGAATTTTCTGGACTCGGTAAGTTTTCTGTTTTGACTGGAGACCTGGCAACTTTTGTACCTTTACTTTCGATGACAGTTATTTTCAAAGTGCTTGTGGGTAATGCTTCTTTGGCTGGTTCATTTTTTCCTAATATTGTCGTAAACCGCTCGTGATTCACAAAGACTTTCTTCTTAAACTCATAGAAAACATTGAGTTGCAACTGACAAAGCTGGCACACAATCTCCGGATAGCCGGTATTCGGTTCGAGCTAATTTTATTCCATTTGAATTAAAACAAAATTTGAAATACAAAAAATAAACATTTACCTCTGTCAACAAGCAGTCAACAATCATCTTGCCAATGGACGTCAAGCCATCTGATTCTGTTTCGGAAAATATGTTCACAAAATTATCTGAAGTGGAAAAACACAGCCGACAAGTGTTTTCCTCGATTGCGCTCATTTTGATCGCTTTGTTATTAAATTACATCGAGAGCCCAGAAATTTACGAATGAAGAAAAACAACGCCAAAATTACTTAAACACGTTCACTTGTGGTGATGCCCATCTGAATTATCGACAATTTTTCAGTGTTGCGGCGGGTGCAGAGTTATGAAAGAATAGTCGGAATAGTAGAGTCAAAGAGTCGATAAGGTTTCAGAATCTAGCTCATTGAGTCAGAGAAATGACACAAATATTAGTATATTGTTTTAAGAGACAAGCCATAAAACCAGAGAAATGCGCATGTTGAATGACATTTTGGTTTTCATTAAACGAATACATCAAATTACATGAATGATTGAGAGAATTCTCTTCCATGAAATATATGTCTGTCATTTCGCATTCTATCCAGGTTACAGTGGTGCCAACTTTAGTATTTCTCTCTTCGAAGTGACTATTCGCCAGTGCCGGCGAATAGCCGGAAGATATGAAAATGGATATTCGCCGGCGCACTTCTCAAAATGTTACGAAACTATGAAACTATGAAACGTCACAAACAAACAAACACTAAAAATATTGCTAAAATCGTGAAATCGATAAGAAACTTGGTGACAAGTGAAAAAGGGGTCAAAGATCATGTGATTTTGTAACGAAAATATAGGTGAGTCACGAAACTAGTGAACTGGCGATTTCAGGAAACCTAACGAAGGCCTAGGGAATTTGTCCATTTACGAAATTCAGGAAACCTAGGCGGGTAACGAAATTAAAGACTTTGCGCTTGAAAGAAACATCACGGAAACCTAGGGAACTTTTCCTTTTACGAATTGTCCCGAAAACTAGGTCGCTAAAGAAACTCACAAACTTGCGCTTTAAGGAAACGTCAAACGTCACGAAGGCCTAAACGAAACTAGGGGCTTTGCGCTTTAAGCAAGCCTAGGGAATTCGTCCTTTCACGAATTGTCCCGAAAACTAGGTCGCTAACGAAACTAGTGAACTTGCGCTCTAAGGAAACCTCACGAAGACCTAGGAAATTTTCCTTTTACGAAATTCCTCGAAATCTAAGCGGGTAATAAAACTAAGGACTTTGCGCTTTAAGGAAATATTCACGGAAACCTAGCGAATTTGTCTTTTCACGAATTGTTCCAAAAACTAGGTCGCTAAGGAAACTAGTGAACTTCAGCTTTAAGGAAACGTCAGGAAGACCTAGGAATTGTTCCTTTTACGAAATGCCACAAAACCTGGGTGAATAACGAAATTAGTGACAAAATATATGAAAATGACTAACAGCACTAATAATGAAAGAAACGAGTTCAGGCCAGATAACACGTAATAATCATTTTCATATGTGGTGGCTATTCGCAGACGCCGGCGCCATCAGATAGTAACTTTCATATATTCCGTCTATTCACCGGCGCCGCTGAAAAGTCATTGCCATATCTTTTCGCTGTTCGCATACGCCGGGGCTGGCGAATAGCATCTACCTTCTCTGTTTTTAAAGCACTTCGTTCTTCGTAACAGGATCTAAAAATGATTGAAATTGGACAAAATCGGTTGAAAACTTTCGAAGTTACGGTCGAAAAGGTAGTCAAAAACGTTGTTTTTTGAAGGTCGGTAAAACTTTCTGACTTATATCTCTGCTTTTTTTGAATGAAAGATTTGGACTAAGTTGAGTGGTCCGGACTTTAGATGTAGGGTCCTTAGTGTTGGAACAACACAAGTTACTATACTACGCTACACTACACGGAATTTGGTGGTTTTTCATGCATATTCCTCAAATGATGAAGTTTTTTGGACAATGTTGTAGAGAAAAAAGCCAAACTTTTTTTGTCCATGGAAGTATGTGTCCTTCTAAGGGTACTAAGGTCGGCCTAGCCCAAAAAATGGTGTTTTGCTTTGTTGTAGAGAAAATTGAGTTGAACATTTTTGTCTATTTGGGGATGAATTTTGTGCTTTCGGCAAAGTTCGAGGCATTGTCACATCTATTCAAATGCGTAAGAGTCCCTTAGATTAGATTAGATTAAGTGGGTGGATCAACTCCTACACCTAAGGCTCAGATGGGCCTGTTGTGCATCCGCAGAGTTAACTACGTACTTTTAGACTTGTTAATGAATTTGAGGATATTTGCTGGAGCGATGCTCCAGACAGAATTATAGTTTATAGTGTACAATCCCAGATGTGACGCTCTAGGTCACGGCCACAGCAGCCATGGAAACGCTCATTGCGCTATCGCCCATCCAGACGATCGTTAAAGCAAGAGCCTTTGCCTCGGCAGACAGACTGAAGCAAAATGGTCTCTGGATGAGGAATTTTGAATCTGGCCATGTAAGGATCCTGAAAGTGATCAACCACAGGATCTTCGATATGCCCAGAGATCACATGATCGTTATACTGGACAAAGCGGATTGGCTAGTAAACTGGCCGACCTGCCTACCGGCTGATGGACTGGTGAGCTTTACGGATGGGTCGCAAACTGTGGAAGGAGCGGGAGCCGGAATCTATTCGCAGGAACCGGCGTACTGCGAGAGTCTCCATTTGGGAAAGTTAACAAGCGTCCTCCAAGCGGTGACGTTTTTGACGTTGATGGGAGTAATGCATTTAGTTCCAGAAGGAATGACGGGTGGCAGAGTGACCATCTGCTCAGACAGTGAGTCGATGATAAAGGCGCTCGCGTCGCCTGTGACAACGTCAAAACTGGTTAAAGAGCTGAAAGGGACGCTAAACCGATTGGGACTGAGAAATCAGATCACGATCGCCTGGGTCCCTGGGCACACTGGTGTAGGCAGTAATGAGAGAGCAGACGCGCTAGCCAGACAGAGTTCAGAATCTGCGATCGAAGGCTCAGAACCCCACATCCCGATCCCACACTCTCTGCGTGAAAGGGCTGTGGAACACTGTGTGCGGGCTGAGTCCGCAAAAAGTTGGTGCGCGTACGGCGGAGGAAAGCACACGAAGCTCTTATTCCCGGCGCCTGAAGAGAAGTGGGCCAAGGAGTAGGAGAGTGATAAATACGGTCATATACGTGCCCAAGAGTATAAACAGTTCTTTTCCGTACGTTGGGCAAAAAATTCCTGAACCGCTAAGATTATTGTACCGCGAGCCATCGGTGGAATGAGTCCCTTACATATGTTTTCAATTATCTTTCAGAAAAAAAAGATTTCCAAAATCGGATAAGATTTACTCAAGTTACCATAAACCACTTTAACGGCCCTAGCTCGGCGACCCTTGGGCCAACTGTGCCTAGATTCAGGGAATTTTTTTTTTTGGAAAATCGCTCAAGTTTTGCTCGAGTTATCGTGTTGACAGACAGACGGAAATTTTTTGTTTCATTTTTCTCTTATTTATACCCCGAAACGAAAAAGTAACCAACTCCTGGGTCGAAATTCGACCGGTTACAAACGTCGTGGAATACGCATAAGACTTCTTTTCGAAAAACTTCATACCTTCGTACGGGTCTAAAAATAAACTTTGTTCTGCTCAGTGCAGCACAATAAATTGTGAAAGTCTTTAAGAAAAGGAAGACACATTCGCCACTTCACACCTCTACTCTGAACAGATTTGAAGGTTGTGTGTATGTTTTTAATCGTCAAATCAGCCAAATCAGTGTAGTGTGTGGTGTAACAGTGTTGAATAACAAACTCTTTGTCTTTTTTTCTCGAGTAAAAATCTGCCCTATCGACATTATGGTAATTGACAACCTTGACAACACTGATTGTCCCGCTACTTTTTTGACATAAATATATTGACATAAAAAAGAGAGTTTAAAGGGCTGTGATGAAATGTTTAAATGTCTTCTCTTCCTATTTTGAAAATGGATTGGCGAACGATTGTAATTGCTGAAACCAATCAAACCTTTGTCATTTCGATTGCCAGCACATCTACTGGAAGTTTTGTATTTAATTTGAGCGATTTCAAAGAGCTATGGCTCGAACGCATTGAATGGCAAGAAATACTATGTAGAGCTAAAGTAAGTTTTGAACACACAAATCCACTCCCTTCTTTCCTACCACAACTGATAAAATTTTCTGTAGTCTGAGAATCCATTCATGAATGTAGATGACGATGAGAATGCATTAGAGCAAACGATTTTTTCGCTGGCAAACCAGTACACTTTCAGTTTCAATGGAAACGAGCGATTGCTTAAAGCTAAATACTACATCGGAGGTGTCCCGTTCCATTTTCAGTGGAAATTAATGAAAAGTAGCTCCGATCAAGTAAACAACTATGTCGAAACGGCAACAAACTCAAAATTAATTCAATTATTCAATTTAGTTCTTCGAAGAAATTACAAAAAAGTTACTAGTCACTCTTCTGAATGTTGAAGATCAGAGAAATGAATTGATCGCTATCGTTAAGCGAAAGGATGTGGAAATCAGTCAGTACAAAATTGAGGGAGCCAACTTAATACGCAGTAAGAATATGGACAGATTTAGTGCGACATCCGCTACGGTCAATGAGTACAACAAATTTGAAATGAATAAATGAAATGCATAACTTCTGTGTCAGTAAAATATGGAGTGAAGTTTAAGTATTTTGTCATGAAACTCGCTATACTTTGACAGAAGCCGATGTCGCTCTAAACGCGTCAAGTACAGCAATAAAATTCTAAGAATTGTTATTTCAGGGCACGTAGCAACGCAGCCATTTGACCAAAAAGAATTTGAAAAACAATTTGAATTAAACTCGAGTAAATTTGAATTGGAAAAGGGCGGTAACCTTCTTTACAATACAATGAAAACATTGGGCAATTATGATAAATGTATGAAGAGAAATGCCTGGTACGGTGGTAGTTATTACAACTTAACTTACATTTTGTTGGAATGTATTTTCTTTACAGTATAGATGCCTTGCCTGTTGTACATGGACCAAGTCCTTCAAAAATCGTAAGATACAACAAGAACAAAGAAGATAAAGCTACAAGGTTTGTAATTACATTTCTAAACCATACGAAAATAGAGAGTTTACAATATATACATATAGATATATGCTATCACAACAAAAACGTCTTAAAAGGTAGAGTGTCACGCAGTCCGCGAGTCTGCTTCACAAATTAATGATATCACAGAATTTAAATTTACCTTAAACAATCTACACAATAAGGAACAAAAGTCAAATTTTTGCAGCGCAAAAACTGAAACTACAGAAAAATTATTTCGTCGTTGGGTCCGGCATTTGTGACGCAATTTTTTTAACACGACGTAATTTTGTTTTGAAAACAACGCTGTAATTTTTCAGAAAATTAAAACTTTGAACACAAGGTTCTATTCAAACAAACTTCTGCGTATTATCAGCGATAGCGTCACCTCAAGCGATAACATTAATTTTGGAAGCAAACTTACGGACTGCGTCACACTCTACCTTTTAAGAGGTTCGCGTTGTGATATAAGTAGTTTTGGAAGTTTTCAGTTGTTGAAAAAATTTCTATTTTTTGAAAAAAAATTTCTCCGGAAAAAAATTTTCTCAAAAAAAAAATTGTCTTCGAAAAAAATTTTCTCACAAAAATAATCTTCTCCAAAAAAAGTGTGCCTCCAAAAAAAAATTTTATCCAAAAAAATTTAATATACAAAAAATTTCTCCAAAAAAAATTTTCTACAAAAAAATTTTTCGTTCAACCAAAATTTTTTCAACAACAAATTTTCTCCGAAAAAAAATTTTCTCACCAAAAAAAACAATTTTCTACAACAAAAAAATTTTCTCACAAAAAATAATTTCTTCAAAAAAAGTTCCTCCGAAAACAAATTTTCTCAAAAAAATTTGCTACAAAAAACATTTTCGTTTTCAACCAACATTTTTCTTTCAAAAAAATTCTCCGAAAAAAAATTTTCTCCAAAAAAAATTTTCTCCAAAAAAATTTTTCCTTAAAAAAAATTTCTCCAAAAAAATTTTCTCTGAAAAAAAGTGATCTTTAACTTCGTATCACCTTCGGCTATCTTCGGAACACTTCGTGTCACCTTCGGCTGCCTTCGGAACACTTCGTGTCACCTTCGGCTGCCTTCGGAACACTTCGTGTCACCAATTCTTCTCAGCGATTTATATAACTTTCCTGAAGAAACCAACTGTCTAGGTAATCTTATTCAGAATTTAGCAAAAAATCCAAGATAGTGTCACTTTGACAGTTGGCAGCCATTTTCTTAAAATGCTAAAAAAATTCTCCTGACCAAACTCTATAACTTTCTAGAAGAAACCATCTCTCTAAGTATTGTCATTCCGGAGCTAAAATTCGAAAGCCTTAAAAGCATAAACGAAAATCCAAGATGGCACTGCTATGAGAGCTGACAGCCATTTTCTTATGATCCCAAAAAATTCTCCTGATGAAACTCTATAACTTTCTAGAAGAAACCATCTCTCTAAGTAGTGTCATTCCGGAGCTAAAATTCGAAAACCGTAAAAGCATAAACGAAAATCCAAGATGGCGCCGCTATGACAGCTGGCAGCCATTTTCTTATGATTCCAAAAAATTCTCCTGATGAAACTCTATAACCTTCTAGAAGAAACCAACTCTCTAAGTGTTATCATTCCGGAGCTAAAATTCGGAAACCCAATGAAGCCTAATTTATACCTAACAAAAATTCAAGATGGCGTCACTTTGGCAGATTTCTGAAAATCCCAAAAAATTCTGCTGATCAAACTCTATAACTTTCTTGAAGAAACCATTTCTGTAAGTATTGTCATTCCGAAGCTAAAATTCGAAAACCAAAAAAAACCTAATTTATTGCTTGGGAAAATTCAAGATGGCGCCAGTTTGACCGCTGTCAGCCATTTTCTTAAGGTCCCAAAAAATTCTCCTGACCAAACCCTAAAATTTTTCGAAGAAACCAACTCTCTAGCTATCGTCACTTCGGAGGTGAAATTCGAAAACTCTGTACATTACAACTTTGACCACATGCCACGGCTTTTCCAGAATTTTCCCGGAAAAGCGGCATATGAAATTTTTCATTTGGGGCCGAGACTGACGTTCCCTGAAAATTTGAAAGAAATCGCTCTAGCGGTTCTCGAGAAAAAAAAAGTAGATAGATACATAGAGACATAGATCGTGGACACAACACAGGCATAAAATTTTGATTATTTTCAAAGATATTTTTACCATTAATATATCTAAATTGGTCATCTTTGATTGGCGATATCTCGGCTCGTTTTCAACCGATCTTGATGAGTGTGGGCTAGTTGCAAAACTGCTGCGACGTAGTTTCTTAATTTGGTGGGGAGGGGCGAAGGGAAAAAACTCAAAAGTTCGCCTACACATCGTGTCTTGTCCCAAAAGTTTTTGTATGGAGTTTTTTGGGTTTGTGGACGTTTTTTTGGGGTGTGGGGACTGCGTCACGCTCTCCGCTACGGCTCCGAGCATGATAAGTTATATGTATACGTTTCAAGTTAGAAATTTTTTTAAGGTTTATTTTATAAGCTACAAGTTGTAAGCTTTGAAACTGATCAGTACTGTTTCAGATCAGTTTTGAAACTGATTAGTTTTAAAACTTATCATTTCTGAGCAGTACTTATCATTTACAAAACTGATACGAATCAGTATTGATCAGTTTAAAAACTGATGGAGATCAGTTCTGATCAGTTTCGAAACTGATACGGATCAGTACTAATCACTATCAAAACTGATCTTGATCAGTACTGGTCAGTTTTAGAACTGATACGCATCAGTACTGATCAGTAACAAAACTTGTAATTTGAAGCTTATAACTTGTAAAAATTTATAATTTAAAACGTAAACTTATACAAATTGAAAACTCATAGCTTACAACTTGTAACTAATTAAAAATAACGTAGACTTATAACTTATAGCGTAAACATACAACTTATAGCTACATGTATATGTTATATGTTATAAATATAGCGATAAGTCGCTTTGCCCAAACTCTCCAATGTCAAGAATCCAACATAACAAATCTATATTCACCTCAAACTAGGGTCCCGCATTTTTCCTTATCAGCTGTGGGATTGCCTTAACTTCAGTGTCTATATGATCTCTCGCCGTTTATGTGGTATGTGCGTACCGCACATCTTCAAACCACATAATTCGAGCCTCGTGTGGTTGACATGTGAAAAAAGTATTTATATGGAACGTACGTACCGCATAAACGACGAGAGATCGTAATTTGCTAAATTCTACCTTCTTGCTTCCCAATAGGCAGTTCATCGGAAATCCATACATTGTCGCTACTATTTCATCTGGGGAACAAGTGTGTTTTGTCTCATGTTAATATATAAATCACATTTAAAGAGTAAAAGAGATGAAATTCATTACCCAGGTGACGGTACCAATGGAATTAGCCTTATGGCTCATTCCAACTGTATGTAATGTTAAGGAACGTTATTTGCATCTTTTTTACTCTTACTACATGGTCTTTTAAAATCGAGACAAAACATGCCGTTAAAAATTATCTCTCAATATCTCAACCTGTGTTACTACTTCAAAATGACCGCTATGAAAGAGAAAAATGGCTACTTTCAGCCTACCAATACAATGTCGCAGGGAAATGTCAAGGATCTGACTATCCTCATATTATATAAAGCATTGCGGGTGATCAAGCTTCCAAACTAAAATGACAGTCGTGTCGGTTTAATGGATCAGTGAACAGAGAAAACTGAAACATACAATTTTCACAACCTCATCGTTACTCGCGTGCTGTGTATACGTTACATACTACGGGTTACCACACATTTTTATTTTTTATAAACTTTGTAATATCATCAACTGAAAGGATCATTTCCGTTTTCTTTTCAGAAAATTCAAGACTCGAAAAGGATCCAAGATTAAGTATGATAATTCAAGTGAGTTAATGTCGGATGATAGCGATGAGACGGAGCAGAATCTCGATGCAATGGCAGATAAGAAGGAAACCAATGATGGCCCGAAACGAAAATTGAAAGCAAAATTAAACTTATAAATATAACAAAAGAATAATATATAATGGGAACTTGTGATATAAAAATATGATTTTTTTAATAAAATTATTTTTTTTTTTTAAATTTGAAATAATTGTTCTTTTCATGTTCCATAAACTTTATAAACAGTAAGAGCATGTTAGCATCAAAAGTCGCGGTATATTCCAACTGTCACAATGACGTTTCAAACGGCAAAGCCCTTAGTGTCCCTGTGAGCAAAGTATATAAGCAGAGAATGTAACGCAAATGCAGAGTTTCTCGCGGCACACGACTATGAGGTGAATATATCACCGTCATTTTGCATACATGGAGAATCAGTTTTATCAAGATGCGACGCATGACAGAATTGTATATAAACAACGCAGTTCCAACAACATTATCATACTAAAATGTCACCGATACAACTTAACAAATACATTTTCACCTCAAACTGGTGTGCCGTAAAAACTCTGATCCGCTGATCAGTTCTTCACTCTAAATAGAATGACATAAGTTTGTCTCGTTTACTCACTAGAAATGAATATGTCTAGTGTGGTCTTACCTTCAGTTACTAGATTGCTAATGGAAGGTCAGTAAAAAACTTATTACATTATGAACGCCGCGTCCCCTGGAGTAATGCTTAGACATTACGAAGAGTTACGGGAAAAATTAACAAATTGACCTGTAAATA
Organism: Pseudolycoriella hygida; assembly: GCA_029228625.1. Lineage (NCBI taxonomy): Eukaryota > Metazoa > Arthropoda > Insecta > Diptera > Sciaridae > Pseudolycoriella > Pseudolycoriella hygida. The sequence continues at coordinate 25,164,583 of CM055405.1, read as the reverse complement.
GCTCGGAATGCAAGACTCACCCTCACCTCGTAGGAATTGGTTTTTCCGTCGTGGTAAGGTAACGATCATTTACATAAGAAGGAATAAAAAGCTGTGACGACGTGACTTTTCAAAACGTAGTTTGCACAATATCATTTTCACACATTTTATTCAAATCGATAATCTTGAGTTGCACAAGAATAATTTTGAGTTGAACAAAATTGTTGTGCACATTTTACTCAAAATAATAGCAAAAAATTATCTTATTTAAAATAGAAAGTGGCTCCTAGGGCGTGCGGGAAATGATTGATTTTCGACTACATTCTTTGAGTATTCTCGCAATTTCATTGTAACTGCCAATTACATGGCATAGTGTCCGTTAAGTAATGTCCAATAAATTTTATTTGTTTTTTCTCTCTCAGCACATTTGACGAAAATAGCGATAGCTTAATACAAAATTAAAAAGAAATAATTAAGTTTTTATTTGAAAAAAGTTTACAAAGTTTGCTTTGCTTTGACCCTAATGTAATAAACTGGTGTTAAGTAGAGTTAGAAAAATTTTCTTTTAAATCATAGGGGCACGGAAACATTGCGGCCGTGATATAAGTCGCCGCATACGATCAACAAATCAGAAAATGTTGTTTCGTAGACTACGGAACCATATATTTAGCTAAATTTCGCCTTCCTCCCCCTAGCGTAGTACTCCGCTCAAAATATTTTTTTAAGATTCTACGCAAAATTTAGATTAGAAATGCCCTTTCAACCTTAAAAAATCGGTTCAGCAGATCCAGGGATATGATTTTTCAAACATAACCGTTTTCAGTACATTATGCGCGCTTAGATAGAAGCCAAAGTTGATGACTACATCCTACGTTAGTTATTTAGCGATTTAGTTACTTAGTGGTTTCCATTGAAAAACGATTTTTTTGGCTTTATATCGAGAACGGCTCAATATTTTGAAATTGACGCATTTTGTGCGGTTTCAATTTGAATTTTTCATGCGATATATGCGTAAATTACGTACGTTTCCACGCGATCAGAGCGTAAAATACGTAAACAAACAATAGGTTTTTATACTGCCACCTAACGTCAAACAGTTAAACTTTATAAAAAAGTTCAAATTTTGCGAGCGCTGCAAAAATTTGACTTTTGTTTCCTATTGCGTAGATTGTTTAAGGTAAATTTAAATTTTTACGTGTAAAAACTGAAAGTACAGAAAAATTATTTCGTCGTTGGGTCCGACATTTGTGACGCAATTTTTTAAACACAACGTAATTTTGTTTTAAAAAAAGCGCTGTCATTTTTTCAGGAAATTAAAACTTTGAACACAAGGTTCCATTCAAACAAACTTATGCGTATTATCAGCGTCACCTCAAGCAATATCATTAATTTTTGAAGCGGACTTTCGGACTGCGTCATCCTCTACCTTTTAAGAGGTTTTTGTTGTGATATCAGTCGTTTTGGACGTTTTCAGTTGTTGTGAAAAAGTTTTTTTTTCGAAAAAAAGTTTCCTCCAACAAAAATTTTTCTCAAAAAAAAATTTTCTCCGAAAAAAAATTTCTCCAAAAAAATCTTTCTCAGAAAAGAAATTTTACTAAAAAAAAAAAAAATTTTCTCTTAAAAAATTTCTACGACAAAAAATTTCTCTCCAAAAAAAATTTTCTTTCCGAAAAAAATTTTTTCCAAAAAAATTTTTCTCAGAAAAAAATTCTTTCCCAGAAAAAATTGTTCTTCTACACCTTCGGCTACCATCGGAACACTTCGTATCACCTTCGGCTATCTTCGGAATACTTTGTGTCACCTTCGCCTGCCTTCGGAACACTTCGTATCACCTTCGGCTATCTTCGGAATACTTTGTGTCACCTTCGCCTGCCTTCGGAACACTTCGTGTCACCTTCGGCTACCTTCGGAAAACTTCGTGTCACCAATTCTTCTCACTAATTCATGCAACTTTCCTGAAGAAACGAACTGTCTAGGTATTCTTCTTCAGAATTTAGCAAAAACATTCAAGATGGGGTCACTTTGACAGTTGGCAGCCTTTTTCTAATGGTACCAAAAAATTCTCCTGATGAAACTCTATAACTTTCTAGAAGAAGTCATCTCTCTAAGTAGTGTCGTTCCGGAGAAAAAATTCAAAAACCGAAAAAGCATAAACGAAAATTCAAGATGGCGCTGCTATGACAGATGGCAGCCATTTTCTTATGATCCCAAAAAATTCTTCTGATGAAACTCTATAACTTTCTAGAACAAACCAACTCTGCGTGTTATAAGTGTTATCATTCCGGAGCTAAAATTCGAAAACCCAAAGAGGCATAATGTATATCCCAACAAAAACCTCTTAAAAGGTAAAGTGTGACGCAGTCCCTAATGTTCACTTCCAAAATTAATGATATCAGTAGAGGTGACGCTCGCGCTGAAAATACGCAAGAAATGACGTTGCAAAAAAAACTTTTTAAAAAATTCAAATGTTGAAATTGAAAATTGAAATTGCGTCACAAATGCCAAAGCCAACGACGAAATAATTTTTCTGTGCTTTGACCTCATTGATGCCTGACTTTCGAGGATAACTTTTTTACTGAGTTCAAAATTAATTTTTCAAACTCTTCTAAAATGTACCCAACTAACTTTATTAACTTAGTTTTTGAGAAAATTTTGCATGTGAAAACTGAAAGTGTGGAAAAATTATTACGTTGATGGCTCTGGAATTTGTGACGCAATTTCAAACATTTGAATTTTTCAAAAAGTTTTTTTTGCAACGTCATTTCTTGCGTATTTTCAGCGTAAGCGTCACCTCCACTGATATCATTAATTTTGGAAGTAGACATCAGGGACTGCGTCACACTTTACCTTTTATGAGGTTTTTGTTGGGATATTGCTAGTTTTGGAAGTTTTTTGTTTTGTTTTGGTTTCTTGACCAACTTCTGTACCTCGGCGACCCCACTTTCTATTCATCAAAATGATGCCCAAGCCAATATAAATCGCTTTCGACGAAAAAAAAAATTTGCCGAAAACTTTCGCCTCGATTTTCACTAATTTCCGCGCGTCGGCGACCCCACTTTCTATTCATCAAAATGACGCCGAAGTCAATATCTATCGATTCCGACGAAAAAAAATTTTTGGCGAAAACTTTCGCCTCGATTTTGACCAACTTCCGCGCCTCGGCGACCCCATCAAAATGATGCCCAAGTCATCTATCGAACTTTCCCGAAGGAACCAACTCTCTAGCTATTCTAATTCAGAAGAAAGCAGAAATTCCAAGATGGCGTCACTTTGACAGTTGGCATCCATTTTCTTAGGATCTCAAAAAAATTCTCCTCACCAATCTCTATAACTTTCCCGAAGAAACCAACTGTCTAGCTGTTCTAATTCAGAAGATAGCAAAAAATTCAAGATGGCGTCACTTTGACAGCTGGCAGCCATTTTCTTAGAATCCCAAAAAATTCTCCTGATGAAACTCTATAACTTTCCTGAAGAAGCCATCTCTCTAAGTAGTGTCATTACGAAGCTAAAATTCGAAAACCAAAAAAGCATAAACGAAAATCCAAGATGGCGCCGCTATGACAGCTGGCAGCCATTCTATTATGATACAAAAAATTCTAATGACCAAACTCTATAACTTTCTAGAAGAAACCAACTCTCTAAGTGTTATCATTCCGGAGCTAAAATTCGAAAACCCAAAGAAGCCTAATTTATACCTAACAAAAATCCAAGATGGCGTCACTTTGGCAGATTTCTGAAAATCCCGAAAAATTCTCCTGGTCAAACTCTATAACTTTCCAGAAGAAACCAACTCTCCAGCTATTGTCACTCTGGAGCTAAAATTCGAAAACTCCGAGCATTACCTAAAAAACCCTCAAAATTGACCACTTTTCCACATGCCACGGCTTTTCCAGAATTTTCCTGGAAAAGCGGCATATAAAATTTTTCATTTGGCTTCGAGACTGACGTTCCCTGAAAATTTTAAGGAAATCGCTCCGGCGGTTCTCGAGAAAAAAAAGTAGATAGATCGTTGACACACAACCCAGGATAAAATTGTGATTACTTTCAAAGATAATTTTATCATTTTTATATAGAAATTGGTCATCTTTGATTGGCGATATCTCGGTTCGTTTTCAACCAATTTTGATGAGTGAGGGCTCGTTTGAAAGTTGCTGCGACGTAGTTTTTTTTTAAATATTTTGGAGGGGGAGCGGATCGAAGGGTCTTTGAATGGAGTTTTTTGGGTTTTTGGACTTTTTTTCGTGGTGTGGGGACTGCGTCACGCTCTCCGCTATCGCTCCGAGCATGATAAATGTAACGGCTATCCACTGATGGTTCACTGTTTCTAAAGCTGGAATTTGCAACACAGCTTTCGAAAATAGCCCCATTCGACTTCATGGTCGCGTCGGTTACAGATAAAGATACAGATTACAGATTTTTTACTATTTTGTGATCTTTTTTTAAATAATGCTATTATTTTATCGATTTAATCAAACAATTTCTTTTATTTTAACATTGTTCACTTCAATATTGATGAAACGCATTGACAGAAAAATAATTTACAGCTACATGGTGGTGAACGTGGTGAAACATCAAAACGCTTACACTGTTGTTGTCATGTTGTTAATAAATCACTATGTCGCACTTTCTCGAAATAGTACATTACATCACAAGGAGCTAAAACGGTGCATTTAGACCCAGGTGGTGAAAAGGTCAAATCCGAGGGTGGAGCGCAGCGGAGCCCGAGGAAGACCTTTTCACCACCGTGGTCTAAATCAGCACCGTTTTAGCTCCGTGTGTTGTATACTATTTATCGCGCAGACGGACAAAAAGTCAGATTTTGAACAAAACACTCAACAAACTTAAATTCAAATTTCATATTATGATCACAGTAAGTATGCGATTCAATTGTGTCACCTAAATTGTTTTCATAAGATTCGTTGTTTTCTTCTGTCGATGTTGTTTTTATTGATTTTTTTTTCAATTCGCGTGTGATTCTTAGAGTTGAGTGGATAATAATATCGAAATAATGTATGTGTCCGCGCGTACCATTAAAAGTGAGACTAAAATGAATTTTTATTTTATATTATCTCGAACAAAATGAAATCTTATTTTGTTTATGTTGCAGGTGGGTAAAAAATGACATATCAGACTGGGAGAAAAACGACAGGTGGGTCAAAAACGACATTTCAAACAGGACAAAAAATGACATTCAAATGTGACTCGAAACAGATTACTTTAGGATCTAAATTCGGTGAGAAAATCTGACGTTTTTTGTCCGTCTGCGCGAAAAGACTATTTATGCGACACGACCGAAGCCATCTGGTGACAATTTTTTAATTTGACACACGCATACGTAGCCATCTTTGCCTTTTGTTAAGCATTCAAATAGAAAACAAGCGTGTGTGCTTCATTCGGCGTTGTGTGGGAAATTGAATTGAAAAATTTAAATTAACTTTGGCGGACAAATAGAGTGGAAAAAATGTCATTTTTAACTCCGGAACTTTCGAATCTGCGGAGACTGAAGAATTTGAAAAAGTGAGAGGATGGCTGGAAAAGAATTAGGTAACTATAATGAATGAATTTGTGGTTAGTAATTTTTTCCGAAAGAAGTTAATGAAAAATTATGTTTGATTTGATTTGATTTATTTATGGCACATTCTATGCGCCGTATTTTGTATCTGAACTGGCAATGGCGTTTCTTCGGCTTAAGAGCGCTTAGACTCACGTGGTGATGTAGGAAGAAAGTTTCAATAAATATTATAATCTACAACTTCTTCATACAACGCAATCCTGTCAACTGAACGACCTAACCAGAAGAGACCGTTACCAGTTCATACACATTCATAAATTCAATTTTTACGTAGAATGTGCCTTATACATCATGAAATATTACAATTCTTTTAGTATTTACAAAAAAAAATTTTTTTGTTGTCGTAAGAAAGAGGTTAATATCGGCGACTCCACTGTGTGTACCACTTTGAAAGAGTACGGCACTAAAAATTAAGTATATTGGAGTCTCCACTGTGCAAGCACTATATTAAGGAGAGTTATATATAAAAAATAATTTGAGTCATGAAATAATTTAAACTTGAAATCATGGCCCCGCGGTAGTAAGGGGCCGTAACGCAAGTCTTACACGCCAAAAAGTTCACAAGAAATTTTTTCGTAGACTAAGGAACATATATACAGGACTTCCCTGTTTCAGGGTTTTAGGGAAATATGGACCAATCCTGGTATATGGTCACTTCCATAATTAGGCAGGATGACCCAAATCTCTAGAACTATGAGAGTTAGAAAAATGGTTCCAAAGGCGAAGTTATAGATAATTAAATTTAAGCGAACGCGTGTTTCAGGGTTTTGGGGAAATATGGCCCAATCCTGGTATATGGTCACTTCCATAATTAGGTAGGATGACCCAAATCTCTAGAACTATGAAAGTTAGAAAGTTGGTTCCAAAGGCAAAGTTATAGAGAATTGAATTTAAGCGAATATGTGTTTCAGGGTTTGCGGGAAATATGGCCCAATCCTGGTATATGGTCACTTCCATAATTAGGCAGAATGACTTAAATCTCTAGAACTATGATAGTTAGAAAGTTGGTTCCAAAGGCAAAGTTATAGAGAATTGAATTTAAGCGAATATGTGTTTCAGGGTTTGCGGGAAATATGGCCCAATCCTGGTATATGGTCACTTCCATAATTAGGCAGAATGACTCAAATCTCTAGAACTATGATAGTTAGAAAAATGGTTCCAAAGGCGAAGTTGTAGAGAATTAAATTTAAGCGAACGCGTGTTTCAGGTTTTTGGGGAAATATGGCCCAATCCTGGTATATGGTCACTTCCATAATTAGGCAGGATGACCCAAATCTCTAGAACTATGAGAATTAGAAAAATGGTTCCAAAGGCGAAGTTGTAGAGAATTAAATTTAAGCGAACTCTTGTTTCAGGGTTTTGGGGAAATATGGCCCAATCCTGGTATATGGTCACTTCCATAATTAGGTAGGATGACTCAAATCTCTAGAACTATGAGAGTTAGAAAGTTGGTTCCAAAGGCGAAGTTGTAGAGAATTAAATTTAAGCGAACGCGTGTTTCAGGGTTTTGGGGAAATATGGCCCAATCCTGGTATATGGTCACTTCCATAATTAGGTAGGATGACCCAAATCTCTAGAACTATGAAAGTTAGAAAGTTGGTTCCAAAGGCGAAGTTGTAGAGAATTAAATTTAAGCGAACACGTGTTTCAGCGTTTTAGGAGAAAATATCCCAATCCTTTGATATAATCTTTTTTAGATTTGGATGGTCTGAGACGTATACTTCGGTAGGGCCTTTGACATTACATTGGGTAATAAAATGTTGGATTCCTTATTTGTATATTGAGATACGTTCGAACATTTTTCTAACAACTGTTTGCCACATATATATTGTGTTTGTCACATCTATTCTGATACGTACGGGTCTTTGGTTATGTTTTTTATTTAAAGTTAAAATTATCGTTTTGCATAGTTTCCAATTCATTTTCATTTATTCATAGGATGATACTAAAGGAGAGAAAAAAGTGGATCGAAGTCGACTTACCAATGATGAAAGACGCTCTGGTATAGCAGCGGAAGGATCGAAAAGAGCCCGCTCACTATGTTCATTTCCGACTCGTTCTTACAAACGCAGATATAGAGATGCTGATTTCTCAGATAGAAAAATCGACGAAAGCGGTAGTTTTAGAAATCAAAACGATGCACGACTCTTCAGTCAACATCCACGGAATTTTAATCAAAATGGCAATAGAGGCAGTGGCTTTGAATCCAATGACTCTATCACTGACTCTGATGACGAAATGGCTGATTTCAATCATGGCACCCATGAAAGTAGAAAATCACCTCGTCTAAATGAGAAATTTAAAGGAATGCAAAAGGCGATATCAAAATTCCGTGACGTGTACGAAAGCCACTATATGTAAGCCAAAATGAAATTGTTTTTTCATTCATTTTTGCAAAGAAGTATAATATTTTAGGGGTACTGACGCGAAGTTATCTGGAGAAGTACGAAAAAAAAACTCGAACGAATTCTGCAGTTGGGAAATATTGCCAAAGAAATGCTGGATAACCATATGTAAGAATGGTGAAACCATTATTATTAACCACAATTTCATTTGGGTTTTTTCAATTTGCAAAAAATTGAAAGTGCAGACAGCATGCATAAAATAATGCAAACTATCAACACCACCATCCACCCAACCCCTGCAGACGGGTCTGCAAAAAGTATGGGTTGGCTAACGCAGCGCCCCATCACTATAAGTACACCGCAAAACCGCAACTCAAAGATAACAAGCTCATTTTCAACAGATGGTTCCCATTCTCCACCAAAGACAACATCTTGGCAACAACAAGTGCCAAACTCAATGGTACAAGCCGGTCATTCAAATTATGCACCCGCGTTTTCCCGATTCATGCCGTTTATGCCCTTCTAACATCAGCAACAACCTCAAGTTTTCAAATCAATGGTATCAGGTGTGTTGCCGGATTCATCACAAAACTCTGTGCCAAAACCAAACATGTCACCAAACAATACACCATGAAACCATCGTGAATTAAATAATATTTTTTGGAAATGCAAAATTCGTTGTTTTACTAGAACAAAACATGAGTTTCACACATTTTCATTTTTAATTTTTTTTTAATTTTCATTCCATCGCACTGTGTTATAGAATTTTTTACCCACCCTCCCCCCCCCCCACTTTCACATAGAAAAAGTGTTCAAAACGTTGTAAATTTCCATATAAAACTCAGCATCTTCACGCTTTCTTTGGTAACCACCACCCCCCCTTTCGTAGAGTACACCGTCACTTGTGAACAGCTCCTTTTCGCATATCCAGCTACAGATTATGTTTCAGGGCAGTTATACAGACTTCTACAGCTGAAAATAGTCAAGAAAAAGTGTGAAAAGTTGGCCTTTCTTACAAAAGTTGTTCCAGACCGGTGCAACAGCCTTAAACCGGGGAAGTCTTTGCATGGTCTTATAGTAAAGGTAGTAAACTAGAAATAGAACTAGAACTAGTTTATGCTAAAGACATTGGAAAAGTTAGTTGATAGGTATTTGAGGGACGGAATACTTCAAGAATTTCCCATTCACCAAATGCAGCACGCTTATCAGCACTGTAAATCAGCAGAAAGCGCACTACACCATCTCGTCAATAAAATTGAAAAAGCCTTTGAATGCGATAACTTTGCTCTGGGTGGTTTCGTTGATCTGTCAAACGCATTTAGTAATATGACATTCGTATCCATAACATCTGCATGTTCAGATCATCATGTGGATAACACCACTACCAGCTGGATTTATGCTATGCTGAATAGTAGAATAGTTTCTGCTAAATTAAACTCAATAAAAATTACAGTTAAGATCTGTAAAGGATGTCCACAAGGCGGAGTACTCCCACCACTTCTTTATATTCTTGTAAAAGATAGCCTTTTGAGGAAGCTGAATGACTCAAAATACTTTTCTTTAAGTTTCGCCGACGACCTCACAGTGCTCATAACGGGTTTATTTGTGAGTACCCTCTGTGATCTAATGCAAGCAGCATTCAAAATAATAGAAAATTGGTGTTTGATGCACGAACAAGAAGTAAATACGGAAAAAACCAAGCTCGTCTTATTCACTAAGAAAGGAAAAATCGAAGGATTCAAGGCTCCGAAAATCTTTGGCAAAGAAATCCCAATGTCTGACTCCGCTAAAGTACTAGGCTTAGACCTAGACATGAAATTAAATTTTAATGCTCACCTGAAAAATCGCAGCCGAAAATCCATATCAACGCTGTGGATGTGTCGTAGCGCGTTTGGAAGAAACTGGGGTCTCAGCCCTAAGGTTCTCACATGGATATACACAGCTATAGTCAGACCACAAATTTCCTACGCAGCATTTATCTGGTGGCCTCGCTGCAATGTAGGCTTTGTTCAAAAACAATTAGCAAAAATTCAAAGACTAGCCCTAATTAGCATAACTGGGGCACTGAAAACGACACCAACATCAGCCATGGAAGCTCTGCTGAATATCGAACCACTATACATACACATAGAATATATTGCTAGGGCCACTTGTGTGAGACTGTGACGATCTAACCTTCTAGTTAATGCAAACTTCGGTCACGCTAGACTGTGGAACATAATGGTCAAAGAAGACCCTTGTATTGAAATGCCCTCCGATTTTATCACCCCCACGTATTGCTTCGATAATAGTTTTAAAACATTATTCCCCACCAAGGAAGACTGGCTTAATAATTCAATCATCCCGGCTCAGGCCGATCACACTTGGTTCTCAGATGGATCGAAATGCAATGACGCAGCCGGTGCTGGTATCTACAACTCTACAACTCAAATTCCCAACTCTTTCAGTCTAGGGAGGTACACGTCGATTTTTCTAGCTGAAGTATTTGGAATCGCACGATGCTGTAAAATGATGCTAGATAACAAAATCAAAAATTCCAACATCTTTATTTGCTCAGATAGCCAAAGCGCACTAGATAGCATTAAGTCATATAAAATCTACTCATCATTAGTTCTTGATTGCAGAGAGCAAGCACAGCTATTAGCTCAAAACAACTCTCTCACTCTAACCTGGGTCGGAAGCCACAGTAATATCGAGGGCAATGAAATAGCTGACAACCTGGCAAAATCAGGGGCAATGAAGGAATTTATAGGCCCGGAACCATTCATCAAAGTTCCTCCATCGGTTGCCAAGAGCTGTATCGCAAAATGGAAAATTAAAACGTTTCAAAAGCACTGGAAATCTATCGACCACGCAAGACAATCTAAAAATTGCATAAGTATCAATGTGCGTAACTCCCGATTCTTTCTATCACTTAGTAGAAGAAATCTCAGAAGAATAACAGGAATCCTCACAGGTCACTGCCTCAACAAACACCTTTTCACCATCGGTGTCATCAATAGCCCCTACTGCGCCCAATGTGGTGAAATAGAATCAGTAGAACACTTCCTCTGCAAATGTCCTGCATATATTTCGGTCAGAGTCAAAACCATCGGTGCATACATATTACCACACAACATCATATGGAGCATACCGCCGAAGTACATTTTAGATTACCTTAATCGTACCAACAGAATTTAGGTAATCTCATGTGGGTATGCACAACAGGCCCATTGGAGGCTTAGGTGCAGGACTTCAGTCCACCCACTCTAATCTAATCTCATCTAAACTAGAACACGCCATACTCAGTTTTTCGGTTCATCGCTGCTTCAAGCAGTAAAGCGTTCCCGAAGTATCCACCTAAAATGACTAATAACTCAGGAGTGGGGGAAGGCTCCAAGGAATGCAATGATGAAAAACCTTTGTGTCATTGGGGCTTACCATCCCATATACACGAATAGTGACAGCTGTGTAGATACCAAATTTTGGTGCTGTCTGTTTTTTTATAAGAAATAATCTACTTACTGGAAGCCAGACTGTCTATTGACCTCCTGGCAACTCCTAGTGGTACAGCTCAAAGAACAAAGTTGGAAATATTACGAAAACAGGGTTTGTTTGAAATAAACTCTCCAATTTTAAATTATGCCTTTTATTTTTATTCTTTAACCAACCGGTTTCAGGAACTATGTTCCCATCATCAGGGCTTGGTTCAAACTAAAAGTATATTGACACAACCTTAAGGAAATTTGAAAAATACATACATAAAGTCATCTCAAAATTGATACTGCAATT
>CM055405.1:25138108-25152416 GCA_029228625.1 Pseudolycoriella hygida | reverse complement strand
AACTAGAACTAGTTTATGCTAAAGACATTGGAAAAGTTAGTTGATAGGTATTTGAGGGACGGAATACTTCAAGAATTTCCCATTCACCAAATGCAGCACGCTTATCAGCACTGTAAATCAGCAGAAAGCGCACTACACCATCTCGTCAATAAAATTGAAAAAGCCTTTGAATGCGATAACTTTGCTCTGGGTGGTTTCGTTGATCTGTCAAACGCATTTAGTAATATGACATTCGTATCCATAACATCTGCATGTTCAGATCATCATGTGGATAACACCACTACCAGCTGGATTTATGCTATGCTGAATAGTAGAATAGTTTCTGCTAAATTAAACTCAATAAAAATTACAGTTAAGATCTGTAAAGGATGTCCACAAGGCGGAGTACTCCCACCACTTCTTTATATTCTTGTAAAAGATAGCCTTTTGAGGAAGCTGAATGACTCAAAATACTTTTCTTTAAGTTTCGCCGACGACCTCACAGTGCTCATAACGGGTTTATTTGTGAGTACCCTCTGTGATCTAATGCAAGCAGCATTCAAAATAATAGAAAATTGGTGTTTGATGCACGAACAAGAAGTAAATACGGAAAAAACCAAGCTCGTCTTATTCACTAAGAAAGGAAAAATCGAAGGATTCAAGGCTCCGAAAATCTTTGGCAAAGAAATCCCAATGTCTGACTCCGCTAAAGTACTAGGCTTAGACCTAGACATGAAATTAAATTTTAATGCTCACCTGAAAAATCGCAGCCGAAAATCCATATCAACGCTGTGGATGTGTCGTAGCGCGTTTGGAAGAAACTGGGGTCTCAGCCCTAAGGTTCTCACATGGATATACACAGCTATAGTCAGACCACAAATTTCCTACGCAGCATTTATCTGGTGGCCTCGCTGCAATGTAGGCTTTGTTCAAAAACAATTAGCAAAAATTCAAAGACTAGCCCTAATTAGCATAACTGGGGCACTGAAAACGACACCAACATCAGCCATGGAAGCTCTGCTGAATATCGAACCACTATACATACACATAGAATATATTGCTAGGGCCACTTGTGTGAGACTGTGACGATCTAACCTTCTAGTTAATGCAAACTTCGGTCACGCTAGACTGTGGAACATAATGGTCAAAGAAGACCCTTGTATTGAAATGCCCTCCGATTTTATCACCCCCACGTATTGCTTCGATAATAGTTTTAAAACATTATTCCCCACCAAGGAAGACTGGCTTAATAATTCAATCATCCCGGCTCAGGCCGATCACACTTGGTTCTCAGATGGATCGAAATGCAATGACGCAGCCGGTGCTGGTATCTACAACTCTACAACTCAAATTCCCAACTCTTTCAGTCTAGGGAGGTACACGTCGATTTTTCTAGCTGAAGTATTTGGAATCGCACGATGCTGTAAAATGATGCTAGATAACAAAATCAAAAATTCCAACATCTTTATTTGCTCAGATAGCCAAAGCGCACTAGATAGCATTAAGTCATATAAAATCTACTCATCATTAGTTCTTGATTGCAGAGAGCAAGCACAGCTATTAGCTCAAAACAACTCTCTCACTCTAACCTGGGTCGGAAGCCACAGTAATATCGAGGGCAATGAAATAGCTGACAACCTGGCAAAATCAGGGGCAATGAAGGAATTTATAGGCCCGGAACCATTCATCAAAGTTCCTCCATCGGTTGCCAAGAGCTGTATCGCAAAATGGAAAATTAAAACGTTTCAAAAGCACTGGAAATCTATCGACCACGCAAGACAATCTAAAAATTGCATAAGTATCAATGTGCGTAACTCCCGATTCTTTCTATCACTTAGTAGAAGAAATCTCAGAAGAATAACAGGAATCCTCACAGGTCACTGCCTCAACAAACACCTTTTCACCATCGGTGTCATCAATAGCCCCTACTGCGCCCAATGTGGTGAAATAGAATCAGTAGAACACTTCCTCTGCAAATGTCCTGCATATATTTCGGTCAGAGTCAAAACCATCGGTGCATACATATTACCACACAACATCATATGGAGCATACCGCCGAAGTACATTTTAGATTACCTTAATCGTACCAACAGAATTTAGGTAATCTCATGTGGGTATGCACAACAGGCCCATTGGAGGCTTAGGTGCAGGACTTCAGTCCACCCACTCTAATCTAATCTCATCTAAACTAGAACACGCCATACTCAGTTTTTCGGTTCATCGCTGCTTCAAGCAGTAAAGCGTTCCCGAAGTATCCACCTAAAATGACTAATAACTCAGGAGTGGGGGAAGGCTCCAAGGAATGCAATGATGAAAAACCTTTGTGTCATTGGGGCTTACCATCCCATATACACGAATAGTGACAGCTGTGTAGATACCAAATTTTGGTGCTGTCTGTTTTTTTATAAGAAATAATCTACTTACTGGAAGCCAGACTGTCTATTGACCTCCTGGCAACTCCTAGTGGTACAGCTCAAAGAACAAAGTTGGAAATATTACGAAAACAGGGTTTGTTTGAAATAAACTCTCCAATTTTAAATTATGCCTTTTATTTTTATTCTTTAACCAACCGGTTTCAGGAACTATGTTCCCATCATCAGGGCTTGGTTCAAACTAAAAGTATATTGACACAACCTTAAGGAAATTTGAAAAATACATACATAAAGTCATCTCAAAATTGATACTGCAATTACGTACATCATACAACGGGTAACGAATTTTTTAACAGGTGACAACAGGGTGAACAATGTTACAATTACGAGTACAATTACAAAACAACTTCATTTAGAGATCGGGTAGGTTCATGTCAAGTGTAACGTTTTCCACATTTCAGTGTCGTCATACAATGTGCCATTCATTACAAGGCTCTCGAAATCGTCAATGTTGCGGTGTTCCGTTGTAGTCATATTTGTATGTTCATTCACAGTCAAAGAACTCGTCCACTACAGTATGTGTCGAATCGTCTAAGCTTATGATGTTGTTGTCAATGGTTCTCTTCTTATCAAACAAGGTCAGGATAAGGGAATCGACATCTCCCTTATCTTCATTCAATAGATTTAAATGAGAGTTCTTACGAATGTGGATTGCTATACAATGTTCCATGGGCGTCTCACTTCTTCAACTAATTTTAGGGTCGTGATGTCGATTTCGTGATTAGTTTTAAACAAGTGTTTGCCCACAGCCGTCTTATTTTTCCAATTCTTGGAATTTACATGTTCAAAAATTCGAGTTATTAGTTGCCTGATTGTCATCCCATAATAATATCTACCACAGGTCTTACACTGTATCCGGTATATACCAGACTTCTTAATGTCAGGGGGGACATCTTTCAACGAACCCAGCATGTGTCTGAGGGTATAGTCATTTCTATGGACTACCTGTGTGTCGTATTCTCTGTATATTTTTTTCCATTCCATCTGTGACACGGGGGTAATAGGCAAAACTCACTCGCTTTACAGGTTCTTCAGGCTTGTTGTCTTTGAAAAACGTTGAGACGTTCTCAAGTGCCTTTTTTCTCTGGTGTTTGTTGATTATGTTCATCACAGCGCTTTCTTGGTAGCCATTGACTCTACCGATGTCGACAATTGTTTTGATTTCTTTATCAATTTTTTCTTTCGTCAAAGGGAGATTAACCATAAAATGTGCCATCGAATGGTACGCCGCCATCTTGTGCTTAAAATCATGGTATGAGTCAGCTGTTATTAGTCTTTTTGTGCTCGATGGTTTACGGTATACGTCTATCGTCAAGGTGTTATCAACAATTTGTACAAGCGTGTTGAGGAAAGGGAGCTGGTTGTTAATTTGTCTTTCGATGGTAAATCTAACTGCGCCTTTGTCAATGGTATCCATCTTGTGTTCAAATAATTTTTTGACAACATCGAATTTTCTCCTGTTCAACACTACGAAAATATCATCCACGTATCTGTAATATATTCTAGGGAAATTCGGATCTGTTGACATATTGGTTTCAAAATCACTCATGAACAGTTCTGCTATAAAGCTGGACAATGAATTTCCAATACTCGTGCCTTTGGTTTGTTTATAATATGCGCCCCGAAATTGGAAGATGTTTTGCTTCATGCATAGGTGAGCTAGGTCCACATAAGCATTAACCATTTTTTCCTCAACATCATTTTTAATCAACCATTTTCTTAACAATTCCATAGAATATGGGATTGGAATGCTGGGGTACAATGAGGTGACGTCATAGGAACCTATTTCTTCGTTCCGGGACAACTTTACACCGTTGATTGCTCTAGCGAATTCTAAACCATTGGATATTGATCTACTCGGTGGAGCTGGTAAAGAATTGAAAATAGCAGATGACTTTTTCGCTATTTTTTCCGACGGAGCATTCACATTCGACGCCACTGGTCTACCTTTGAAATCACCATCAACATCTTTTTCTTTATGGTATTTTAGCAATACATACAAGCATGGTACGCTTGGATTGCTCACTTTCCAATGTTTAAGTTCCCTATCTGGATTCTCACATAGCACACTGCCATGCTTTTTCAATACAGAGTCAACTTCTTTCAACAAAACGTTCAATGGGTCTGTGAGAATTTCTTCATATGGGCCATTCGCAATTGTTTTTCTAACAACCCTTTCGTAGTATGAGACATCCATTACCATTACATTATTACTTTTGTCAGCTTTAGAGAAAATGAGGTTCTTTTCTCTCAGCGACTTGACTAAATCTCTCAACTTTTTTGCGTTGCGATTTCTAACAAATGGTTTTTCTCTAACTAATTCTCTCATAATTTTTAAAGCTCTGTATTCAATATCATCTCTAATTTCGGCGGGCTTTTTACGTACTGACGCCATGATATCAACACATAAATCTTCAACTGGAGCAATATGTGGTTGTATGGAGAAATTTAAACCTTTGTTGAGTAAATTTGTTTCACTTTCAGTCAAAGGAATAGATGAGAGGTTAATCACATAATCATTGAGAAAAATGGGTTTATTTTTGTCTCTGTTATTGTTCACTGGATTCGGGCGATCTTTGGGAATCCAATTTTTGAACTTGTTATTTTGTTTTATTCGACTTACGGTTTTTTTATGATCCATTACCTCCCTCATTATGCGATCATATTCCAACCATTGGCCAAATTCAACGTCATCCCTAAGGTTCTTTGTTATTAGTAAATGCAATGAATAAGCTTTCATTTCACAATTAACTAGATCCGACTGAAGCTTCGCAATTTCCAGATTCAACCAATGTTTCTTTGCTTTGTTTATTACTTTCGACGTTCTTTCATTCTTAACATTGATAATCACCTTGACGAACGATGGGTACATTCTCGACACTGAAATGTGGAAAACGTTACACTTGACATGAACCTACCCGATCTCTAAATGAAGTTGTTTTGTAATTGTACTCGTAATTGTAACATTGTTCACCCTGTTGTCACCTGTTAAAAAATTCGTTACCCGTTGTATGATGTACGTAATTGCAGTATCAATTTTGAGATGACTTTATGTATGTATTTTTCAAATTTCCTTAAGGTTGTGTCAATATACTTTTAGTTTGAACCAAGCCCTGATGATGGGAACATAGTTCCTGAAACCGGTTGGTTAAAGAATAAAACAAACAAAACAAACAAACCCTGTTTTCGTAATATTTACACAATTGTGCCGTATTCTGCGTATCAATTAATTAATAATTTGTTAATTGAATTATTATTAAAGTTGGAAAAGTGACGATAAACAGGTAAAAATGTCCAAAAACCAAGTAAATAGCATCGGACGCAGGCGGCAAACAATCATTAACATCAGCAAATCACAACAAACTGAACGTAAGATTGGACCGTCACTACGTATTTGTCAAATCAATGTTGAGGGGATGAGCCGTCCCAAAAGCGAATATATTTCGAAACTCGCAGCGGAGGAAGATTTGAATGTTTTGCTGGTACAAGAAACTCATACGGACACACCTGAAGCACTGGAACGAAGAGGTGTGATTGCTGGATTTGATATGATAATCGCCGAATATTCAAGCACACACGGCATAGCGACATACGTAAAAGAAGGAATGGATGAAGTCAACGTGCTGCAATCGAACACGATTAGCAATATTTACAGTTCAATAATACGCGTTGGCGCATTGACGATAACCAACGTGTACAAAGCACCGTCGTCGCTATGGCTTGACACGGTGATACCTTTACAGCCACACCCAGCACTGTATGCAGGCGACTTCAACAGTCACCATAGCGAATGGGACTACAGAGATGATGACGAAAACGGTGTAAAGGTTGTGTCATGGGCGTCGAATGGCGAACTGCAATTAGTCCACGATTCGAAAGATCGGCGCACTTTTCACTCGAAAGCACATGAAACCGAAACGAACCCAGACCTTTGTTTCGTTAGCTCAGACAGCGAGGGAATTCCGCTACAAATCAAAAAGAGAGTCCTCTCGGCTTTTCCGAACAGCCAACATCGACCCATAATCTTGGAAGTCGGAGTTACTGTGCCGATCGTTACATCCGTGCCTATACCCCGCTGGAATTTTTGAAAAGCTGATTGGAATCAATATTCGAAACTACTCGACGCTGCTATCAGATTCATTCCACCAACGCCACAGAATTACGATCGATTTAACAATTTGGTCATCAGCGTTGCGAAAAAATGTATTCCGAGAGGTTATCGTAAGGAATACATACCATGCTGGAACGAGGACAGTGATCGCTTGTACGCTGAATTCCAGGACAATGAAGACCCGGAAACAGCCAAATAACTGCTGAAGTCGCTGGACACCGCAAGGAAGCAAAGATGGATCGAAACGGTAGAAAACATTAACATGGCTAAGTCCAGCAGGATAGGTTGGTCAGTTATAAGAAAACTCGGAGCTGCTCTCAAACTCTGCAGAAGAAAACCAAATATGAGGGCTGACCGGATTGCTCGTCGTATAGTTCGATCGTCAAAAGCACCAGCAATGAAATACTTCACAAAAAAGGTAATTCAAAAGTACCATGCGATTCGTAAGGTAACCTCCGTCACAGAAGACGTGAACTTCGCTCTGCTGTATATTAAAAATGGTAAAGCAAGCGGATTTGATGCTGTGTATCCAGAGTTTCTGATATACAGTGGACCTCGAACGAGACTGTGGTTGGCAAGATTTTTTAGTAATATCGTCGATTCGAACACTCTACCATCGACATTTAAGCGCACAAAAATTATCGCTTTACTAAAACCGGAAAAGCCTGAGGAAATTCCAGAGATTTATCGACCAATAGCTTTGTTATCAGTGTCTTTCAAACCATTAGAACGGTTACTGTACAACCGAATTGTAGTTGAAATAGAAAAACTGATACCACGGGAGCAGGCCGGATTTAGGAAGAACTGTAGCTGTGAGGAGCAAGTGTTGTCGCTTACCAACTACATTGAAAACGGATTCCAAAAGAAACTTAAGACAGGCATCGTTTTCATCGACCTAACCGCAGCATACGACACGTCTGGAAGAGAGGTTTATTGTATAAGCTGATCAAAGCAATTCCTTGCCTAAGAATCTGTGATTTGATATGCAATATGCTAAGCGACCGTCTCTTCCAAGTTTTTGTGAACGATCAACGTAGCCAAATCAAAAGATTGAACCACGGTCTGCCGCAAGGATCCGTACTGTCGAGTCTACTATTTAATCTTTACATCCACGATCTACCACCATCTAAGTCACGTAAATTTTTGTATGCAGACGATATGGCGTACGTTGCTCAGCATAATTCGTTCCTTCAACTCAATTCAACGCGCTCCGAGGACATGACAACTTTCGTCCGATCCTGCAGGCAATGGCGACTGACTCCGAACTTAACGAAAACCATATCTTCCTGCTTTCATCTGACCAATAAAGAAGCGAACAGAGAATTGGACGTGATGTTCGACGGAGTGAGACTGACACACGACCGTGTACCTCGGAGTGAAATTGGATCGGTCGCTCACCTACTCAAAGCACACCGAGAAGCTGTTAGCGAAGATACGCACCAGGAACAATCTTCTCAGAAAATTGGTAGGTACTTCTTGGGGAGCTACAGCAGAATGCCTTCGTACATCTGCACTTGGACTTGTGTATTCGTGCGCTGAATATTGCTGCTCGACATGGCTCAATAGCGTTCATGCAGCAAAAATTGACATCGAACTAAACAAATCAATGCGCATAGTCACCGGAACAGTTTCATCAACGCCACTCGTTTGGCTTCCAACGGTAAGCAATATTGCTCGCCCTGCGATTCGTCGACGCAAGGCACTATACAACATTTTCGGCAAAGTTTTAGTTAATGAGGAAATACCATTGCATTATGACGTTCAAACAATCATCGACTCAAGTCGAGGAAACCATCGACGAGTACTGCTAGAGAATTGCAAGTGAACGGCTTTGATCCTGGCACGGAATGGCATGAAGAGTGGCTCGACTCAAATGCCACAAGTGGAATCTTCGATTTTAATAAGCACAAAAGTAACAGCAAAGAATTCAATCTTCCGCGGAGAGTATGGACAAATCTGAACAGACTCAGAACAGGACACGGCAACTGTAACGAGATGCTTTCAAGTGGGGATTTAACAACGATCCGAGTTGTCCGTGTGGCAATCCACATCAGACAATGGCACACTTACTTTACGACTGTCTAATCTACAGATACGAAGGCAATATGACGGACTTCGGTGAACTGACAGAAAAAGTTGTCGAGTGGCTCAGGAATTTACGCTTTATTTGTATTTTTCTTTTCTTTTATTTTATGTTTTTGAGATATTTTGTACAACTAGGAGGATGAATAAAACCATACGCTAATAATAATAACCATCCCATAAAAGTTCATTTGATTTCATTTCGTTTTACCAAAAAAC
This sequence comes from Pseudolycoriella hygida, assembly GCA_029228625.1. Classification (NCBI taxonomy): domain Eukaryota; kingdom Metazoa; phylum Arthropoda; class Insecta; order Diptera; family Sciaridae; genus Pseudolycoriella; species Pseudolycoriella hygida. Next base: position 25,143,593 of record CM055405.1, on the reverse strand, counting down.
CATTTTTACCACCCCCTGACATGCACTTACTTAGCACACCATAACTCCCCTAAAATATCAAATTTTCCAAAAATGAGAAATTACTTTTCTTACTATAGAACGAGGAATCGAGTGGCACATTCATCGGGAAAAAGTAGAACATGTTGTCCCAAAAGTGTACGAAATCGCTCGAAGTTTTCGCAAAATTACTCTTAAGCAATCGCTCGTTTCCATTGAAACTGAAAGTGTACTGATTTGCCAGCGAAAAATGAGAGTGTGAGAGAGAGTGGTAGGGGTCGGATGTGTTTTTCGTTTAGCTGCAGTTTGTGTTACTAAAATTTTGTGTTCCGAGTGACTTTACGACTAATTCATTTAGTGAGGATAATATCATCGGCCTGCAGATTAGGTGTGCGAAGACATCCATTCTTCCCTCCGAAGTCGGTCTTAACCAGCAGTCCAAGAAACCGATCCTGATCGTTGAACAACTGACGAAACATAATCAAGAATTGGCACGATCGCTCAGAGCAACAGCGAAGTTCAAATTCGTCTGGTCCAACAACGGCCAGATTCTGGCACGACAGCGACAGGGGTCAAAAGTGATTCGCATCGAGGACATTAATCACGTAAATCGTATCAACGCTCAATTCTCTTCGACTCAAAGCGATGGACACATTCACTCCAGAACCGATATCAACCCTAATTCAAGTTACGCAACGGCATGACGGGTCCATAATAGATGCTGGCAGAGACGATTTGAATTACATGCACTGGAATATTGATCGGCTGACCGATAAGCTCCATCATGTTGAGCTAAGCATCGCTAGCTTCCCCGGTACGTTGCATATTGTTGGCATCAGTGAAACATGGTTGACGGAAGTCAATTTTTTCACGTACCAAATCGCTGAGTATCACGCAATTCATAATTTCCGTCGGTCAAATGAAGGAGGAGGTATCAGCCTCTACATTCATCAGAGCGTGTTTTTTTTTTTTTTTTTTTTTTTTTTTCTCAAGGGTGAGGAAACCTTCAAAAGGCACCTGGTCCTCCTGGCCCCAGGTAGTGTTGGATTTTTACCAACTAAAACCTCCTTCCTTGATCGCCACGCTCTTGTCTCCCCGGAACCGCCTCACAGCATTACTTCGGGAAGGGGCTGTGCTTTCGCACCTACTTTCTCAGATCAACTGCCAGTCTTCGTTGATCGTCTCTCCATGCACTTTGTAGCTTCACCCTTATCTTCGCAATTGCGTTGTCCGCTACTTTCCACACTTCTTCGTCGCGACACATTTCCGATATTATGTTGTCGGCGTTTACGTCTGGCCTGCTCGCGGCTATCAGCTCACATCGCTCCTGTTCAAAACGGGGACAGACAAACACAACGTGCTCTGCAGTTTCTTCCTCTTCACCGCATGTCACGCAGAAAGGTGATTCCGCGTGTCCAAACCTATGCAGGTACTTCCTGTAGCACCCATGACCCGACAGGAACTGCGTCAGGTGGAAGCTAACCTCTCCGTGTTCCCTATTTACCCACGTCCGAGATAAGCCTATGAGTCCACCTTCCATTTTCCGCGGAGTCCCACTCTCGCTGCCATTGACTCAGTGATTCGGCTCTTACTTGTGCCCTCACTGTTTTGGTGTTTTGGCCCCCCCTTTCCTTCAGTCTGTGGCATTCACTGTCTTCCATCAGCATTATGCATATAGGCATCGTTCCGGCTATCACACATACCGCTTCCGAGGGAATCGTTCTGTATGCGCTTGCTACCCTTATGCTTGACAACCTCTGGGTTTTTATCAACCTCCTACGGTTCCTCTTTGTGTCTAACGCCCTTATCCACGCTGGTGCCCCGTAGCGCAGTATCGATAGGGTAACACTTGCTAGGAGCCTCCTTTTACTGCGGCGCGGTCCAAACCCATTCGGCATTATCATGGCCAGTGCTGCATTGGCTTTCATTGCCTTTTCGCACGTATAATCTACGTGGGCATTAAAGTTTCCACGATCGTCTAACATGACTCCAAGGTGTTTTAACTGGCGAGTGGATGTGATCTCGTTCCCCTCGATGTTCATTACAATCCGCTCGGTTTTCCGACAATTGCTCACGAGCATGATCTCGGTTTTCTGATGGGCCAGCTTCAGTTTAGCCATTGTCATCCAACTTTCTACAGTTTCCAACGCCTCTTTCGTGACGACTTCCACCTCCAACTTTGACGTTCCGATAACTATGAAAATTATGTCGTCGGCAAAAGCAATCGTCGTAACCCATCTTGGCAGCTGCAGCCGCAGCGCTGCGTCGTACATCGTATTCCACAGCGTTGGTCCTAATATGGATCCTTGTGGAACACCAGCTGTGATGTCTACCATCTTTTTCCCTTCCCTGGTATCATACATTAGCACCCGTCGTTCGAAATAGCTTTTCATTACCCTGCAGAGGAAATCGGGGACTCTCATAGCATGCATTGTCTTAGCTATCTCCGTCCAGCTTGCGTTATTAAAGGCATTTTCAACGTCTCTCTTCGTTATAACGCAGAAGCGGTTCCCTGTTCTTTTTTTCTTTCGCGCCTTGTCGGCAATCTCCATAACTCTTTCTATTGCTTCGATCGTCGATCTTCCTTTTCGAAATCCGAATTGGTCGTCTGACAGTCCGTGCTCACCCTCTGTGTTTTTGTGTAATCTGTTCCGGATCATGGCCTCCAGCAGTTTTCCCATACCATCCAGCAAACATATAGGTCTATATGATGGGTCACCTTGTGGTTTCCTTGGTTTTGGTAGTAGGACCAGCTTCTGTTTCTTCCATATATCAGGAAAATTTCCGTCGTCGAGGCACTTCTGCAATGTCAATCTGAGCATGTCCGGCTTTATGCATGCCGCCGTCTTCAAAGCTACATTGGGGACCCCATCTGGTCCTGGCGCCTTGTTATTTTTCAGCTTTTTGACAGCCGTCTGAATCTCTTCTATAGTGATCACCCGGTCCTGTCTGTCTTCAATTTCATCGTCGTAAGGAGTTTGCGGCCATGCGACCTGTTCCTGTTGCGGGAATAGCCCTCTCACTATGGCTCCTAGCTTCTCAGGACAACTTTCTTTTGGCACTGATGAACCTCTAATTTTTGTCATCGCTATCCTGTACACGTTTCCCCATGGATTTGCGTCAGCTTCCTGGCACAGCTTCTTAAAGCAGTTTCTCTTGCTAGCTCGGATTACCCGCTTTAATGTTCGTTTTGCCGTACGATGTTCGTCTCGCCTCGCGGCTCTGGCACTCTCACTTTTGGCCCGCTGCATCCTCCTTCTTGTCCTGAAGCAGTCTGCGCGCAAGAGCCTAATTTCGTCGTTCCACCAAAATGCCGATTTTCGTTTATTCTTCGGTTCTATCCTTCTTGGCATCGCTACGTCGCATGCATGCACCAATACTTTCGTCCATTCTTCTGCCGATTTCTCAACGCCTTCGTCTTCTGATTGGAGGTATTCCTTGAAAGCTTCTTGATCGAAATTTCTCGTCTTCCATCTCCGCTCTCTTACTTGATTCATCTGCCTTGGCGCCACCGTACTCTTTTTCAAAGTGTACCTCAATGCCTGGTGGTCGCTGTGTGTGTAGCTTTCATCCACTCGCCAATTCAGACTTGGTACTAGTGTTGGACTACAGAATGTCACGTCAATAATCGACTCTCGTCCATTCTTGCGGAAAGTAGTTGTGTTTCCCACGTTTACCAGAACCACATTCAGTCTAGCTAGCGCTTCTTGTATAATGAAGCCTCTTTCGTTTGTAAATCTACTGCCCCACTCAACTGCCCATGAGTTAAAGTCGCCTCCAATGTTGACTGGGCTTAATCCCGTTAGCTCTCCTGTGAGTAAGTCTAACATTCGTTCAAACTGTTCAATCGTCCATCTTGGTGGTGCATAACAGCTGACAATATACACTCCGTCAATTTTCGCAATCACGAATCCTTCGTGGGTGCCTGATACAGCTTCTTGTATGGGATACTTTCCCGTCGTCAATATTGCGGCCATCCCGGCTCTGTCAACAGCCCAGTTACCGTTGTTTTTATTAATTCGGTACGGTTCTGCAATAATTGCTACGTCACATTTTTGCTCCGCTGTGGCTTGCCAAAGAAGTTGTTGTGCCATGTCACAATGATTACGGTTTATTTGGATCACTTCCATTCTTGTCCCGTCTTTGATTTAAGCGCCTGTTTATAGACTGGGCATCTCGCTCCACCCGTCACGTGGTCATTTTCTGACGTGCACAGCAGGCATTTTGGTGGTTTCGTGCAATGTCTTGCTAGGTGGTTTTCTCCCCCACATCTCCTGCACAACTTGGATCTATCTTCGTTCTTGCAGTTCCTTGCTTGGTGTCCAAAGTCCATGCACTTAAAACACCTTTCCAACTGCTGGGTTTCCCTCAACGGTCATACGGACCAGCCCACCTTTATCTTGCCGATTTTCAGAATCTTAATCGCTGCGTCCACTGAAAGTTTTATTTCCGCCGTTTGGAGTTCGTCTCTCGTTTTTCTCATACGTATCGTCATGGAATCTATCTCGTCATTTATATTACCTTGCTCTTTCCGGGCTTTTCGAAGGTCTTCGCTTGTCGTGATTTCGTCCATATACCTACATTCAATCGTGGTCATGTGGGACAACGCTCTCACTTTTGCTGCTTCGCCCAGTGACTTCTTGACTAGTTCTTTATAATCTGCACTTTTAATTTCTGGGCCCTTCTTGAGTTCAAACAGCATTTCGCCTTTTTGCGTTCGTCTTATTCTCGAGACATTTTTACCCAGGTCCTTGAGGTCTGGGTCTTCTTTAATTTTTTTGAGGATATCGGCGTACGTCATTCCTGTTTCTGCCGCCACTATTAGAGCATCAGCTTTAGGTCTCAGACTTCTAAGCTTTTGCTTCTCGCTCTTCCCTTTCTTCTTTTTTCTCACCTCTCTCCACTCACTTATACTGGGCTTCGGTGTTTGTGCATCCAGTCTGTTTGTGGTCCTTTCATTGTTTCTCCTGTCCCTTTTACTCCTTTTTGCCGCGCTTCTTGGAGTGGGCGTAATATCCGGTGTTTGTCTTCTTTTTGTCGAGAGCGGGGTGGCTAGTACCTCGATACCTTCGCCAACTTCAGTAACTTCGCCGACTTCAATGCCTGCTCTCGCCATCTTGTAATTTGCTTCGAATCTCCGCATCCTCCACGGCTTATCTTCCTGTTCCACTTCGTTTAGGCAGGCTCGAATGCTGATCACCTTCGTCTTAATGTCTTTGTGCACGTTATTTTTATTTTGTATAAATTCGTGTAACTCTTTCACCATCTTTTTAACTAGCTCCAATTTTGTCTGCTTTGGTTCATCGTTGTCGTCGTTGTGGAGAACGTCTGTGTGGATAGCCTCTATACTTCTCGCTTCCCTTCCCGGGGGCGACCTCGCCACTTTCGATCGTCTTGCGAACACGTCAAATAGCTGAACCTTCGATTGATCCATCCGCTGATCCTCCGATTTCCTCATCAGAGCGTGTGCAATATCACACCAACGATC
>CM055405.1:25091777-25129510 GCA_029228625.1 Pseudolycoriella hygida | reverse complement strand
TCTTGACGTTATGATCGTTTTCAATACTTGAAATTTTCGCCTGCGGCGCAATCATTCTTTTCTTTTCCAATCTCAATTCAATGTTTCCATTTCGTTATTGAAATAGATTTTCGGTTCTACATTGCAAGAAAAAACTTTTGACACTCTTAACGACATCGGCGCGTGTTATCGGTCACGTATAAAAGTTAATGGGTTGGGTGTGTAGCAGGGCCTATTAAGTTGAATTTTTCGGTGAATTTTTACGAATTTGTTGAATTCGGTGAATTCCGAGAATTTTTATGAATTCGGTGAATTTTTACGAATTTCCGCAAATTTCGGTGAATTTCCGAGGATTTCAGTATCCTTCGTTAGATTTTGTTTTGAAAAGCTTTTATTTTGTGTACCATTGGCAAAACTTAAGTTTTCTGGTCAAGCCGGCGCTCACCTCACTGAAGAGAGGTGGAGGTCAAAACTAAAAAATCTTTTTTTTCCTTTTTTTACATTTTTTGTGTACTAGGAAGTGCTGGGAGGGACTGGATGAGTGGTTAAAAGGTGGTGGAAGAGTGACGGAAGAGCGGAGATATATGAAGATTTATTGGGCGCTTTAAGGTGGGCACCTTAAGGAAAGAAGGCGTTTTGAAAAGCCCACGTTAAGCAAATTGAGCTCTTTAAGTAGAAATTTTATCGATAATGTAAGCATTCGCTAAGTGGACATCAATTTTGTGTGTACTCTCCCAGGATACGCCGCGTGAAAGGCTGCTTACTTGTAACCTATAGTCCCTGAAAAAGGAATTTTCTTCGTACTGAAATGGGGACTCCTAGGTTCGTCACTACAAAGGAAAAAAAAATGTTTAGTTTTGACCTCCTCCTCTCTACAGGGAGGCGACCGCCGCCAAATAGCAAGTGATTCTTGGTTGTAGGGTGGTTCCTTTTCATTAGCACTACCCCGCACCCCGCACTTGACATCGACCACCGAACACCACCTCTGCACGCTATTGACCACTACGCGCCATTGACCATTGCACGTCTTTGACCAAATACACTTACGGAAATATATTTTTGCATCAAATAGAATTTTGTACTTATGCGCAGGTTTTTAACACCGCAAAAACCTGCGCAGAAGTACAAAATTCTATTTGATGCAAAAATATATTTCCGTGAGTGTGCCATCGTCGATCGAAAACCACCACTTCGAACCAAACCGTTGAATTTGTATGAAACAACGACTGTCGGTTGGCATCACCGCCACGTCCATGCTAAATTCGTCACCATAATCTGCAACCAGCTCTTTCACCGTACCAGAGCTTCAATCAATTGCAGCGAGTGTTATTGATCAAATTGATACAAATTGATCAGCCTGGGCCCATAACCTGTTAGCAGAGCTGAAGTAGTCGCTCGCATTCAACGATGGCCAGAGCCCTAACTACCGATCAAGTGATCCGATTTCCAAAATCTTTTTTTTTCGTGAAAGGTACAGAGAGGTACATGTCGATTTAAACACTTTTTAGATATGTTTGATATGTCAGAGTTTTAAATGTCACATTACATAAGATGTATGCGCAAGAAAGAGACGCAACGTGCACGTATGTACAAACCAAATATCTCAATGTAAAAGAAATGTGATTTGAAATTAATGACATTTAAAACTCTAACAAACCTAAAACTGTTTGAATCGAAATGTACCTCTCTGTATGATAAATACCTTTCATTTGGTACCTTATTCATTATCACCCGTGCTATGGTTACGAAGAATAACTCAAACAAATTTCACGATACTATGTCTAGCGTTTTTGGCCATATCTCCTACAGTTTTTGACAAAAATTGCTCATCTTCGAACTTAGCTCCTATTTTTTGTTTATATCTTTCAGGAAAAAAATTATCGAAATCGGATTTGTTTTACCCAAGTTATACTGATGACGGACGAACAGACCATTTTTTTGCATTTCTGCAATCTCCTAGACCTAAGCACAACTTTGCCCAAGAAATTATAGGTCGATCTTCAAAATTACATACATCACAGTAAAGACATAAGCCCATCGTACTTCGTACGGGGCTAAAAATCCCATGTGTAAACACTTTTGAGTAAAAGTTGGTTCCAGCCCACCAACCGATGTGGAATTCTATCAAATTCCGTGGCATCATGAGGCTTGTTACGGCGGAAATTTTAGTACCATGTGACGTTGAAGGTCACTAGACGCGAAGAACATTGAAGAAACTGTCATTTCTGACTAGTTTAGGTCGACCAGTTTTTTATCTCAAATATTGCACCAATATCATGAAATGACGTCATTTCATTCTCTGACTTCACATCATCGTTTTGGTTGCATGAAGGTCGAACCATTTCAATGATTTTTACTCGAAAACCATAATTTACTTCCTTTAGGAAGTGTCTGCTTTTCTTTTCTATTTGACTCTTACATTCATCTGGGATGCAATTCACAAATATCTGAGAGACGCTTCGAAACTTGGTGTTTCACACTTCCAAAATGCGGTAAATTATGGATTCGGACCCATGAAATTTAAATTTGAGCGAATTCCACATCGGTTTGAAAGAGATATTGACGGAAAACTATTTTCGGACCTCCAAAAATGTTTTTTCCCTAAGGGGTTAGCTCCAAGACGATGCCACCAGGAAAAAATATTTTGGATGAGTTCAATGTTTTTCAAATGGCTTGACTTCTGATAACCGAGAAATTGCTCAAAACGTCTCGGTTTACATAAAATTTCATTTCGCGACAACTATTGTTTCGCTAGAAAAAAAAATTTAATTTTGGTGAATTTTTACGAATTTCCTTGATATTTAGTGAATTTTTATGAATTCGGTGAATTTTTGCGAATTCGGTGAATTTTAATGAATTTTGTGAATTTTTACGAATTCGTTGAATTAATTCAACTAAATAGGCCCTGGTGTGTAGTCAGGTTGACCAAAAAAACGGCCGGCGGTGGTATGGGACGCACTTAGGGGGAAAATCAAATTTTTTTTGGTTAGAGATAGATGTTTGGTGTCAAAGGAAAAGTTGTTGGATTGGGTTTGTAGTACGTCAGGGTGACCAACAAAATGGCCGACGGTGTTATGGGACGGACTTAGGGGAAAATTTAAATTTTTTACAATTTTTTTGGTGGAGATAGATGTTTCGTATCAAAGGAATTTTTTTTTGCCGCATTTTTTCGCCGGAAACTTTTTTCGCCGGAAATTTTTTTTCGCCGGAATTTTTTTCGCCGGAAATTTTTATTTCGCCGTGACGCAAGTGCTCGTCTTTTCTTCCAAAACAACTTATATCGTTTTGGGTGACGCTTACAGCTTCGCAACGCAAAAAATTCTTTTGAAATATTTTTACTTTTGATTTAAAAAATGCGTCACAAAAGCTGTTACGCGTCATCCCAATTGATATCAGTTGTTTTGAAAGAAGGGACGAGGACTTGCGTCACGTTTCCCTTTTAAACAGGGTTTTCGTTGTGATCCATATGAGCAAAAATTTCACAAAAAACATTGCGAAATTAGTAAATAGAATGATCTCTAGCCTCTGACCCGGACGGGTTGTAACGGCGGATTATAATTATAATTATTTATGCAATGCTTAGCGAATTTGTGCCCGCTCCTAGATGAGCACAAATTTTAGGTCATATACCATTAGAAAGCCCTAATTCGGGCCATTAAAGGCCTTTTCCCAGGCCAGCCCGAATTGGGCGGTGGGGTTGACGACATGGACCTTTAAGATCGTCGACAGTTAGTGAAGTTCGATGAAAAGATAAAGAACGATCGTCGACCCTCAAGCATGTAAATAACTATTTCAGAAACGATTACGTCAAGACTGAAAACTAACTAAATGTTAAGTCCATTAAAAGTGTTTTCTACTTAAATTGCTTTATGGCTCAAAAATGAAGGTAATGACCTGTGGAAAATTCATAAGATACGATTTTTTGCATCAATTTGCAATATTTTGTGCAGTGGAGTCGAAACACAATATTTTCTTTTTTCGAAAACATTTTCGACAAAGAATTAAAAAAGCATTGTTCACAGCACAGCTCTTTTCATCACGATTCGTGTAATTTACGATAACATTTTCGAAAAAAAAGAAAAACCTACGTAATGGATTGTGTAGGGAAACCACAGCAAAAATGTTTTGGATAAAATTGTATAATTAAAATGCTCTTCGTTTCGTGATTTTGGTATTATTTTGTCTTATTTGCAGAACTTAATTGTGTAATATATTCGACGGAAATTCTCTTTTTACTGTTCTCAATGCTCGTTTCTCTGCCAGCCCTTGTTTTCAAAGTAATTTTTGATTTTAACAAATCGCTGTTTGCTTTCCATATCCAAACACTATAATTGATTATGCTTGCTAATGCTGACACGGAATAACAAATTGTTATTACACGTTTCATAGTTTCTGAACGCAGATGTGAATATACAGTCACGAATAGCCCAGAAACAGTGCACATTTATAGTACATTTTAATACAAAATGAAATTAGTCGAATTTGTACGAGTAAAGAGAACGTAGGATTCGTTTTCCATACACTAGACATACCCCCACGGGTGTAGTTAGGAATTTTATTTACTTTACACAACAGAGATATAATCGCTTGATTAAAGTCGAAGTTGTAAAAGTGAAGAGAACACACGCGTCTAATGCGACGTCGGCTTACGAAGTTTCCTGATGAAGTGCATCATTTTTCGTCGCTTGAAAAGTTATGACATAAGCCCACGCCGCAGTAAGTGCTATTTGATGCAGAAGACATGATGACAAAACATTTTTTTCCCTCGACGCGACTTTCTGGCCGCAAACTTTCGCTCTTCTCCCGACTTATAACAAAATAATATTTCCGCACTGACTCACTGACGCTATTTTCATCTCTTTCTAACACCTTCTTAATGATATCTTGCATCTCTTTCGCAAGCGTGGATTTTGGTGGGATTGACGCTACAAAAACCGATTCTGTGCAACCGGTGTGCAATATACTATTGGCGTCAGTTGCTCACGTTTTCTTGTTTATTTCAGCGAGGTCGGAGATTTTTTGTCTTTCAATTGCATCGCCATCGGCAAAACGAACTTAGATAAGGCGGTATTGCAGTCGACTATTTCGGTGTTGTTCCACTCGGAACATTATGTAGATTTTTAATCTAAAGCAATAGCGACCCGTTGTTGCAAATTAGAAACTTCATGAAATTTGATGCAAACAGAACAGAAATTAATAGCTGAACACCGACAGCAACAATTACAGTGAACTGAACCGCAAACCGTTTGGGTAGTTACATATCAAGTTACACCCCTGTAATTTGCCATATGCTTATTCATTAGCGTATGTAATTACATTTTGTATAGCCTAATAACGCAATTATTTTATATGCACAATTGCACAACGAACGGCGGTATTAACAAAGGCAAAATTACAAATACCCATGAACACGATTTGTTGATTGTAAGAATTTCCAGACTTTTCCTTTTAAGGTCGACTGACAAATTAATTAAACCAGAAACTGCTCAGACCCGTACGATTCCCTAGAAAGACTAAACCAACATCGCGTCGCAAGGACCTTCCATCGAGGAATGTAATGAAATTTTAGTAAATTACTAGTCATGTCCTTGAATATATCCCAAAATCCAATAATGAAACATATGCAAGGGACCCGTACGCATCAGAATAGAAGTGGCAAAAAGAATCGAACGTATCTAAAAGTAAATAATGCCTTAACGCTTAAGTATATACAATTACGTCCACATTAAATTGGACACAAAAATGTTCATCTCAATTTTTCTACAACATAGGAAAAAACCATTTTTTTGTCTAGGGCCGACCTTAGGTCCGACCTAGGGTCTTCAGGAGAGGCCTCGGACAAATACTTACATAGACAAAAATATTTCCCTCCATTTTCTCTAAAACATAGTGAAAAACCATTTTTTTGTCTAGAGGAGACCTTAGGACCGACCTAGGGCCATAAGGAAATGCCCCGGACACATACTTCCATAGACAAAATGTTTCCCTCAATTTGCTCTGCAACATAGCACAAAAAAATTTTTTGGCAAGGGCCAACCTTAGAACAGACTTGAGGCCCACTTCAGCCCTATTTGCTTTTGAACATAATTCGGTACTCGATTACCTCTCAAATAGAAAAAGAATCAACAAAATCAGTTAGGATTTATCCAAATTATGTAAGCAAACACGTTGGGCCCTAGTAGAAACTCAGTTTTAGGGTCCTGACTGAGTCCAAGGGTTTCTAATCAAAAAATTTTCTGCCATAAAACGGGAGACAGTCCTAGACCTTTCGATCAAACAAAATTTGAAAATCGGAAAAGATTTACTCGAGTTATGTACATAAAACACGTAGGGCCGTAGCATAGACTCGTTCTTAGTGCCCTAGCTAAGTCCGAGGACTCAAATTTAAAAAGTTTTTTCCATAAATTGTCGGCCATGCCCAGATCTTCCAAAGAAAATTTTTTTTATGACAATCGGAAAAGATTTACTCGAGTTATGTACGAAAAACACGTATGGCCCTAGCATAGACCCGGTTTTAGTGCCCCAACTTAGTCCAAGGACTCAAATCCAAAAACTTTTCTTCCATAAGTTGTCGGCCATGCCCAGATCTTTCAAACAAAAAAAAATTATGAAAATCGGAAAAGATTTACTCCAAAAACCACTTAAACGTCCCTAGCTCGGCGGCCCTTGGGCCGATAGTGCCCAGATTCAATCCCATAAAAGATATATCGATTACCTTTTAGGGAAAAAAAAAGTTTTTGAAAATCGATTGAGTTTTACTCAAGTTATCGCGGTGACAGACGGGCGGACAACGTTTTTATTGTTGATTCGTCATCTAAGCACCAGGATCGATGCTTCCCACCTACTACCAGATCGAAATTGGGATGGTTACAAACGTCGTCGTAAACGCATAAGACCCCTTTTCGAAGAACGTCGTTCTTCGTACAGTTCTAAAAATTGATTAGAGGATTCAACTTGGACAAAATCGGTCAAAAAATTTCGAAGTTACGGTCGAAAAAGTGGTGAAAAACGTAGTTTTTTGAAGTTTGGTGGAATTTTCTCACTTATAGAAAGATATGGACATCAGAAAATCACGAAAATTGAATTAGTGAAAATCTGTCGAGCGGTCCAAGCTATAGAGTCCTTAGTGTGGGCCCAACTCACGCTACGCGACCTAAAGTCATATTTGGTTTTTTTCGTGAATATTCCTTTGATAATGAGCTTTTTTGTGCGCTGTTGTAGAGAAAAAAGGGGCGAAAATTTTGTCCATGGAGGTATGGGTCAGACGCCTCTAGGTGCTCGTGCTCTAGGTCGGTTCTAAATTCTGGGCTTATTTTAAGGGCTTGGACAGATTTTTTGCGCCGTTGCTTCAAACGGGTTTTTCAATATTGCTCTTTCGGCAATTTCAAATCCAATTTAGTGAGGACGTAATTGCACATATACTATAGTGTTGAGGCAATATTTACTTAGAGACGTTTGAGCCTTTTTGTAACATCTATTTTGTTTGCCACATCTATTCTGATACGTACGCGTCCCTTGCATATGTTTGAAAATCGGTTTAGTTTGACTCAAGTTATCGCGGTGACAGACGGACGAACGGAAATTTTTTTTTATTGCTGATTCGTCATCTAAGAACCATGATCGAGAAGCAATATAATACGCCTATCAGGCAGGAAGATCGACAGACTCTGCTCTGCATAGACTAGTAGCCAACATAGACCGATCGTTCGAATTTGGAGAGATAGCTCTTGGATGTTTTATGGACATCGAAGGAGCCTTCGATGCAGCATGCTCAGGAACTGAACTATGCAGGCGAATGTTTGCGGACACAGAGCCGACTTCTGTGTATCAAAAAGCTGCCAACAAGGAGAAATACTCTCTCCGCTGCTCTGGTGCATCGTTGTCGATTCTCTCATAACGAAACTAAATGAAGAGGGATTTCATGAGCAGGGTTACTCTGATGACTTGACCGTTTTAATTAGGGGGGCAAGTTTGAGAGTTCCCTAGGAGATCGCCTGAGAAGCTCACTGAAGATAGTGAAGAAGTGGTGCCATGAGAAGGGCCTGAAGGTTAATCCCAAAAAGACGGATATCGTGCTCTTCAGCAGTAGAAACACGGGACACGTCCTTGTGGGGAACTTTAGGCTCGTTGGTAAAACCATAGATGTCAGGCCGAATGTAAAGTATTTGGGAGTTATTCTCGACCAAAAGCTCAAATGGATCGAGCATGTCAGAAACAAAGCGGAAAAAGCGATGTCTGCTTTCTGGATCTGTCGGAGGGCTTTTGGAAGGGACTGGGGTATGCCGTCTAGAGCCATTTTGTGGATTTATGAGACGGTCATCAAACCGATATTCAGCCATGGATGCGTTGTGAGGTGGCCCAGGCTAGACATCGAGTGTGCGAAGAAAGAGTTGAATGAAATTCAGAGGCTTCTGTATCTGCATTAACGGAGCTATGAAGACCACGGCCACAGCGGCCATGGAAGCGCTTATTGCGTTACCTCCCATTGAGACGACCATAAAAGCGAAAGCCTTTGCCGCGGCAGATAGGCTGACGCAAAATGATCTCTGGATGAGGGGCTTCGACTCGGGCCACGGAAGAATCAGCCAAATGATAAACAGTCAGGTCTTCCGAATGCCCAAAGTTCGAATGGTGTCTACAATCAGCTTCGAGAGGCAATACCAAACTGTCATACCGGACAGGACTGACTGGCTGGGAAACTGGCCGGTTGGCCTTCCCGGTGGGGCACAGGTAGGCTTCACTGATGGATCGAAGACTGAGCAGGGAACGAGAGCCGGAGTCTATACGCAAGACCCGGAGAACGGTTATAGCTTCCACATGGGAAAATTATCTAGCGTCTTCCAAGCAGAGACGTTTGCTGCGCTTATGGGGGCGATTGAGTTGGTTCCGGAAGGAACAACGGCTAGTAGAGCACTAATATGCTCGGACAGGGAGTCGGTGATCAAATCACTCGCGTCACCTGTCACAACGTCTAGATTGGTTGGTGAGCTAAAGGCGACTCTAAATCGACTGGGAATGAGCAATCAGATCACAGTGGCTTGGGTCCCAGGGCACACCGGCATAGACGGCAATGAGAGGGCAGATGAGCTGGCCAGACAAAGCTCAGCAAACGTTTCCGTCGGCCCAGAGCCCTTCATCCCAATGCCACACTCCCTGTGTGTTAGAGAGATAAGAGACTGGGTACGAACGGAATCCGCGAAACGTTGTAGCGCAAACGATGGAGGAGCACATGCGAAGCTCTTCTTTCCATAGTGCCTAACGAAAGGTGGGCCAAGGAGCCGGTTGGCATGGACCGTAATAGCATAAGAAGGACAGTAGGAGCTATTACGGGGCACTGTGGCTTGAACAAGCACTTGGCGAGGATGAAGATCGGAAACGATCCAAATTGCAGTTGCGGCTTAGAGGAGGAAACGGGCGTACACCTAATCAGTGAATCAGTGAATATCCGAAGTACTATACTCTGAGAAGCAGAATACTATGTGCTCGTGTGGTTTCACCTTCAGAGATCCAAAAACTTGGACCTGTCGCTTTAAACAGGTTCCTAGTGGGAACTGGGAGGTTCAAATGATTTACATGATGAGCAGGATGAAACAAAGGATCAATAGATCTGTGTTTCGAGACTGGAAACGGACGTCCTAACCTGATAAATCTATGAGAACCATGATCGATATCCCCTCCTACTCCCGCATCGAAATTGGACTGGTTACAAACGTTGTGGTAAACGCATAAGGCCCCCTTTCGAAGAACTTCGTACTAATAAAAATTGCCTTATGAAATTACGTCGACATTAAATTGTGTTGGAAATCGCCTAAAGGACAATATTGAAAACCCGGTCCGAAGCAACGGACCCCCAAAGAATAAAAAAATCATACTTCATTTTTGACATAAAAGTTCGCCTAAACATAGCAAAAGAAATTTTTTTGGACTGTGGTCAACCACCAATCTAAGGATAGGCCTCGGACCCACACTTTCATGGACAAAAAACTTTGGATTTCTTTCTCTACAACGTATTCCAAAAAACTTCATCATTTGAGGAATATGCCTGAAAAACCATTAAATATCATGTAGTGTGTGTAGCAGCGGGAGTTGGGCCTACACCAAAGACTCTACAGCCCGGTAAACTCTACTAATTTTCACTAACTTCTTTTTCGTGATATCTAGAAGTTAATTTCTTTCATTGAAAACCTTGGAGAGCGATTGCCGTGCAAATTTCGCAGAGATATAAGTCAAAACGTTTCACCGTCCTTCAAAAAACCACGTTTTTGACCACTTTTGCGACCGTTACTTCGAAAGCTTTTCAACTATTTTGTTCGAATTCAATTCCGCAATAATTTTTTCAATATCTTTCAGGCAAAAAATGGATTTTGAAAATCTGATAAGACTTACCCGATTTGTGTGGAAAAAATAAGTTGGGCCTTAGTAGAGGCTCAGTTTTAGAGCTCTGGCTGAGTCGAAAGCCTTAGAATCAAAAAACTTTCTTCCGTAAATTGTCAGGCATGCCTAGACTTTTCGAACAAAAAAAATTATGAAAATCGGAAAAGACTAACTGGAGCTATGTACAAAATACCAAAAACCACTTCAACGGCCCTAGCTCGACGGCACTTGGCCCGACAGTACCGAGATTCAAAGATTTTTCGATAACTTTTCAGTGAAAAAAAGTTTTTGAAAATTGGTTGAGTTTTACTCGAGTTATCGGGTTTACAGACAAATGGACGGACGGACAATTTTTTTTTATTCTTTTGTTATTTAGACCCCGAAACAATTTTAGGACTAGGGTCAACCTTAGAACCGACACTGAGCACTAAAGAGAGTGGGCGCTGCTTAGTAATTCATTGCACTCGTGCAGTTGCATACCTGCTCAATTGTGAAAAATATTTTTTTAGCCAATGAGACTGTTGAGTGTACTCATTTTCGACAAAAATATTTTTCACAAATTCATTGAGGCTTTTGAGACTGTTGAGCATGCTCAATTGTGAAAAATATTTTTTTTAGCCAATGAGACTGTTGATTGTACTCGTTTTCAACAAAAATATTTTTCACAATCTTATTGAGACTTTTGAGACTGTTCGAAAATACAGTACTCAGTGCCATATACAAAAACAGTCTCAATTTCAGTCTCAAATCGCATGGTTTTTTTTTTACTCGGGGGCCATTGGATCGGATGTGCAAACTATGCATTTGTCAAAAAGCGATTTCCGAAGCTTGTACAGACTTGTGAGTTCGGCTGGTATCACAAATTGATCTCTCATAAAATGAATTACTTTCGCATTCCCCACTGTAATATACTATTACAAGATAATTTTCATGTGGTTAATTCGTGTGAAACTAGAACACTTAAATGAAGGAATCTAGCAAAAAAAAAAACGATTCAATGAAAATTCATTAGAAACCAATTAAACTACTCGAAAGATGTAATCAACATCACTTTGTTGAAACCGAACATTGTTTTATTTCTGCCTAAATTTCTCCAGCAAATAGAACTTCTACCATTCAAAACTTTTGACATTATTCGAATATAACTAAAGTCTACGAAATCGACCTCATAGATGAAATTTAATTTAACACCACACGATATACAAGTTGCAGTCCAGTTTTATACAGCAATTTTGTTGAACTATGTTACGTTAGTCCTTGAAAATTTCGTTGGCATCGTATTACATCTTACCGTACAAATAAACATTGAAGCTTAGTGGTAAAATAGTTGCAGGAGTATACTAAGAACTTAACATGTATAAATATTGTACAACTCCTTCAGGACATCTAACACAAAAAGAGGCTTTATTTATATTTTATTTACTACACACAACGTCTATGAGTCCAATCGAGCAACACTATATGGTACTTAAGAGGCTTACGGTGGATATTGGTTTACATTTTAGAAAAGCCTTTATATGTGTTATAAAGTTTGTTTTGATGTTGTACGACATACTTTAAGACTTTTTTATTTGCCAAAGCAGTAGAAGCACAGGTATTGTAAACCCTGTGACGTCGAGATGTGTTAAATCCAAGAAAACACAAAGGGGGGAGGTAAGTGAGTATTTAAGATAAGGCGATTTCGTCCCAGAAGATGACTTTAGTTTTCATACTGGAAAATTTGAAACGAAGCTGAAAAGTTTTGATTCTTTTATTGTGTCACCAAAGGCAAACGCTTCTGAATTTGAACTTTTACGTTAGTAGCTAAAATATAATTTTTTTTTGCATTTTTTATTCAATATTGTACAACTTTTTCACGAAAGTATGGAAAATTGTGTTTTCAATATATCATTTGGTTACAGAGTTCGAAAGAAGTGATGATGCTTTCAAACGAAGCTCATAAAGTGTCATTGTCATTCACTGCAAGCCGGCTTATACTTGTGAAAATACAATTGTTAATATATCCTATGGTTTTGGTTGATTTTTGAACTCCGCTTCTGCATCTGATAGGTGTAACCTCCCTATAATATGACATTCATTTTCTTGTCCCCACTGAGAAAAATCAAACGGCGATTTCTCCATATTTTAAAGTTCGGAACATCATTTCTTCTTGTTGTGATTGCATATTGAAGTCAAAGTTAGCAAGTTTTTTGAAAATTTGCAATTTTTTTAAGAACTCAACATTGGAAATGTTGGCAAAATTTTTTATACGAGGACGAGTCAAATTAAACGCTTACGTTATTACGTTAATTAAACGAAGTATTTCGAAAAAGGGACCAAAACCCCCAACAAATTTTTTATCACAGAAGCAGCGAAAGTTTGTTCTTTCGCCCCTCAAATCAGGGACGAAAGTAGAAAAATGCATCCCACGGGGCGAAAGTAAAAGAAGGAAGCAAAGAGAACGAAAATATTACAAATGAACAACTTTCGTCCCTCTTTGCGTCAATGAACTACTAAAATTTGTTCACTAAACAGAAAGAAGGTTGCCATCACAGAAGTGGTTTTGATTTTAAGCGCTACATATTAACCAGCGGTTGTTTCTGATTTAATAATATCAGAGCATTTATAATCACTTCATAACAAATTTTTTCTGATTTACTTAACGCGACGTCGTAAAGGGAATCAATGGTAACCATGAAATATCGCGTCAAAGTTTGTTGTTATTTTGTAAAGTTATTGTTTGCTGTGTTTTCATTGACGGATTCATATATTTTATTGGCTGTTAAGCAAATATTTTTTTATATTATAATGGAAACAATGATGGGAATAATGTTGTGTTGTGTTGACTTAATTCAAATAATTTAAGTCCTTGCCAAGTGACAACAGTGTTATTCAGTGATATTGTTCGTAAATGGGAATTATTGCATTTTTGTGCGTTCAACCCCAATCATTTTCGTGAAAAATACTATATTCAGAATGCATCAGTGTTTTTTCGTGGCTAAAGTACAAACCTTCCGCTGTCTCTGTGATAAAAAATAGTATGGATAACTCGGGACAAAAGTAAGAAAATTCAAACCGTGTGATTGCCGACCGACCTCACCTTCGGTTCGGGCTGCAAACTTCACACGGATTTGAATTTTCTTACTTTCATCCCTTGTCATCCAAATTAATATTTTTCATCCGATATAAAATTCCAAAATGTGATATGTAATTTTTTATGCCGGGGAGGGGATCAATCTGTGACATTTCATTTTTCTTGGGCATGCCTACTGGATATTGATCACAACAAAAACCCTTTTTAAAAAGGAAACGTGACGCAAGTCCTCGTCCCTTCTTCCAAAACAACTGATATCAATTTGGGTGACGCTTGCAGCTTCGGAACGCACAAGATTCTTTTGAAATATTTTCACTTTTGATTAAAAAAATGCGTCACAAACAACATATCAAAAGTTATTTTTGAGCCGCCACCGCCGCCGAATTGAAGCGCGGCGGCTACTACTTCCGTGGCCGAAAATGGTCACCTCAACTTTCTCTACAACATATCAAAAGTTTTTTTTTGAGTCCCCGCCTATTTTCCGCCATTTTGGCGGTCACCCTGATACACTACACACCCAACCCAACAACTTTCCCTTTGACACCAAACCTCTATCTCGAACACACAACCATTGCCTCAAACAAAATGTGCTATCATACACACTACACACACAAACACGTACATATGGGCTTTATATGGCGCCTTCTAATAGCCCTGGCGCCCAAACGAGGCCGGTACCCCCCCTTTTTTTAAATCTCATATGGCGTAGAATGCCCATTCGAAGGTCCCTGCAAAATTTCAAGAAAAGTTATCGACCCGTTTTCAAGCACGAGCCAAAAAAGTCGGTTTTCATACAAATGGCTCTGGAACTAACTTACTAACCCACCCACTAACTAACGTAGGATATTTCCATTAACTTTGACTTCTATGAAATAGCACATTTTGTATGGAAAATGACGATTTTCTAAAGGTAATATCTTCGGATCCACTGGACCGATTTTAATGAGTAAAATGTCGATTTCAATCAAAATTTTACAAGAAACCCAATGAACTAGGCCTCAGGTGGGTCCAACGCAAGGGAAAAAAGTCAAAACCTAGCTGTATATATGATTCCGAAGTCTACGAAAAAAATTTTTCTGAATTTTTTGTTCGTATGGGGACTTGCGTCACGGGCGCATCGCTACCGCGCGCCCATGATCCGAAGAACGCAGTCTTCAGAAAGTTTCAACAAGTAGAAGACAGAAAGTTGGCACCACTGTGTCTAGATAGAATGCACATGTTGAATGACATCTTGATTTGCATGGAACCAACATGTCAAATTGCATATATATTTGAGAGAATTCTCTCCCATGAAAAATATGTCTGTCGACATGCGGATTCTATCCAGGCACAGCGGTGCCAACTTAGCATTTCTCTGGTGGAAGACTGTTATTTCGGCCGGGCAGCCGGGTGTCAAAAAATGATGTTAGGAAATATTAGAGCCAATATCGCTCGCAATATCGAAACCTTTGCGGGAAATTAATTGTCAATTTGACACCAGGCTGCACATTTTGTTATGATTCAAGGTCACAAAGAAGGCAGCCTGGTGTCAAAAATTGAAGCATATCACCGTGACCCGTAACGGCATTGACGAATGCTTTCCAATGCACTAAGTTTCATTTTGACACCAGGCTGCTTTCTTGAGCTTTGTTCGTTTATAAGGATCGGAGTGGGTCGACCCACACCTGACCCACAGTTTTAGAACGCACGGAAAAACGATTTCTGTGACTTCTGCAACTGTGTGTCAGGTGTGGGTCGACCCACTTCGATCCTTATTCGTTTAACTGTGCATGCCAGCAGCAGCCTGGTGTCAATTTGAAATTTGGTGCGTTGTGAAGCATTCGTCAATGCCGTCACGGTGATATGATTCAATTTTTGACACCAGCCTTCCTTCGTTTCCATGGTTCAAGGTCACATAGATGGCAGCCTGGTGTCAAATTGAAAAGCTTTGCGCCGTAAAGTACTGTCTACTAGATTCAAATTTTCCATATATCATTTTTTGATACCAGTCTGCCTTCCTCGACTTGGCTACTGCATCCCCACCTAACTTTCGAAGTTTCGGTCGAAAAAGTGATCAGAAACGTGGTTTGAAGGTTGGTGAAACTTTTTGACTTATATTTGCAAAATTAGCACGGCAATCGCTCTTCAAGGTTTGAAATCAAAAATGTATACTTCCAGACATCAGGAAAAAAAATAATGAAAATTGGTTCAGGGCTGTAGGGTTCTTAGTGTGCCCAACCCACGCTACGCGACACTACACAATAGTTGGTGGTTTTCATGAATATAATGATGAGGTTTTCTGCGCATTGTTATGGAGAAAAAAGAGCCAAACTTTTTTGCCCGTGGAAGTATGGTCCGAGGCTTCTACTTAAGGCCTTGCGTTGGTTCTAAGGTCGACCCCAGTCCAAAAAAATCGTTTGCTATGTAAATTGAAGTCCATGAAGTATGTTTCCGAGGCCTCTCTTTAGGGTTCTTAGGTGGTCTACCCCAAATTTTTTTTTGTTTTTTTTTATGAAAATTTTTTTGAAATGTTTTCAATGTTGCCCTTTCGGCAATTTACAATAAAATTTAATGTCGACGTAATTTCATGAGGCGAAGAGTTCTGATAGTTTCAGGTTTCGTTTCAAAAACCGTTTCAACCTCACTCACACACACACACTTGTAGCTATCGTTTCAAAATCGTTTTAAGATCGTGTACATAGCTGCGGTGGAAACGATTTTGAAACGAAAGCTACAAGTGTGTGTGAGGGGAAAACGGTTTTTGAAACGAAACCTGAAACGATCAGAACTATTTTTACTAAGATTTGGTTCGAGTCTTTTTGTAACATTTGCAACATTTCTTCTCTTTGCCACCACATCTATTCTCATGCGTACGGGTCCCTTGGATATGTTGTTATATGTGGCTACTCTGGTAACGGACACTTCCACATTCCACGTCCATCCATATGTCAACACAATAGCGCTAGTAAATCTCAAATGAATAAAAAAAATCCCTTAAAGATAATTGAAAAGGTGATTTTTGGATTGTAGATTTGCTATTTTTTGGTGTTTTGTACATAGCTCGAGCAAATCTTTTTCGATTTGCGAAAATCTTTTTACTTGAGCTTAACAATTTTATCCATCGAAGTTTTGCCTTTTGGGCGATTTCCAATGTAACTAACTTATGGGGGGGGGGGGGGCTGTTTACACTTGCTTAAAATCCATGAATTCTAAACTGGAAAGAGATTTATAGTACCCCCTCCCCCAAACACACTTCTTATTTGGTGAGATTTAGCCAGAGTGCTATAAACATTTATATCATTCGGGCATATAAATAGCCATTTATATACCTGAAAGTAGGGGTATAATAACCATATTATAGTCGAGTTTCATACAAACTGGGAGGTATATAATTGACATATTATGGTCGACTCGACTATATTTTTTATTAAAATCCGACTATAATTTTCGATTCGACCATAATTTTCATTATAGTTCGACTATAATATCGTGACTTTAAATCTCAAAGGAAATCAAAAAAAAGCCACGAGTCAAATGGCCAATTGTATGCCCAAATGACATAAACTAACTTATTAACCAAGGGATAAATAGCTCGATTATAGTCTCGGTACGTGAATATTCCTCCGGGTATAGCCCCTCGGACATTCATTTTTCCTCGACTATAATCGCGCCATTATATTACTTGGTTAATAGTATACCATATTTGCTATCTACACTAAGTTATAATCATTTTATGGATGCTAATTTTTTATAGCAAGCCTGACTTCATTTACGAACGGCCCCATAATAAGGACGTAATCAGAATTTCTCGATCTTCCCTGCAATGATTTGGAGTTCGTACGGGTCCAAGTAGCACTTTCACCCACATGTTTCCGGAGTGTGAGCATCGTGCCACGACATATGCTACTGTTCCTGTCATGATAAAAAATTAAAGTTAAGTAAATAACTATCTTTTAAATACTTTATAGCAACACAATTTCTTTCGAGGTAGAATCGATTATGTCTTGAACAATTTTATATACAAATTTAGTTTTACGTAAAGTATCACACAGTTGATATATCAAAATGTAACCGACATTCTACTTGCAATCATATCAGACAAAACTTTTGTTAGAAAATGCCTTGAAGCGGAAGCGTATACGTATTATGCTTGAGTATAGATATTCACCCATTATTTCTGAGCATTCCTACCTCATAGCTATAGAAGTGGTATCTGTGTACTTCTTACGAATGCATGATATTGTTCGAAAAGTCAAATCTTATTCCAAAAGATTGGAAACGGTATCGAAGCAACGTGTTTGGAATGGAAAACATTTTCTTAATAAGTTTCTCATTTTCCTATACAATCTATACGTAGCAATATACATAGTAGCATGCAATGCCTGAGCAGATACAACCTACAACTTTGTTGAACAGTACTTAATAAATTGTATAACAAATCAAATGTTAAAATTTTAACGTACTTGTTACAAAATATCTCTTAAAAATTGGTGACTACATCCCCGGGCCGGCTTCAGAGGGTTGTTAATTTTACATCGTAGCGCTGGGGAATGCTGTTAGCGTACTGCAAGGTTTCGTAATGAGTCCTTTCCTGTTCTCGATATATCTAAACGACCTGAAATTTACCCTTATCTCGAAAACTGAAGATGAACATGAGAGTGGTTGTCAGATTATTTCAAAATATAATCGGACAGGTATGAAGTTAGAAATAATTCTTGTCTGATTTCCACTCATCAGTTTTTAACGGTAATATCAAGTTAGGCTAATGTCGAAATCAAGTCATCTGTCAATGAGGTGTGCTTCAAGGTTTATTCCGGGTTTTAAGGGCGCTGGGCTCGCTAGATTTTGATGAAGACTCTTCTGCGTTTAATAAGTGTTGGTGAAGTTACGTTTTCAGAGCGAAATTCGACACGTACCAACCCTGGGAAAAGTACAATGTCATTTGACACAATAGTGAGAATTTTCGCCATTTTCACCAGTTTTTTTATGGTGATCTTGAGAACCGTTATTTGAATAACCCCTGAAGTAAACCTATTATTTCCACCTAGAGGTGTGCGCCGCCGAGTTCAGCCTTCGCCGATAAAGAAGTCTTAGCATCCGCCGCCGGCCGCCGAGTGTTTTTGTCGGCTTGAAGAAATAAACAAATTGAGGTTTAAATTGGTCATCGAATCGTTGATTTTCAGTTACTTATTTCGTCGGGAATACTAATGTATTTAACAATTTATTTAGAGATTCCAGACAATCGATAGAAAAATAAACTACCGCATAAGAACAGATTTTTAATAGTTTTCATAATGCAGCGCCAGGTCAAATGCGATTTTGAGTAGGCAAAATCTGCCACCTTATAGCGAATTTTACTCAGACTTCATATAGTTGCTACTTGGAATTTAATTTGTGCGAAATTCCCCCCTGCGCTGGGAATTTCGCACAGGCGCAATTTTGCACACTCGAATTTTTGCGAAATTCCCCGTACTATCTACAAAACCCTGAAACACGTCTTCGCTAATACTGAATTCTCTACAACTTTGTCTTTGGTAGTAAATCTCTACCTCATACTTAACTAAATATTTACAAACCGCATTCGACCGAGTTGACTATATTTCGTCCTTTCCATGGGCTACAGTGCCCTAACTACGCAACCGACTTCCACAGAAAAACTTTCCCCAGTTTTTGAGATCAAAAAGTTCAATTTCACACCGAAATGAACAATAACTGTGCTGTACTTGTCGCGATATTTGCAAAAGAGACCCTCGAAAATCTACGTTTTTGTAACCTGTTGTATGATCACATGAAAAATGAAAATAAAATGAATGATTTGAAGGAATCTGGAAGGAATTTCATTGCCTGGCATTACCGCAAAGTCGAATCTGTTGAAAAGTTGAACTGATTGCGTTTAACTGAACGACCGTTCGCCCCTAAACAGTTAAGTTCGTAGGGAAGTTCGGTGGAATTTTCTGTGTGTTTACCCACCAACCCGAGGTTGAAAGGTGGAGTTCGACCATTACCTCTCGCAAATCCGCGGTGTTTTGCGGGATTTTGTGGTTTTGCATTTACCTGAGCGACCGTTTGACACTGAAAAGTTAAATCTTACGATGTGTTTGCCAACCGGATTTCGGGTTAGGTTGGAAAGTGGGTTTCGACTATTTTGAATTTAATTGTATTTAACTGAACGACCGTTCGCCCCTGAGAAATTAAATTGAAGAAAATTGGGGGCTCCATAAAATTTACAAGAAATGTGTTCGGATGATGAAATTGCCTAGTTTAGCCTCTACCTCTTCCAAGTGAACAACTCGATAGCGTAGTGATTAACACGTCTGCTTGCTACTACGAGATTGAGTTGCCAGTGCGTTGGTTCGAAACTCAACCGCAGACGGATTTGTACCAATTGTTGGATTTGTAAACAAAGCAAAACTGATTGAATCGTTCAAGTCGAGAGAAGTTGAGTGTAGTGCCATCGTACGGCTTACCGGAAAAGGCATTGTTGGGAGAACCGGTATTCTACTCCTACTAGTTTCGCTCCTAGTTACATCTTATAGATGGCACTGGGTTTGTCGCACAGCTTTCCACTGGCACAGTAAAACTTTGCGGTAATGAAAGGATCTCAAAAAAAAGTAGAACTTCAAAAGTAGTTCAAACTTTGTTGAAACAAATTACATCTACTGAATCCTTATGCTTTTTTTTAAAAGTAAGGTTTTTTAAATTATTGAAAAGTTTGATCGGCGCGCCGCGGCTGAGCCGAGCCGCCGAGAAAAAGCTACATCAGCGCGCCGCCGCCGATACCATTTCACTCGGCTAGCCGCCGCCGAGATTTTTCGATCGGCGCTCACCTCCATTTCCACCATTCAAACTCTCAGACCATTCTGGATCAGCGTATAAGCAATGTTTAAACAATAGCTTGTAGATTCTATCTCAACACCAATTATTCAAGCAGTTATCCATAGAGTTTAGTGTATAAAGTAAATCTGAGCTCCTGGTTTGAAAATACCGTTGTATAAAGGTATTTTTCAGCGCAACAATAAATTACTGTGGTTTTGTAAATAAGTGGCTAATTGCGCTTTCAAGGGATAAATTCAAGCGAAAAAGAACGAAAGCAATAGATATTTATTTCTTTGCCGCAATGGAAATTTTTAACCTTTGTGCATTTCCTGTGTTACTTTACTGTTTACTATCCTTTGCTGATTTGATAGCATGATTTAGCGGACATTCGCGACGTTGTTATTAGTCAAAAACGTGACGCAAGTCTTTTTTTCTTCAAGAACTAATATCAGTTGAGGCGACGACGCAAGACGACTTTTCTTTATGATTTTTAATTTTTGCCGTCATTGAAATGTAATGGCATGCTCTTAATGAATCGCTATTATTAATGAATTGATCGCAAAAAATAAAGAAGACTGCTGCTGCCTGAGCCCCCAGTTTTTCTTCTATCTCATGCTGCGCTCACATCCTGACTCACTCTGAACCCACGTGCGATCAATTTTTTATTCCTAGCAATCAATTTGTCATTTTTTGCGGTCATTTCTAATTTTAGAATTAAATTCTTCCCATAAGTAAAGCTTGTCCCACACTTAGAAGAAACCATGTCTTATGTAAGTGTACTCACGTCTTCTGTCACATTTGATTGGGATTCCACGATCTGCCAGCATCAAAGTCCAGAAAATTTCTTTATGCTGACGACAAGGCGTACGCCTACCAGCACAAGTCTTTCAAGCAGCTCAATAAGGTTTTGAGAAAGGACATGGCCAACTTCGTTCGATACTGCAAAAACTGGCGCTTATTCACTAATACTGAGAAAACAGTTTCGTCGTGTTTTCATCTAACGAACCAGGCAGGGAATGTCAAACTTGAGGTAACTTTCAACGGTGGTTACTCTGAGACAAGAACCGGAGCCGGTATATTTAGGAGTCAAGTTATACCGTTCACTTACGTACCACCCGCATATGGAAAAACTCAAGCCTAAAATTGCCACGAGAAACAACCTTCTACAAAAACTGGCACACACTTCATGGGGTGCAACTGCTGCATGCCTAAGAACAACCGCATTGGCGTTAGTATACTCAATCGCAGAATATTCCTGCTCAACATGGCTGAATAACGCTCATGTTTCGAAAGTGGATACCGAACTTAATCAAACGATGCGAATTATTTCAGGGACTGTCAAGCACCACCGCAAATCAGACGCCAACTTGCGCTGCTTTCGTTGTACCGGAAGACATCCAGTGATCGTCGAATACCGTTGTACTCTGATTTAGTGGTAAGACTAGCATCCCGCAGGCCACCGCTTGTAACAGCTAAAAAAAGCTAAAGAAAAGCTGGAGGAACGGATAATTTCAGAGATGAATATGGAAACGACAACAATTAACGATACGTGGGACATGATCAAGCAGGAAATAGAGAGCGTCGCAACAGAGACCATGCACAAGTGGCAGAATCTACATTACAGGAAGTTAGGACTTCTGTTATCAAGCTCAAGAATAACAAAGCCCCTGGGACAGACAGCTTACCTGGTGAGCTATTTAAATATGGAGGTGATGCGCTATGTGCAAGGTTACATGAGCTGGAATGTGGCAACTATAGAGGAATCAATTTGCTGAACTCCGCATACAAAATATTTGCGGATATTCTACGTCAGCGTCTCCTGGACTACTCTGAACCGAGCACTGGTGAATACCAGGGTGGTTTCCGCAACAACCGCTCAACAACGGTCCAGCTGTTCAGCTTTAGATTGATAATGGAGAAGTGCAGGGAGTTCGGGGTTGCTTCACACCATTGTTTGTTGACTTTGAAACAGCGTATGATAAAGTTTTTAGGAGAAAGCTATGGAGTGCAATGGCGGAACTTGATTACCCCAAAAAACTTATCAACTTGTCCAAAATGACTTTGTCACATGTAAGAGCAAGGGTCAGAATTCGCAACAATCTCTCTGAAATTTTTGAAACTCTGGAAGGACTGAGACTGGGCGACGGACTAGCAGCTCTATTCTTCAACATTGTTCTTGAGAAGGTGATACGAGAGAGCAACGTGGAAACCAGCGGTACAATCTTCGGAAAGTTGAGTCAGTTGTTGGGATATGCTGACGACCTAGACTTAATTGGACGAAACGTTGATATTGCTTCAGAAAATTTCACGAAGATTGAGGAGAAGGGTGCTGAGTTCGGTCTAAAAGTCAGTGAGATAAAGACCAAGTACATGGCGACTTCATTGTCTGGTGACGGACCAACGAACCATACGCTATAAGTGAACGAAAAACACTTGGAGACAGCTTTATTTACCTTGGGTCGCTGGTCAACAGTGCTAGTAACAAGAAACTTTTCCGGTCTAAAACACTCAACCGCAACCTTAAGTGTGAACTGTACAGATCGCTGGTACGACCAGTTGTAGCATATGGGTCGGAAGCTTGGTGCATGATACAACGAGACGAGCAAACACTCTTGGTCTTGGTATTTGAAAGAAGGATTCTTCGGTCAATTTTTGGAGGAGTGAGCGTGGAAGGCGCTTGGCGAAGAAGAATGATCCATGAGCTGTATCAGCTTTACAATGAGCCCGAAATAGTCAAATACATCAAGATCAATCGTCTACGGTGGCTCGGTCATGTACAAAGAATGAAGGAAGAACGTGTACCCCTGAAGCTGCTAAACACTAACCCCGATGGTAACCGCAAACAAGGAAGACCAAAGACAAGATGGAAAGATGTGGTGGAGTCGAATGTGAAGGAACTAGGAGTAGGCGATTGGAGAACGTTGGCGCGGAATAGGTCCGATTGGAGGAGGATGCTGGAGGAGGCCAAAACCAATAACAAGTTGTAAGGCCCAACTAAGTAAGTACAACAAAAAAAAATTTGATTTATGCGAGGGGTAAAGGACTCCGGAAAATCGTGACACAGGCTCCCAATAAATCCAAAATTGCTCCCGAAAATCTTTAAAATCTTAACAAGTCAGCTTATAAAATCTTTTAGCAAACTACAAAAAATCTCGAGAAAATCTTTTACATCTTAAGAAAATCCGTTGAGATTAAAAAAAATCGCAGAAGCTCCAGAAAATCTTTAAAAAACATTGAAATCTCGGAAATGCCGGATGCTACGGAAAATTACAATTAGCAAAATTCTGTTGAAATAGGTAAACCTTGAGGATGTATTGCTATTACTTTTTGGACCCGCATGAAGTGAAAGGACGGTGATATACGTTTACCACGACGTTTTGATATTTGTCGATTTGATGAGGGATTGATCATGGTCCTTATATGCCTAGGCCCTTGTAAGAGGCAAAAAAAGAGGAATCGGCTAGTCCCGTATATGATTTTTACAGACAGCGTATAAAATCTTCAAAAAAATCCTTAAAATCTTTAAAAATCACAAA
Source organism: Pseudolycoriella hygida (assembly GCA_029228625.1). Lineage (NCBI taxonomy): Eukaryota > Metazoa > Arthropoda > Insecta > Diptera > Sciaridae > Pseudolycoriella > Pseudolycoriella hygida. The sequence goes on along the minus strand of CM055405.1, from coordinate 25,105,753 downwards.
AATCTTCCCGAAAAAAATCGTGGCACACTATTTTGGGAAGTCGTTTACCCCTCGAATTTATATCCCTCCTAAAGTCGGACTCTAAGATTTTTTTTTGTATGAATTTAGCATCTACTTATCCAATGCCCCCTCTAACTCAAACACAATGCTGTTATCGATTGACTTTTTAATAAAAGCCCTTATGTAATTCGCTTCGTTTCAACGAATTATTATTAATTCAAGTGTAGTGTAATTTCGAAAATCCCATTTGCAATTATTATTAATGAACAATGCTTGAAATATTTCTTTTCCTCTCGAATGAAAAATATACAATTATCCGTCGATTCTCAATAAATGAATAAAATATTTCGAAAAACCAAAATCTTTAGGGATGATACAATTCACAACAGCAATTATTAACAGTACAAATGATGCTGCAGATATACTGATAACTCTGTGAAATAAGTAATGAATTCATTTGCACTGCACAGAAAAAATAAATAACGAAGGTACCGATACACTCACCGAATCAACTTTTCAGGAGCATTCAATTTTGAAACGAATTTCTCATGAGAACTACCTTGTTCTTCAGGATTGTATTGTTGAAGGAAACGTAGAGGATCCTCTGCTGGGAGACACGCATTGCCGTAAATCGCATATTTAACTTAGTGACGTCATCAAATGAGAGAATTTCATATATTTTCTCTCTCGAAATTCACTCTCGAAGTTAAATATGCGATTTACGACAGCACACTACACAGGAGAGCGATTACGGTATGCCTTCTCTATCTTCTTGCGTTTACAAATTATTTGTGAAAAAATGTTTAGCAACGTTAGTGATTGCTGCTACAAAATTGTAAACCCAACAGAAGAGTAGAGAATAGAGTAAGCATGCCGTAACAGCAATCCAGGAGGTAGAGGGAAAAAAGCAGCGTCAATTTTCCTTTCTTTCCATGGAATACAAGAATGAATTCAGATAAAGGAAGGATTGTTTTCGCCCCTTGCCAAGAATATCTCATTTTATTACCCAATTTGCGAGGACAAAAGACGAATTTTCTCACCTTAAGCAGTAGGTGCGAGAGTGTGTTGGTGTCATATAATGAACGATATAGAATTGACAGAGAAATGATAACGGCAGCTCACGCGCCGACCCTGCCGGGTAGAATGAGTATGTCGCTATTTTCTATATAACAAGTGAACTGTCAAAATAAGTTGAAAAGGTTGATGATATTGGGCTGTGTGTACGTTATTTTGTTATGGAAATAAGAGAAAGAATCGTATGAAGCAGTCGGAACTGTTGTGACCAGTGTTAAAAAGATGTTAGATAGCCTACGTTTGGAGCAAGTTCTATGAAAGGAAGCGGTTGCGTGTGTGCTGATTCAGAAATTAAGAAACTTGCCAACCAAGTGGAAGAATTTAAAAAATCGGGCGGAATGGCTGCTGTTCAGCTACCGATTCAAAGTAACTAATTGTCCCAATCGACGCGCATTGCACAATTGGAAAGTGCCGTTGGGGCGAAGTCGGAGAAATTAAGTCTATTGTTATTTAATAACTCGACCGGGAAAATTTTCTATTTATTTAACGCTAACAATAAAAATTGAACAAATATGCTTTTTTCGACTGATTTGAAACTCGTCATCCATTTACTTTTAGTTGTCGTTCTTATAAGGAGAAAACCAACACGAACCCAACAAACCAAAATGTGGGAACCAACCCATCTTGTTATCGAGCCACATCCAAGGCAAAATCGTCTTGTCCACAAACCGGGCTGGGGTATAAACCGGCGGGTAACACGAGGCTATCTAGTATCATAGTTGCGACATAGCCGCTGAGTGGGACGACAGCTAGGAACAACAATGCTTCAGTCGTGCGGCTGTCTTCCCGAATTCCGAAATCAATACAAATTCTACTCTTTCACCACCCAGTTCAGTTACACGACCTCAACCAGTTCAAATAGCAGAACCGTTAAATCATGAAGCCAGATCCTGAAATTGAAGTAGATTATACAGTGAGACCATGTGAGAAAAGTTTTACGACATGTCTCTTTGTTCATGTTCTGGTGACCAGAAACAGATTTTGGACTTACTGCGAACTTTTCGGTGTAGAGTAGAATTGCCGCACTCGATACTCCGTCCACAATCAGATGTAGGGTTGACTGATTCGTTGGCGGTTTTCTGAATACTAGTCACTGGGATCGAATAATCGGACAGACTCAACTGACATTGACATTCAACTTTAGAGGAAATGAATCAACGCCTTCAGGAAAATTAAAGTCAAAGTAAAGTTTTTTGCAAGCGAGTCATGCACAATTATTTTTTAAGCGCATTGTACCGATGTTCATGTGAATCCGTCTCTAAATTGTGTACGTAACGCAAAAATCACTGTTTTTTCAACCCTATAATGCAAAAGGGTAAAAGGTACAGGCAGAAAAGAGTGAACGATGTCGTAAGACAGGAATACCTTTTCTTTTATCGAAAGTCAGTGCAGCCGCCGGGCTTTTTTTATTGATCAACATCTACAAAAATAATAAAATGTCTAGAGATACAAGTTATCAATGTCCTTTTTTAACATTTTTCAGAGTCCCTCAAAGTGTAGGGAATCTATTACTTGTTGTCTTTTTCCCGAATTGGCAGACAATCCTTTATTCAAGAAATCTATTCTAATTCGTAAGTAAAATTTTAAAATATTTTTTATTAAAGAGTCTTCATGGTCATCGACAATCACGAAATGTTCTTTCAAATCACTGAACAAAACAGTGGAATATTTGTCGCACAATATTTTGGCGGATCCTACCAGACGACTTTTTATAGGCATTTTGAAACGATACGGCAGACGGATTTGCATTGTATCCTCCGAACGACCGCATACTACTATTAAATATTTCAACACTATCCTGCGACTGCTTGTAAGTCGGGACAAATTTTAAAATTTTCTTCTTCTCAACAAACTCCTTGTAATAACCCTTCAAACTCTCAATCAACACTAGCATCCCCACGATAAATGTATAACGCTGCCCAGTATAGATCGGTTTACCATTTACATCTGTTAGCTCCAATAAGTATTTCTTCATTTCCTCTAACCGAGCTATGATGAACGAATGATTTTCTTGGTGTAATGGTTGTTTGTAATATGTGTCCTCCATACGACGCGAATTAAAAATGTCGAATATATCATTCATATTTCGTATGAACTGAACAGTCCCATCACTGTACCTGAAGTCAGGCAACTTCAAGACCTTGTCACAAAACTCGATTGCGTCGGCAACAGACTGACTGAATAGCTGAGTAGCGAGGATCACTTTCATAATTTGATTTTTAAAATTTACATGCAAATTTCGTATTTTATTAGCGATGTTCAGTCCCATGCTGGAAAGAAAATGACGAGTTATTAGTAAATAACAGTAGCAGCATAAGCAGTAGGATATGCGCTGATTGAAACGAAAATTCTAAAGCACACTAGGAGACCGAGTCAGAGCTGCACTAAGAGTAGCGTAGAAATCATGAAATGAGAAGTGTCTGAGAGTAGTAATCAGGGCTAGAGCTTTTGCTGCCGCAGACAGGCTGACCAAAAAACACGTTATATGTGATCTTCATTTTCGAACTGGATACACGGAAATTATCAGGATGATCTCTGACCCGACCTTCGGCATGCCCTGAACCGTATTGACGGATTGTTCAATCAATCTGTTTGAAAGCGCTGCTAGAGATGGGCAGGGATCGCATTAGGAAGATATTCGCAGTGATTACTGGACACTGCGAGCTATACGGACACATGAAAAAGATGAGGCATTCACGTGCAACCGTCAGGTGTTGTAAACCTTGGACCAAGAATTTCGAACAGATTACTAGAGGCAACAGGAAGGTTTGCATGATTTAAATGATGATAGGGTTGGGAACAAAGGATTGGAAGATGTGTTTCAATATCAGTGATATGATCGCAAGAACTGATAGATCTAAATCTAAGGGTATAGCGTATTTAGGTCTTACTAAGATTTGTACAACATTTCTAAGAACGTACTTACCTCGTTTGCAATTTATGTAAATTCACAAAAAACTTCCAACTTATCCTCCGCTTATTCCCATCTAAGAATTCGTTTTCGCAATAAGCAAAATTACGCGCAAGTTTAAGCATGTGACACATGTCAGGGAATACGAATATGGTTTGGTTCTCCACTTTGAAAGACGTAACTAGCTTCTTCACGTCTTGGTAGTCGCAGCCAAGCAGCTGATCCATTAAAAACTGGGATTTGAGCCCATCGTGCGTAATTGATCCGAGTATCATTTTACAATTTGTCACAAGTGTGATACCAATTTCGGTTAAATAAGCTAGCTGCTTCCCCGTAAGGCTGTTTATGAGAAAGTACCCAATTTGCACTTTGAAAGGCACATTAACGCCGACGACGAGGTATATAAGCGCCTCTTTCGCTAGTTTAAGCTCATCATCAACTTCAATCAAAGCACCTCCAGTATTGGTGTACCCGACAGTTTTATTGCCCACTCGTTGAACATGTTTTCGAATTGCCATGCCGTCTAAAACAAGGCTAACGACGATGGGGTATGGCGTTTGTTTTTGTAGTTCAGCTAATGCATCTAATGACTCAACGGTGAATCCAGGCTCACCGTCGATAACACGGTACCAAGCTGCGATGGTTTGAGTATGTGGAAGACATTTGTTGAATGTTGATCTGAAAACAAATTTCTTTTCATTATTGAAAAATGGCTTCCTGTCCTTGTTATCGCAGACACTTTTTGTGTCCAATGGCGTTAGAATTGGCTAAATAATTTTACCTGAGAAATTGATATCCAGCTGGCGAATAGTAATGTAATGACAGGGCAAACTTTCTTATTTCCGGCGAATATTCTTTCGGAGCAGAACTAGATTTATGGTGCTTCATAAGAAGCAAAAATAGTTCTTGCAGAAGTGGAGACAAATTCGTGAAATTTGAAAACTTTCGCATAGCGTTCTTATACTCCTTATTCGCTTCTTCCATTCGATTACGAAGTCGCCGAAGAGACTTTCGAAGACTCATCACCTGACAACGGTTATTATACCTAACACTGACAACGTTATGCAGCTTCGTTGGATTCAGTTTCACATAATTGTGTTCTTCGTACATTCTATTCAGATTAACTGACACTACGTTCGATGCATGTCGCATTGAAGAAAGAATGTGAGTTAGTTAGATATGTATGCAGGCTATAACAAACCGAACATTGAACAAGTACTTCAACATCACTAACCATAAAATCTTCATTCCACCGACAAAATACATATCGAAGACATTGAGGTAGATAGGTAGAAGAAAATAACAAGACTTACATATTTTAATGGCGTGTATTCAACCTCTACTTCGTTTTCAAACGGCTCCGGAGTTATTATCACTGGAAATGGGTACGCATTTTTCTTTAACCATATGTGTCCATCGTCTTTAACAACGAAATCCAATGGATTAAAATGTTTCGAACATACACGGTTCGATGTTGTAGGAGGCAAGCACAACAAGTTCAGCCAATCGTTCCGTGTGGCAAAGTCCTTTGGTATTCTGCGTGTTATTCTCTATGTTAATTGTAAAATAGCAGTGGTTTGAAATTAAGTTTACCGATGGTACGTCACGCTTTCATCATAAACACAATTTTTCACAGCACATTTGCGAATTGTGCTCATTTTTTGCCAGTTTGCATACAATTATTAACACACGAATGACATAACCACATTTTTTGGCATCTGGGACCATGTCGTTCAAATAATATTCAGAATATACAACATGCTCATTCTACCCGGCAGGGTCGGCGCGTGAGCTGCCGTTATCATTTCTCTGAGAATTGAAAACAAATATTTCATAATTCCAGCCCTCGTGTACGTACACATATCGTTATATATTTCATAGTATTGTATATTCTTTGCTCGGTATTGCAGTCAGTTCATTTAAAAATTTCAATAATTAGTGCTGCAAACTACTGAAAACTTATTATAATGCCCATTTCTAGCAAAGAATATGAAAAATTACCGTCGTCGTATATTATAACCCGTCGCACGCGACATAGATTACAGACGCTCTGAATTATTTCATATCTGAAATGCTTGCAATTTCTTCTTATCAGTAATCGAATCAACTTCACTACACTTCACAATCAAATAACATCAGCACTGTATAAAAAACATTCCATTGACGCTCTTTGATAATAACGTTTTATATAAAAAAGTGTCATAAGGAATAGGAAATCGCGATTCTTGGAATTATCCAATATTTTATACTCTCAAAATATAAATCATTATCCTCTTATGAATTCATGTCTTGCCTATATTCTTTGATTTTCGAGTCATATTTTTCATGGTACATTTGTTTTGTGTGAGTGGAATATTTTATGCTTTTGGATTTAGTTGGTTTTTCGGTAATAATATGTTGTGTGACATATATGTAACGTATTCATAGACTTCGTGCATTTCTTCAATATATGAATTGATAGATCGTTCATAATTTCATCATAATTCCGTTCTTGCTTCAAATCATTGTTATTATGCATTGTCTTCATGTTCTTCGATTCAAATCAAGTAGATAGTTATGTTTATTTTCACGTGTACGGCGGACACTGAGAGAAATGTTAAATCAGCTGGAATAATGTTCTTTAAGTGTATCACCTTGTGCTTACAGCTTAGGGAAAGCAGACTTTCAATAAAAACTGAATGGGGAAACCGGCTTTGCCAGTTTTGCTAGCCGCATCATACACGACCAGGATGAACGCGTAGTTCTGCAGATCTGAAAAACATACAAATTAATAGGCAAGGCTACGCCCGCATGCATCAACTGTGTATTTGACACCGTATCCGGGCAGCGTATAACTAAGTCTTAGGAGTTTCTACCATCAGAGTTAGTTAGTATGAGTGACGTGGACTTATTCCAAAAAATCTATATATCAGAAGCATACACACCCATCCAAAATTGGACAAATCAGTCCAATAGAACGTTTGCAGAAATTACAGTGCTCTTAAATCCTCTTGAGACTTCATTTCAATTTCTTTCTTTCTTTATTGTCGTCACATGTGTGAAGGCTCGCAGCCTCTTAAATTATGAGCTCCTTTTGATAGAAGGCGCCATACAGAAGAATGTTTTGTGTGTGTGTTTGTGTGTGTGTTTGTGTGTGTGTGTATTCAAAGTATGGGTCAAATATGAACAAAATTTTTGGACTGGTTAGGATAGAGATAGATGTTTGGTGTCAAAGGAAAAGTTATTTTGGGTTGAGTGTGTAGTGTGTCAGGGTGACCAACAAAATGGCCGACGGTGGTATGAAACGGACTTAGGGGGAAAATAATTTTTTTATTTAATTTTTTTTGGTTGGAGAGAGATTTTTGGTGTGAAAGAAAAAGTTATTGGGCTGAGTGTGTAGTGTGTCAGGGTGACCAACAAAATGGCCGACGGTGGTATGGGACGGATTTAGGAGGAAAATTGATTTTTTTTTAAATTTTTTTTGTTGAAGAAAGAAAAAAATTTTTTCGCCGGAATTTTTTTTGCCGAAAATTTTTTTTCGCCAGAAATTATTTTTTCGCCCGGAAGTTTTTTCGCCGAAAAATTTTTTCGTCGAAACTTTTTTTCGCCGAAAATTTTTTTCGCCGGAATTTTCTTTCGCCTGAAATTTTCGTCGAAAAAATTTTTTTCGCCCGGAAATTTTTTTTCGCCGGAATTTTTTTCGCCGTTTGTTTGTTTCCTCTTTTCTTCCAAAATTACTGATATCAAAACAAAACCCCTTTTTAAAAGGGAAACGTGACGCAAGTCCTCGTCCCTTCTTCCAAAACAACTGATATCAATTTGGGTGACGCTTACAGCTTCGGAACCCAAGAAATTGTATTGAAATATTTTCACTTTTGATTAAAAAAGTTCGTCACAAATGCCGGACCCTCCGAACGTAATAATTTTTCTGCGCTTTCAGATTTCGAACGTCAAAAATTTGGTTACCAGTACTCAGCACATCACGCAAAACTTATTTTTTTTCGTGTCAAATCTGAAAGAACAAAAAAAGTATGACATTGTGGGGGTCCGGCATTTGTGATGCATTTTTTTAATCAAAAGCGAAAATATTTCAAAAGAATTTGTTGCGCTCCGAAACTCTAAGCGTCACCCAAATTGATATCAGTTGTTTTGGAAGAAGGGACGAGGACTTGCGTCACGTTTTTCTTTTAAAAAGGGTTTTTGTTTTGATTATTTAAATGCGGAAGATGGAGAGGTTTCACTAGCAAAAGCCTAGTGGATCGGGGAAGGTAGTTCAAATGTGGCCATAGGCAGCGGAGGTTCGCGAACACTGCATACTGAGCATATGAACGAAAATTCAAGCGACTATCTAAAATCACTCCAAGATCATTGACCGAATCATCATATTCGATAGTGACCCCATTGAGCTTCAGTTTCGGAAAATCTTCCCGCCAAATGTAACTCGAAAATCGTACACCCTTCGTCTTCTCTGCATTGAGGAGCAAACCATTCGCTCCGGCTCTGTGAGAGAACGCACTGAGGTCAGTTGACCACTGCGCCATGCCTTCATGAATAAATTTCCTTCGAATACCCGAGTACAATTGGACGTCATTTGTATATGTATTTGTATTTTAGAGACTCCACTAACAGCTTTTTACAGCCAATAACAAGTGTTGTCTGGACCACCGGCTTAACGTGACTTCCGAACCACGTCTCAGAGTAATGCGAATGTAGCGTCTTTGTTATTATGCAATTACTCCAAGAATTGTTAGGCGCTTGATTATTATCTCGCCTAAATGTAGGCTTAGATATTTCGTGCACAAATTCTTCGCATATGGGTTACGTCATACGATTCATTCAGTGTGTACGTCGTTGTGGGCACCAAACACACCACAACTACCCAACTTTTGAAGCTTGAGTGAACTTTAGGACGTTATTAATGCGCTACACTTGCTAGAAAAATTCCATGTAGAATTTTTCCAATTTTTCCGACACGGGATTTGAACCCGGATCGTTTTGGTGGAAGGCCAGTACGCTAACCACTGTGCCAACCCGTCCGAATAGATGGATTCGCGAGTGGCTAACGCGGTAAATCTATCATGTTAATCTGAAAATCACTACATGTCTCCGCATTTCACTACACCTCACTATTCGTTACACTTCACTGCATATTTTGATACGCTTCACTACAGTTCGCTACATTTCTCTACGATTCACTACACTACACTTTGCGAAGCCCGGTAACAGTGTTAGTCATTAATAAACATAGAAAACAAGAACGGCCCAAAGAGTGAGCCTTGCGGGAAGACAGAAAGTCACGTCGCACAACTTCGAGTAGATTCCGTTCAAAATCACTTTCTTCTTCCTTACCGCCAGGTAGCTCTTCCCCATGCTTACCGCAGATGAGGAGATACGGAGCTCGGAACAGTGTCAAACGCCCTTGAGGAGAAGTCAAGAAATAAAAGGTCGGTCGGTCTGCCAAAAATAGCGGCGCTCATGTCTGATCGAGAGTGTCAATATTAAGAAAAGTCGACCACCTTAAACCTAGCTTTTGCTAGACATTTTTGATATTTTGAATCAAAAATACTTGAGTTAGCATTTCTCAACTTTCTCTTTCGATCAATGGAGAATGACACAGGAAAACTTCCACAGGGAAAAACCTTTTTCTACTCTGATGCTTTCGATTTTATAAAACATCAACAAAGCCATCCATATAAGCCGCATAAAAACAACGAAAGGTCAAAATCGGTTTTACACCAGAAATTGGACAATGCGATTTCAAAGACATTGCAAAAAAGCGTTGATGTTGAAAGGATTAAGGAAGGCAAATCTTCACTCTTGAAAATTATTGAATTAGACATGAAGCTGTTAGAGCTGGCGGAAGTCGTAATGTTTTCCATACCTCGACTTATACATGCCTGTTGGAAAACGAACGACAAGCATGTTATAGAGAGTATTTTCTGCCTGTGTCTACTCATATCATGTCGTACTTTTATCATTAGTGACCGGTTTTTATAAAAGTAGTCACTTATCGTCAATAGGTTTTCAAATAGAAATAGTTATTGCATTCCCTACCTTGGGCAATATCTCGGCTCTATAGTTATTCCCTCTAAGAGTTTAAACTAATTTGAAAACATTATAAGTAATCTACTATCAAAATCCGCGGTATGCCTGGAGCACCAGACTCAATAAAAACAAACAAGCAAACAAGCGAAAAAGAAAATACATTATCAGCTTTACGTACTACTTACCACTTTTAGTTTTAATTAATGTTTTCAGCTTTTTTAATAAGTAGTAATGACTTTTTACAGCCAAACACTAACGAAAATATATTTGAAATAAAGCAGCGCGACCGATGTAAATGTTACTCATTTACTTGGTTATAAGACGGAAAACCATTCTGAAAATTGTGTAATTACACAAATGGACTTACCACAATACAGTTAAAAAAGAAGCAAGGATAGTAAATAACATTGCTTTTAGGAAATAGGTGGATAATTACAAAATAAAATGGGAATAAAAAGTACACCGAAAAAAGGGAATTTGAAAGCATGCGTTGGATACGAATGGCACACGTCTGCTACACGCTTTCAACGGGAATGTTATTAAAATGCCTCATTTGATTTGATACAATTCGGACTCAAGAGCTGAATCGCTTTTGTATACGAAACGTTTTTAATAAAAACATGGAATTTGAAGACCAGAGCGAATGGCGAAATTATGCTCGGAGCGGTAGCGGAGAGCGTGACGCAGTCCCCATACCAAAAAAAAAGTCCACAAACCCAAAAAAACTCCATACAAAAACTTTTGGGACAAGACAAGATGTATACGGGAACTTTTGAGTTCTCTTCCCTCGCCCCCCTCCCCCTCCAAATTATTTAAAAGAAAAACAACGTCGCAGCAGCTTTCCAACAAGCCCACACTCATCAAAATCGGTTGAAAATGAGCCGTTTGTTTCTTCGGGAAAGTTATAGAGTTTCATCAGGAGAATTTTTTGGAATCATAAGAAAATGGCTGCCAGCTGTCATAGCGGCGCCATCTTGGATTTTCGTTTATGCTTTTTCGGTTTTCGAATTTTAGCTCAGCAATGACACTACTTAGAGAGATGGTTTCTTCGGGAAAGTTATAGAGTTTGGTCAGGAGAATTTTTTTGTATCTTAAGTAAATGGCTGCCAAGTGTCAAAGTGACACCATCTTGGATTTTTTCCTATATAGTTTGCCTATATAGTTGATTTCTTCAGGAAAGTTATATAAATCACTGAGAAGAATTGGTAACATGAAGTGTTCCGAAGGCAGCCGAAGGTGACACGAAGTGTTCCGAAGGTAGCTGAAGGTAGTCGAAAGTGACACAAAGTATTCGGAAGGTAGCCGAACGTGATACGAAGTGTTCCGATGGTAGCCGAAGGTGTTGGAGACCAATTTTTTTCGGAAAGAAAATTTTTTTCGGAGAAATTTTTTTTTGTAGAAAATTTTTTTAGAGAAAATTTTTTTTGGAGAAAAATTTTTTCGGAGAAGACATTTTTCTTGTGAGCACAAATTTTTTTCGAGACAATTTCTTTTTGGGAAGAACTTTTTTTTCTAAGAAAAATTTTTTTTTTGAGAAAATTTCTTTTCGGAGAAAAATTTTTTCAAAAAATAGAAATTTTTTCAACAACTGAAAACTTCTAAAACGACTGATATCACAACAAAAACCTCTTAAAAGGTAGAGTGTGACGGAGTCCGCGAGTCTGCTTCCAAAATTATTGATATCGCTTGAGGTGACGCTATCGCTGATAATACGCAGAAGTTTGTTCGAATACAACCTTGTGTTCAAAGTTTTAATTTCCTGAAAAATTACAGCGCTGTTTTCAAAACAAAGTTGCGTTGTGTTGAAAAAATTGCGTCCCAAATGCCGGACCCAACGACGAAATAATTTTTCTATACTTTCAGTTTTTGCGCTGCAAAAATTTGACTTTTGTTTCGTATTGCGTAGATTATTTAGGGTAAAATTAAATTTTTTTATCAGCGATAGCGTCACCTCAAACGATATCATTAATTTTGGAAGCAGACTCACGGACTGCGTCACACTCTACCTTTTAAGAGGTTTTTGTTGTTTTGTTTTTCTAAAAAGAGAGACAGCTTCATGTAACTAGACGATTTCAATGCGGTGTAGGCTTATGTCAAAGTACACAAAATAAAAATTCATAACATGTAAAGAGAATTTATATACTTACAAACTTCACCATTCAATTTCTATACTTTAACATGAGCTGACGTTGCATTAAAAGCGTGGAATTATGTCCCATTATTTACGTTTAAGTCTTGCCTCATCATAGAAATATACTTCGCCGTTTCCGCTATCAATGAACCATTGAAATGTGGATAGGAAAGTAGCGATAGAGCGAAGTCTAACAAGTTGATGATTGATTGTGGTGCAGTGAAGTGCAGCTAGGTACTCACAGGAGAACTGACGGGACTCAACCCAGTTCACATTGGAGGTGATTTTAACGCATGGGCAGTTGAGTGGGGTAGTAGATTCACAAATGATAGAGGCTTCAGTCTGCAAGAAGCGCTAGCTAGATTAAATGTGGTTCTGGCAAACGTGGGAAATGCAACTACATTCCGCAAGAATGGGCGAGAGTCGATTATTGACGTGACATTCTGCAGTCCAGTACTAGTTCCAAGTCTGAAGTGGAGAGTCGACGAAAGTTACACACACAGCGATCACCAGGCATTGAGGTACACCGTGAAAAAGTGTACAGAGGCAACAAGACAGATGACTCATAGAGGAGAGCGAAGATGGAGAACCGGAAATTTCGATCAAGAAGTTTTTAAGGAATATCTCCAATCAAAAGACGATCACGAAGAGAAATCTGACGAAAGAAATGGTCAATGCATGTGACGCGGCGATGCCAAGAAGGATGGAACCGAGGAATGGGCGAAAACCGGCATTTTGGTGGAACGACGAAATAAGACTTTTGCGAACAACTTGTTTTAAGACAAGAAGGAGGATGCAAAGGGCCAGAAACGAGAATGTTAGAACAGAGAGGTCCGAAGAACATCGTAAGGCAAAACTAGCACTGAAGCGAGCAATCCGGGCGAGTAAGAGGGATTGTTGGAAGAAACTGTGCCAAGAGGCAGACACGAACCCGTGGGGCAAAGTGTTCAGAACAGTAATGACGATGATGAAAGGTACATTGGGGCCAAAAGAAAGGTGCCCGGATAGGCTAGGTGTCATAGTGAGAGAGCTCTTCCCACAGCACGAACAGATCACATGGCCGCAAACTCCTTATGACGATGAAGCGGAAGACAGACTTGAACGGTCGATCACTGTAGAAGAGATCCAGATGGCTGCACAAAAGCCAAAAAATAACAAAGCGCCAGGACCAGATGGAATCCCCCATATAGCTCTGAAGACAGCAGCATGCGCAAAGCCTAACATGCTCAGATTGACAATGCAGAAGTGCCTCGACGACGGATATTTTCCTCAAATATGGAAGAAACAGAAGCTGGTCTTAATACCAAAACCAGGGAAACCGCCAGACAAGCCATCATCATATAGACCTATATGCTTGTTGGACGGGTTGGGAAAAATACTGGAAACCGCGATCCTGAATAGACTAAGAAAACACACGGAGGGCGAGCACGGACTGTCGGACGAACAATTTGGATTTCAAAAAGGGAGATCGGCGATTGAGGCCATTAAAAAAGTCATAGAGACCACCGACAAGGCGCGGAAGCAAAAAATACGGGGTAACCGCTTCTGTGCTATAACGACGATAGACGTTAGAAATGCCTTTAATAGCGCAAGCTGGATAGAGATAGCCAAGGCGCGACATGTCATGAGAGTCCCCGATTACCTCTGTAGGATACCTCTGTAGGATACTGAAAATCTATTTCGAGCGACGAGTACTAACGTACGATACTAATGAAGGGAAAAAGACAGTCGACATCACAGCTGGAGTACCACAGGGATCCATATTAGGACCAACGCTGTGGAATGTTATGTATGACACAGCGCTGAGGCTGAAACTGCCAAGCTGTGCTAAGACGA
>CM055405.1:25056097-25091277 GCA_029228625.1 Pseudolycoriella hygida | reverse complement strand
GTGCAGCTAGGTGCATTGAAGTGCAGCTAGGTGCATTGAAGTGCAGCTAGGTGCATTGAAGTGCAGCTAGGTGGAGTGAAGTGCAGAAAGGTGCAGTGAAGTGCAGCTAGGTGCAGTGAAGTGCAGCTAGGTGCAGTGAAGTGCAGCTAGGTGCAGTGAAGTGCAGCTAGGTGCAGTGAAGTGCAGCTAGGTGCAGCTAAGCACAGTGGTGTTGTGCATAGACGAACGTGCATACAGGAAGGGTGAAGCTCACCGAGCTGATTTTAGTAAGACAATTCATATAATTAATCAACATATTAATGACTAAATTACATTACGGCAATGAATTTAAATTCGACTTTATGTTTCTATAACGATTGTCTTTAAAGACACTGTGTGTTACTGCAACCTTTGTTACGAGGGCAGTTCCTTTATTTGCTTAATAAATGGTTTCTTCTTCTGGGTATAAATGTTCAACGAACAGCTCAGATTACTTTACCACTTTCGAACGTCCAGTTTTAGGGAATCAAAAAATCAGACGAATATACAAGGAAGAAGTCCGAAATTACGTAAGACGTAATGAACAGCTACTTATTGCTACCCACAACAAGTAGGTGTTAACAGGCAACTATCTCCCTCATGCGGTTTAACGGACGTAAAATTATATAAAACTGATGTATAATTTCAATCTTTCTCTCCTCTTTTATAAAAGATATTGGTTGCCAAGATGCCCGTATTTCTTCGAAACAGTCCATCTATTACTTATTAATTTATCTAGAAAAAAGAAGATATAAATTCGCCCATATTTTGCTAACTAAGTTAAACCGATAATCATTTCCTTTTACAATTATAATCTTACAGTCTTTTATGAGTAAGTATAATGAGAATTTTTGTTCTTAATTTACTTTTTTTCCAGAGAGGTGTGTCTATCAACGAACCGAATGAAATTCTGTAGCGTTAACATAATGCATTACCAGTGTTAATAAAAATTTCTCGTTTCAAAAATGGAATGAAAACACCCATAACAAAAGACCTTTCATCCTTTGGCATTCTTATCTGAATTTTCATTAAATTTAATTAAATCTTAGCCATTTTTTTGTATGTTACTTTCGCTGTTGTTGGTAACGTCATCAAATTTGCATATTTTGAAAAGGATTTCATTTACATTGGATAATTCTGTTTGAATTATGCTGCATTTGGGGTAACTATGGCAAAATATTGTGAGATTTATTGCGAAAATTTTGTTGGATTGTATACACAAACGTTCGCTATCTTCATTCTCTAAGAATAGAAGTTATCTCTAAAATTAAGTCTTCGTTTCATCTATGAAATAGTTGTTCATTTCACACTTCTTGCAGATAATGTGATATGTCCAGGTGATCTCTTCGCTAATAGGTAATAATGGTTTCCCATGGATCCTGAACTGAAATATCTCGGCAAGTAGAGCACGGAAATCGTTCATATTAGTGTCAAATTCTCGGTCAAATTAAAGCATTTGATCTCAGAAAACTGTACTGAAAATTCTTGTATTTTCACGTTAGTTGTATGCTGCATGCATATGGTGATATACTGTATATATTAGTTGCAAGTTGTATAATATACCCACATGCAGCATTTCGTATGCTACCTCCGATCCTGTGGAACATGACAGTAGATAATCTCCTGACGAAACTGAATGCGTCGGGATACCTAGCGATGGGATATGCAGATGACATTGCAATTCTTATCTCAGGAGCTTTTGAGGGAGTACTTGGTCAGCTGATGCAGAGAGCTTTTCAATTGGTGGAAGACTGGTGCGAGGAAATGGGACTATCGGTAAACCCTGATAAAACCGGACTCGTACTATTCACGAAGAGAAAAATAGATGCTTTCGAGCTGCCGAAACTCTCTGGGAAGCAACTAGTACTCGCCGAGAAGGTGAAATACCTAGGGGTGAGGGTGATTCTAGACAAAAAACTGACCTGGAAGGAGCTACGAGAAGAAAGGGTTAGTAAAGCGTTGAGGATTTTCTGGCGATGTCGCAGTGCATTCGGGAAAAATTGAGGGCTCCTACCTTTAGTTTTACACTGGTTGTACAAAGCGATTGTGAGGCCAATCCTCTGCTATGGCAGCATGGTTTGGTCCCACACAACAGATGCGGCGTATGTAGCCAAAGAACTAACCAAAGTACAGAGACTTGCTTTCCTGAGCATAACAGGTGCGATGACTTCGACCCCTACTGCGGCGCTTGAGGTCTTACTTTAACTAGAGCCTATCGACCCAGCGGAGATAACTGTGGCAAGGCTCTACGAAAGTGCCCAATGGCTCGCGACAGGAAGGAAGATAGGTCACGCGGGTATACTAAACTCTCTATTGAGAGACTTTGGGAGATGTCAATGCCTTCAGACTGGATGGAGATAGTATTTCGGTTTGAAAGAAACTTTGAGGCAATCTTCTCAAGTCGTGAGGAGTGGGGGAGCGCAAACGCTCCGCTAACAGGAGACATTACCATCTTTACTGATGGTTGAAAAATGACAGAAGGAACGGGGGCGGGTATTTTCTGCGAGGACTTAGGGCTCAATTTCTTAATACCTATTGGAGTTTACCCGACAGTATTCCAAGCAGAGACCCTAGCGATCGGAAGGAGCTGTGGTTGCCTGACGGGAATCGAATTGTCATTAGCACTGATAGCGAGTCGACGATAGAGACGCTTTCATCTTGTAAGTTTGCAGCAAAATTGACACTAGAAACCAGAGTGGCACTGGATGTGCTCTCGGGGAACAATAAAGTATCTCTGGTATGGGTTCCAGGACACTCAGGTATTCTAGGTAACAAGAGGGCCGATGAGCTCGCGAGGCAAGATAGCGAAACCCTCTTCATTGGACATGAACCAGTCCTGGGAATTAAAACCGGACAGATTATGGAACTCATAAAAGGGCGGACTCGCGAAGGGCACCAAAGATTTTGAGAAGGGATGGACAGCTGTAGGCAGGCTAAGGAGTTCCTCGATGGATGTAACCCACAGACTACCAAGGACCTCTTAAACCTTAATAGGAAAAACTTAAGGTCGACAGTGGGAATGCTTACGTGCCACAACACACTGAGATACCATCTAAACAAAATGGGACTCAGCAGTGACCCGAACTGGAGAAAGTGCGGCGACGTACAAGCATTTCCTCCTACACTGTCCAGGTCTCATGAACTTAAGGGTGAAGTTGTTTGGAGACTTTTACCTTACCCTTGAAGAATTTCGGAAGATACTGATAACTAAAAAGGCTATTTCATCACAGGAAGCGACTGACTCGACTAAGCCCTTCATGGGCGGATATTACAACACACCACCACACAACATACCATAACACAGCAAACGCACCAACAATCACACAAAAACAACACCGCACAGCAACAATAGTGTCAATCAACCATTTAAACACACATTCACGCACATAAACACACACATAACAAAGCATCACAACAAGGTTTGTCACAATGGGCCCAATGAAGCTGGCAAGTGCTTCAATGATTTTAATTATCTCAAATGTTATTATTAACTCATTGTACCCAACATATCACTGTAGATATGCAGCATACAACTAACGTGAAAATCCAAGAATTTTCATTGTGGGAAGAAAAGTTTTGTGGAAATCAGGTCAGTGACCGAATTTCTGCTGAGTCTCAGCAGAGCGGATTTACGTAAGCTGGTTGGGATCTTAACAGGTCATAACAGCTTGGGATATCATCTCAACAAGAAGGGTATCGTTAACGATCCGACCTGAAGAGGCTGCGGCTTAGAGCCGGAAAAACAAAACATTTTATATGCGCTTGCCCTGCTTTAAAAGCTCTGAGAACGAGGGTGTTAGAGGACTTCTACTTGACCCCTGAAGAGCAGTTAAAGTTAAATTTAGCTGATGTGCTTTCCTTCATTATATGTAGCAAATGGCTAGACGGGTCCGAAAGGGGAATTTGAAACAGAAATGTTAAAACGGAAGTACAGCACAATAGGTCCAACGAGGATTGGCCTCAGTATTTTGATCTCGTGCATCTCAGCTTTAAGAGGACTGCAATAATTTTGCTCAGTAGTATTTAGCGTAATTTTTAAGCTGATTTTGTAAAGGATCTAATTTCCGAATCAAACCAAACCAAACCAGGGTTTCACTTCAGTTGGGTTGGGTTGATTTAAGTTGTTGCATTGGGTTGGGTTGAGTTGGGTTGCTCAACAGTTGTGCTATCATAACACACATGATTGTTTGCTCATTTCTATATTTAATTACGTTCAAATCTTTTTGCAACATCTATTCTGATACGTACGGATCTTTGCTTATGTTGGAACATAAAAATGGTGGAGGGATTCGCTTGGAAGTTTAAGAAGTTTTGAGTTGAAACAGGGCCGTAGATAGAAAATATTGAGCTCAATTGACTTGTGCAGCCGAAAAATACATATTTTGAAAAAAAAGTGGATGGGCAGTACCCATTTTGGGCACTTGAAAGTTGTGAGGTTATTGATTTTTTACCTTCGCATAACACATAATTTCGAGGGGTAAAAAATTTGTACCAAAAATTCCAAATCCATAAAAAAGTTCCAAAAATTCCACTTTAATTCCAAAAATTCCAATTTATTTAGAAAAATTCCACTAAAATTAAAACTTTAGAACTTAGGAAATCCAAAAATTCATCTTGAAATTCCCAAAAAGTCCAGTTTTAATTCCAAAAATTTCCAAAAATAATATGTAAATTTTTGGAGATTTTCTAAAAAAATTCACTCCTAATTCCATTAAATTCCACTAAAATTCCAAAATTTGGAAACTAGAAAATTCCAACATTCCAACAAATTCCTTGAAATTCCAAAAATTCTCTCCCCCCCCCCTCATTTTAATTCCAAAATCAAAAAATTCCAAAAAATTGGAAACTATGAGAAATTCCAAAATTCAAAAATTCACTTAAATTCCAAAAAATTCCATTTTAATTCCAAAAATTCCAAAAATACGTGTACCTTTGGAATTTTTCAAAACAGTTTCTACTGAAATGCCCTTAAATTCCACTAAAATTCCAGAATTTGGGGAAATTAGACCTTCCAAAAAATTCCTGTTAATTCCAAAAATTCAAAAAATTTCTTCAAAAATTTTGGAAACTAAGAAATTCCAAAAATTCACTTTATTTCTAAAAATTCCACTGTAATTCCATAAATTCCACTAAAATTCCAAAATTTTGGAAACTTAGAAATTCCACTAAAATTCCAATAATTCAAAAAATTCCAAAAATTCCATCAGACTGTACAAAAAAAAAATACAAGTGGATAGCCGCTCGCATAACTTACACTCTGGCTATCTGTAGGCTTACCTTGTCCTGGCTCAAAAGTGGTGAGGTATTCTGGCGCTTAAACGCAGAGGCTTGGCGATGTTGAACTGGGCCGTTCAACCCACTTATCCTCAAGGAGAAATGCAGTAAAGACCCATATGAGGTATCGAGGATCAAGGTCAGTACTTACAATACCGAACCGAGTGTTGATTTGAAGAACATAAGGATTTCTGCCTGATTACTTGCGCTAATTGGGTGTATCCCAAATTTCACGCTCATGCGAGCAGTGCAGTTAAAGCTATGTTAGGTATGCACGTAAATCCCCGACTTTCTGTGCTACTTTCCCCACTGAATAATATATGCTAAACTTTCATAAAACTTTTACCTCTTCTGATGTAATTAATTGTTTTATGTTCACGTTCAGGATACTTCACTCAGTTCAAAATAAATATAAAATTTGGCAAAAAAAACACTTGAAAGCGGAATATTTTCACAAAAATTTGTTGCAAAAGCACAGTGTATAAATGTTGGTTGACGAGGACCTACTTTATAAAACACAAAAGCTTATGCATAATTCAATTGTCCTTTTTTGTGTGAATTTGTGTAATTTGCATACACATCTCGCATTGAAAACGGAAGGAAATATATCTCAGAGACAAAAAACAACATAATGTGGTTAATGTATTTTAACTCACATTGTATGCGGTATGATAAATTGGGAAACTAAACATTTTTGTTGATATTATGTTTCATGTTCATATTGTAGTGTGTGTACGCCATAGTTGAATTTATGGCAACGTATTAGGTTTTCAAATACTGTTATACAATAAACTCTGAATATGGCATAATCGTCAAGCGAATCGGAAGTTTCCCATATTGTTTGCTACCCATACATGCTGTTTTATTTATTGTAAAATTTAGACAGGTGGTTCTTTATATTGCACTGTTTTAGTTTATGTGAAAAATGCAAAATTTTGTTTATATAAAGGAAGAAGCGTTATTTTACTATGTCCGCTTATGCCTGGGGTCTTGAATAGCATTAACGAACACGAAATGATGTTGGCACTGAATACTAAGTTACTAGCTTAGCCCGGTGTCGTCGCGTCGCCATCATGCTGACCACGGTGTAAAGCTTTTTGATGTTTTGTTTTATAGAGTACATTAAGTTCTTTGGACAATTAAATGTAATTTGACGTTGTGTCTACCTACATGCACGAAAAGTAGAATAGTTATAATTACCACCCCAATTTTGAAAATTGAAAAGTTTTTCGAAAGTTCAAGATTTTCTCAAAAATTCACCATTTTTCGGAAATTTGCAATTTTTTCGAAAATTCACATTTTTTTTTTTTTTTCAAAAATTCATAATTTTTTTTAAAGAAATATTTTTCTTAAAATTACCAACTTTTTCGAAGATTTCGAAAAATTTATTTCACAAAACCAAAACTTGGGGAAAATACACAGAGTTCGACAGGAAATCGCATAGCACACAGAGTTAGTTTTGACTTTTCGAAAATATTTGGAGTTTTCGAGCAAACTTCGGTTTTTCATATTTTTGTATTGAATTCAGGACCACCACCGGGACCACACATAAACGACGTTTTCAGACAGAGTTTTCTATCCCACCTACCCCTGACATCTGTTTAACGATAATACATCGCATCAGTGAAATGCATATTATAGTACATTATGCACCGCTGTCCAGGATGCTCTATTTTGACGATTTGGAGGTTATTTCCCGAGCCGAAGGCGTGGGAAATAATCCAAATCGTCAAAATAAACCATCCTGGACAGCGGTGCATATATAGTTTTATCTATCGAGAGCAATATATCGAGTTAAACAATTTTGCCCTAGGGAATTAAGTACGAGATTATTGCTCTAGATAGATAAATGGTATTATCAATGATTTCAGGCTTGTAGGGTAACGATGGCAACACAGAATTACGATCTTCTTTTTTGATTGCTTCTCGACTTTGTTCGAAAATGTCAGATTTCTGTAGATCTCAAACATCTTTCGAAAATTGATGTTATTTGAAAATTTAGAAATTAAGCAGGGAGTTGCGGGAAAAGTGAGAAAGTAATAGACATAAGCAAATTCGAATATTTAGAAGCAAAATTAACATAAGCTCTTAAAATGTGTGCAGTTCCAAGTTTTTTGTCATCATAAATCCATCTTCTCATTTAGAATGAGATTTGCAATATTGTCTAATTCGGATGACATGCAACCTACCACAACACGTTCTTTATGGTTTCGCTCGCATACATCTTTTCAAGAATTAACATTTTTGTTTAAATGTTTTTCATAGTAGTCATATTGGTCGCGTCTAACACAGTACAATGTACGGGCATCTAATACTGTCTAATGTCAAACTCATTGTAAACAAAAATGTTTCCTTACTTTCAGTTTCGTTTCAATAGAAGGTAAATCAGTTGTTGCTTAGAAATGATTAAAGTTAGGGATTTTGAAGAATTCGTTGTTTTTTACCCTTTTTTGGGCTCTGTATATGACTAGTTGCTGAGATGTGACCTGATTTTTTGCTTGTTTCACTTTTTATATCTATAAAAACATTTTAAACACAAAAAATCCGAGATGTGAAATTCGATTTTCACATATGTGAAAAAAATATGTGAAGTCACATAATTTTCAAATGGCACATTTGTCGTCGGCATTGAACTTTTCGTCTATATTATTGCACATCTCAAATCTTTATGGTAGAATGTGCCGAGATGTGACCTAAAGTAACACAAGAAAGTAGTTTGCATATGAAAGTGTGAGTGGTGAAAGTGGCTAAATTTGCCTTTTTTCGTCACATTTGCCAGATGTGAACGTCACATTTCCATATATAAAGTACTTGATTGTGGGACTTTAGGTCACATCTCGGCACATTCTACCATAAACTTTTCAGATGTGCAAAAATATCCATAAAAAATCTTAAGCTGACGACAAATTTGCCGTTTGAAAATTATGTGTTTCACATTTTTTCACATATTTTCACATAAATGTGACCACATCTGTGAAAAAAATGTGAAATGTGAAATTCACATTTTCGATTTTTTGTGTTTGAAATGTTTTTACACATACAAGAACTAATACAAACCAAAAATTAGGTCACATATCAGCAACTGAAAGCACCCACGGCTCGAAAACTGACACAAAAATGGATAAATATGAAAATTGTATTCTTCCCTTAAAACGATGCAGATCTATGATTTTCTTTATTCTGACTGTTCTATGTAACATATGAAAATTATTTTTTGAAAAACATAAAAATTTTTAAGAGTCACTTCGCATCGCACGCATGTCAGCTCCAGGCAATGCAAATAAAATTACCTAATATTGCGGTGAGTTTTTTTTTACTGTAGAAATTACAAGGAAGGAACTTAAGAAGTTAAAAAGAAACAAGTTCAAACCTCGGTATTTTACTTCAAAACGCTTTCAAGATAACAAATGTTTCGTAGCTACTTCATATTTCTGTAATAAACGAATGTATCAAACAATTTGACAGATGTCAGTGCTGACTATTCGAATCAACTGATGTCCATCAATTGTTCGCGTTTCCCGCAACTCCCTGCTTTTATGGTTTAATTTGTTTTTCCGAGATCGCAAGCAAATCGTCCAGATTAACTCAGTCGAATTTTGACACGGGAGTTAGTTACTTTTTCGTTTCAGGGTCCGCCTTCTCCAACGCAGCTAACGTCTCCCAGCTGAATACTCCCACAGTTTTCAAATCGGATAGAGCTACATCGTACCATCCGGATTTTGTACGCCCTGCACTTCTCTTGCCTTCCGGCCTGGTCTTGAGGATTTTTTTCGGAATACGACGATCTTACATTCGTCGTATATGACCGAGCCAAAGTAGTCGATTTATTAACCATGTCAGGCTCTCCATAAAGCACCACGACTCCGAACCATCCGTAACCACCGTTCTGATAACAGATTTGCATATTGTGCATTTTGAATTTCGGCTTACTGACATGGACTTTAACATTTTCAGGTTGCCCAGGATTACTCGTCTCTTTATGTCGTCCGCGATGTCGTTATTAGGTAACGATAGCTACTTTATGGGAATGCTCTGGCTGTCTGTCTGTGCACGTTTTTTTGACAGCTGTCAAAGTGACAGCTGTTAAAGTGACCGTAATCAAAGTAACAGCTATCAAAATGACAGCTGTCAAAGCGACAGCTAACAAAGTGACACTCTTACATCGTTTTTTCAAGAAAATTACTAGCAATCCTTTGATAAAAAAAATTACTCTACCGCTACTTTCTTATACCATTTTAATGGTTTATTAGTGTGCAGCTCCGATCCAAGGTATAAGTATTTGTTGACCATTTTGAATGTGAGTATGTCGATCGTTACGCTTTGCTCATGATGTCGATTCGAAGACGGGACGATCATATATTCCATTTTTACGTCATTAACTTTCAACCAAAGTCGGTCCCTTTCCTCTCCAGATTAAAAAGCAGCGTCGCACAGTAGGCTAATCCGTTATATTCATGTTTAAAAATCTATATCTCGTGATATATTCATAATTTAAATTTAAGAATTCTTAAAACGTGATTTAAGAATGTTCAAAAATGTCGGGAAAAATATTTGTGCATGTAGGCCGCAGATTAATAGTCGTAAGGTTGTTAGACAAAGTTACAGGTTTGATTTCTCCCCATACATAACCTCAAAAAAATATATTTTCCATATTTTCGTCAGAAACTTGTCGAAATCAGTTGTAAACGTTAAAGTAATTCATAATAAGTCGAAACGAGCCTAGTCCGACGAAAAAAAAGATGAATTTCTTGGTTGATTCTTTGATTTTCATACTGACTGTCTTTGAGTCTCAGAGCGCTGAATAACAATTCGCTTCAAAACCACTAGGAATTTCATCCCTTTTTCGTCGGACAAGGCTCGTTTCGACTTATTATGAATTACTTTAACGTTTACAACTGATTTCGACAAGATTCTGACGAAAATATGGAAAATATATTTTTTTGGGGTTATGTATGGGGAGAAATCAAACCTGTCACTTTGTCTAACAATTTTACGACTATTAATCTGCGGCCTACATGCACAAATATTTTTCCCGACATTTTTGAATATTCTTAAATCACGTTTTAAGAATTCTTACATTTAAATTGTGAATATTTCACGAGATATAGATTTTTGAACATGAATATAACGGATTAGCCTACTGTGGCGTCGCTAGAGGAACTCCTTATCAAAGGCCTTCCTCTATGTCGAAAATTTCTGACAGTTGGTTACAGATCCTTACTCAGCTATGGCTCTATACATACTGACAAATGGTCTGTAGTCGAATATATCTATCGAAACAACAATGTCTACAAACTCTATAATAATGTGGAAAATAAAAAGTGAAGGCAGATGCTCGTAATTATTGTTACTATGTAGAATTTTTTGACGTAGGGTTCTCTGCCTCCTAGACCCCCGCGCCTGCGGCGAGCTTTTTTCGCCTTGCAGGCAGCTTCACTGACTAACTGCTCACATGGGGCTCTGCCCCTTAGACCCCGAATGGGGATTACACCCCCCCCCCCACGTGGGGGCTGCCGCCCCTCGACCCCGATTTTTTATTTTATCTGAAAGATCACGGCCTGCGGCGCTCCAGTTACACCAATTTCACCAATCTGACCACAAGAACATTTTGGTTTTAGATTTTAGTAGCACATATTTTGACCAGTAGATATTATTGACCTGTAGATATTTTGACTGTAGATATTTTGGCGTAGATATTCTGATCCAATCCCCTGAGCTATTAGCTACGTTCAGTGTTAACTTCGTTTGCGAGATCACTTTGTTGGGGATTCCAAACGCCTCCATGACTCTCCATAACTTACTTCTTCTAGCACTGTCATAGGCTGCCTTGAAGTCGACCAACAAATGGTGTGTTTCAATGTTGTATTCCTTGCACTTCTCCAAGATCTGTCTGATATTAAACAGCTGGTCCGATGATGAACAGCCTACACGACCTCCATCAGAAAATCAGGAAAATTAAATATGTTGAGTGGCTCAGTGATGTAGTCTCCTTAATAAGGGTCAAAGTCACGCTACGCGATCCTACATGACGTTTGGTGGTTTTTCGTGAATATTTCTTCAATTGTGATTTTTTTTTGTGAATTGTTGTAGAGAAAAAAGAGGCGAACTTTTTTGTCCATCGAAGTATATGGGTCAGAGGTTTTAAGTGCTATAGATCGGTTTTAAATTCTGGGGTTATTTTAAGGGTTTGAAGAAATACATTTTGAACTTTTTTTTCATGTATTTTTGCGTGCAAGGAGGGAGGAGGGTCTAAAATCCGTCTATTTTAGCGCGCGTGGCACCTAAGAAACCCTTCGTTTATTCAATAGAAATCAAAACATATGTGGTCTTAGAGCTTGATGACTTGGAAGATTTGGGAATTCTTACTGGAAATAATATCTTTTTAACTTTTTTTTTTTAATTTACTTTCTCGTTTGTTTGATATGAAAATACTCTGTAGTCCTTAGTTCCGACAACTACTCCTTTCAGTGATTTGGCTTATCATGAAAACACCATTCACACAATTCGACCGGCGCACATCTCTAATCTGATAGCTGGACGCTCAGACGATGGACAGTCCTTAACAAAATGTTTCTTTGAAGTTTGGGAGTTAG
The DNA here is from genome assembly GCA_029228625.1 of Pseudolycoriella hygida. NCBI lineage: Eukaryota > Metazoa > Arthropoda > Insecta > Diptera > Sciaridae > Pseudolycoriella > Pseudolycoriella hygida. The sequence continues at coordinate 25,079,392 of CM055405.1, read as the reverse complement.
CCCATCCTCAAGATGTCTGAAGATAAAACCAAAGTCAATATTGACCAAAATATTAAATTCGATGTTGTAATAACTTCCCGTTCAATTTTCATGTGTAGACGTCGAACCTTATAAGAAGAACGACGTTTGTAACATTATTATCGGAACCAGATATACCGAAACCGAATTTAATTTTATCTTATCTTAACAGAACAAAGAAGTTTGCATAGGAATATAATAGCAATATAATTTATAACACACAAACCATGGTAACATACAGGAAATCTTAACAGCATATATGTATCATAAATTAGTGTAATTACTTCATCTTCGAAATTTAGTATTATCAAAGATTTATTGTGTTTATTTTGGTATCGCAAATTATATTAGGACGACTAAATAGAGACAAATGGTGTTTGAATGATTTATTTATATCCGATATGAGTAAGATTGACATCAGGTTTCGAACTATTTCTTCTCCAACTAAATTTTGAAAGATAATTGTGTAGATAGTGCAAACAATCAAATTTGCTAACTGAAACAAAGCCATTCACAGTAAAACTTGCATATATATGGAATCATTACACTTGTACTGTACACACAGTTTTAATATTAAAGGTAGATATGTTTTGAGGTCTTTTGTTCTGGCTAGTGACTTAAAGCTACGGTCATATTTGATTCGTCGTTGGATGACCGACATGTATCGCTTCAAGTTAGTCCACTTACGTGTGCATACGAGACGCAAGCGACGCGACGTACTCTTACAGCAAGACTGAAAACAACTTCATGACTGTGCGTCTGACCGGACGAACCATAAAAATATTTGATAATTGATAGTTGAAAAAAAATGTGATTGTTACGGACATATTTTCTATCCGACATCCGGCATCCGACATTTTCCCTATAGCCCTGGAACACGTATTCTCTAAAATTTTGTTCTATACAACTTTGCCTTTGGAAACAACCTTCTACTTCTTACAGTTCTAGATATATGAATCATCCCTCCCAATTCTAGAAGTGGTCATATCTCAGGATTGTGGCATATTTACCCAAAACCCTGAAACACGTGTTCGCTAAAATGTTATGCTCTACAGCTTTGCCTTTGGAAGCAATTTTGTACCTCTTATAGTTCTAGAGATATGGATCATCCCTTCCAATTCCAGAAGTGGTCATATCCCAGGATTGGGGCAATTTTACCCAAAACCTATAGTTCTAGAGATATGGATCATCCCTCCCAATTCCAGAAGTGGTCATATCTCAGGATTGGAGCATTTTTACCCAAAAACCTGAGAAACGCGTTCGCTAAAATTTTATTCTCTACAACTTTGCTCTTGGAAGCAACTTTCTACCTCTTATAGTTCTACAGAAAGGGAATCATAAGATTGCGCAACTTTTTATTTCAGGAGTAAATTTCACACGTGAAATGAAATGTTGCACAATCTTATGATTCCGTTACTGTAGAGATATCGATCATCCCTCCCAATTCTAGAAGTGGTCATATCCCAGCATTGAGGCATTTTTACCCAAAAATTTGAGACACGCGTTCGCTAAAATGTTATTCTCTACAACTTTGCTTTTGGAAGCAACTTTCTACCTCTTATAGTTCTAGAGATATGGATTATCCCTCCCAATTCTAGAAGTGGTCATATCCCAGAATTGATGCATTTTTACCTAAAACCCTGAAACACGTGAATCTTAAAATTTCCTAAAACCCCAGCGATATTCAGATCTTTTTACACTTTCCCGTTTTTATGATGCTCCGGCCGGAGTATGTCTTGTTGTTTTCACATAGGAACGACCGGCGGTGTCTATTGAAGTGAAGTCGGGGCGCTTACCGCCTGAGCGATTGCATGCGGTTGGTTCTCTTCCTGCAGGAATGCCACATGATACCAGAGCCCTCTTGATGAGGTCATTGATGGCCTCGTGTCTGGATTTTCTTCCTGAGCTCTTCTTGCAAACTAGGCCGTGTCGGCCAAGACATATGGTCACTTTTTCGACCATATTATCCGGGATTACTTGACCGATTTTGCTTATCTTTGAATCATGAGTCGGACGTATGTACCTTTCAGGAAGGAAAAGCTTAGGGTGATCGGTGCAGACGTTAAATGACGGGACGGACAAACGGACTTTTTTTCGCGTCATCTCTAGACGATATTAAATGCATCCCCCTCACTCCCGCCTCGATCTACCCCATGTTACAATAAAATGTCTTGTAATAAATCTATAGGACCTTTGTACTTCGTACGGGTCAAAATATACCTACCGTGAGTATCTAATAGTATGTTTCTCAAAAAGACGATTAAAAAACGTACAACAGTTGCCGCAACGAATACTATTTCTTTGAAGAACTTGAGGTAGAGGTGGATATATCTATTATTGCGACATCTTAGAGCTTAAAGTGCATGATATTATTGATTTTTTAGTACTGAGATGGCACAAAAACTGTAGGTAACAGCTCAAACGGCTGGAGCACTCATTTTTGTTCACTAATATTTTGTTTTCATCTGGCATCTTTTTGAAAGAAGAGAAAACTTCTTTCATTAATCAATGCCTAAAATTACGATCACTAGGCATTAAAACACTGAGTGTTTCAAAACCGAAAAAATTCTTCAATTGAGTTATCAGATTAACGTCGGTAGATTTCTTTCCGATTTTGCCAAAGTATCTTCTCGACACAGCGATTCAGCATTAGAAGAATTATACCGTATAATTTTGGTGGAGTCGTTATAACTTATACTAACTTTATCTTATAAATCTGCAGTAAGGGTCTTTTGGTGCAACGTAAGGCCTATGCTGTTGACCTGACTATTTCTAATTCAAACTAATCGTTGAATAAAACCCGAGAACGACCATTAAACCACCTATTCGTCTGTGAAATAAGTACCTGTTGTATATGTATCAAAGTTATCTTCGCTTCAATATATTTTATTTTTGTCCTCTTTTTATAAATCCTGCCCATGAATTATTGCCCCACATAAAAAAACATATCCTCTATAATCCTCTAGCTCTGAAAAACATTATTGCGGTTTTTTCGTGCTTAAATCAAACGATGATAATAAAACCTACTTAATAAAATTGCAACAGATTATGTTTGGTGATATAATTTGGGTTTTGACTTCGACACAGACACAATGTTGTGGCAGACATGAGATTTATTTCACTAGACTTTACCTGACGAATTCAACTTAAAGGTAAATATACTTTCAGTAAAGTTTAGCACATACAGAGACGTAGGGATCGATGGAATCATAACTCGTCACACACTCACAATCTATAATGTTTGTCCCATGCGATGGGTCTTGACATTACAGTACCTTGCCAGATATACATAAAGAGTGAACAGTTGTATTCCAACAATCTTTATGGAAGCTTATAAATTTGACGTACAATATCCCGCCTGTTACGCTTATCTCAACAGAGATTAGGTACATCTTTCGTTTCTACTTGCTTCCAGATAATGGTTTGAAAGAATCTCACAGAGGAGATGTGACGCAAGTCTTTATGTCTGCTTACAAAAGTTGTGAAATCAGAAAAGGGTGACGCATTAAGCTTCGCGAACTATTTATTGGCACAAGTTAAAAATTCATTTTTGTCAAGTTGGACATTTTCCTTTTACAATATGTATTTTTGTCCCTTATTCCCTATTAACCCGCTTTAAGGAGTGTACCAACACATATTTTCCTTGTACATAGTGTTCTGTCGGGGCGTAGTAAAAAGTTTGCAACTTGACAAAAAAATATTTTTTTTTTTTAACTTGACAAATAAATATTTTTAACTTGACATTTAAATAGTACCCTTAAGCTTCTAACGCTTCTAAAGCTTCTAATTATTTTATCTTCCGGTTACAAAAGTTCTGAAATCAGAGGGAGGTGACGCATTCAAATTTAATACGCAAAAAAAGTAAAGCAAAATTACGTTGTGTTTTTAAAAAATTGTGTCACAAATGCCAGACCCTACAACGAAATAATTTTTCTGTGCTTTCCGTTTTTACACTGCAGAAATTTGACTTCGCGAAGATTGTACTGTGCAAATTTAAATTTTTGCGTATGAAAACTGAAAGTGTTGAAAAATTATTACGCTGGTGGGTCTGGCATTTGTGACGCCATTTTTTAAAAACACAACGTAACTTTGCTTTAATTTTTTTGCGCATTGAAGCTGAATGCGTCACCTCCCTCTGATTTCAGAACTTTTGTAACCGGAAGCTTAATGCGTCACCCTTTTCTGATTTCACAACTTTTGTAAGCAGACATAAAGACTTGCGTCACACCTCCTCTGTAAGAGGTTTTTTGTGCGGATATCAGTACTTTTGTAAGTTTATATATCGTCAAAAACCTGATGGAAGATGAAAAGTGAAAAGTGAAACTCCCAAGTCTAGAAGTGGCCATATGCCAGGATTGGGACATATTTCTTCAAAACCCTGAAACACGTGTCCGCTAAAATTTGATTCTCTACAACTTCGCCTTTGGAACCAGCAACTTTCTAGCTCTCATAGTTCTAGAGATACGGAATACATTTCATGAAACTTTCAAAACCTTAAAACGTCAAAAAAAATTGCCACAAACAAAGAGAGAAAGAAAGAAAGGTTTACCAACTTGAGAGACATCTATTTAAAAGTTCGGACACCCTATGTAAATTCAATGAAATTTGCGCTTGAACACTTCCAAAAATCTCCATAAATACGAAGATTCCAGACACGATTAAGCACAAAAAAAAAACTTTGAACTTTATTTCATTAAGTGTTGGTCGCACTTTTTCCATTAATTAATATTTTTCACTTTAGAAAAATATTTTCTCTAACCCTTGCAAACATTTCCAGATTTACAAACACTTCCACTTTTCTATTATTATTTTGTATATTCACCTGAAGCTACTATTCGTAAAAATTTTTTGCAAAAATTCCCTACCAGATCTTGGTTCTGGTTTTTCGATTTACTGTTTACACACTTTGTATTTATTAAAATTAATTTGGAATCGATATGTAAACAAAGTAGAAACATTTTCTTCTTCTTTGAATAAAACATTCGAAAATATTGACTGCTGAATTCGAAATTAGCGCTATGACAGCTATGACAGCAAACGACAGCGCTGGTAAAATGCCTTTCAAAATTTGAATCAATTTCGAGTATACGACGTTTGGTGTCTCAGATATCTTCGAAATTTCGCTAAACAGTATAGATGGCAATAGTCAAGGGGTTGTGTCTAAACTAAATGGTATGGTGTCCGAGCTTTTAAATAATTCGCTCTTAAAAATATTCGATTTGAGTTCATTTCCATGCAAAATAGCAAACTTTTTTAATTCATATCTCCGGAACGACTGAACCGATTAACCGATTTTAATGAGTAAAAAGGCACTTCGGCCTAAAATTTTCCGTAGAATCCGGGAAAAATATTTTCCGGGGGGTACGTCGCACGGGAGGAAGTCAAAAAGTTGCGATTCAGCACAACCCTCTCCATTTCCGTCCTAAGTGTGTGCAGTGTGCATACTCTTTTAATGGCACCGAATGCAAATTCAATATTACATTGCATCATCCATGAGCAGGAAAATTAAACGAAATCAATTTTCAATTATTTGTATTTATACGAGTTACTATCTCTTCCAGCCGAAAAAAAGTCCAAACCAGAAAACATGAAAACACACCGTATAATGCATTATTCATGAAAACCAACATTTGATTTCAATGTCGGTTTGAATTAATTCGTAGATAGAACAGCTCGCCGTTCGACTGAATATGACAGTGATTGATGTATTTATATAATACGAGGAAAAAAGAAATATGGAATAAAATATGAATTAAATTTTAAAGTATTTGGAAACATTTTTAACTTTCGCTTAAGTTCTACTCAAGATTCTTAGAATAAAATTTCTTCAATTCATTAACAGTTTATTGCCGAAGGAATCGTTTTACGCGTTCTAGGATATTTTTTCTATGCTTTAATGATACCGTCGTGAGCATAAACAACTTAGAGAAAATTAGCGAATAATTTCGACAAATTTCAATAAGAAACTTATATGCAAGGGACCCGTACGCATCAAACAGAATTGATGTTGCGAAGAGACTCGAACGTATCTAAGTAAATATGGCTTAACTCTTGCAATTACTTCCAAATTGCCGAAAGGGCAAAATTGAAAAACCCGTCCGAAACAATTGTGTAGAAACCTCTCGTATCCACAAAATCTTAAAATTAAAAAAAATTTTTTTTAATGTCTGGTCATACCGGATGATTTCAAAAGGCAGCCTGGTTCCAATAAAGTTAACAAAATTGATGTGTGTACGAGGGTATTGATATGCACTCGGTTTCGACTCGGCACCAGGCTGCATACTTGAGATGTACTAATAGCCTCATAGATACGGCAGTAACAAATACTATACGTTACGTAAATTTCATCTCGGCACCAGGCTGCTGCTGCCCTCTATATTAACAATAGAAAAGGCAAAACGGAAGCTTAGATCTATGTTTTTTGAGGTAGGGGCTGTAGGGGGAGGCCCTCTGATGAAAGTTCAAGAAAAATTGGGGCGCGGAAGCCCTGGGAGGCCCCGCTCTTTTGAAGAACAATATATTTTTCCATATTTCTGCTATAAATGCAGTTTTTTTTCGGTCGGGCAGGTAGGAAGAGGTTCCTTGATGAAAATTTAAGTAGCATTGGGGCGCTGCAGTTCTCCCTGGGGAGTTCCGCCTTCTCAAAGGAAAAATTATTTTTGCGTATTTCTACGATATATGCAAGTTTTTTTCACAAAGAAATGATTTACCACTTTACAGCCATCCACATTTCGTAGAAAGGAAAATTTCCTCGGTTAGCCTCCTAATCTGTGATATTTCGTAAAAGGGACAATTTTCTAGCCACCTTATCTATTAACTATTTGCTAGCCATTTCAAAAAAATGGTTTATGCCGGAGACATCAAAACCCGAAGACCGCAGGTGCCATATTCCGCAGGAGCCATAATCCGCCGTCGCCAAAATCCATAGGAGTCAGAATCCGAAGGCGTCAGGAGTTGCGAAATCAAGATGGAATCTATTTTATTGTTGAGGGATCTGCCCCTTCACCCTCAACTCCTGCGACGAGCTAGATAACACTTTACAGATGGCCCTTCGTTACAGGGACTCTGCCCCAAGCCCCGCTAGGGACTCTGCTCCTTAGACCTCGCCTCATTCACCTAATATTTTGTAACATTTCGTAAAAATACAATTTTTTTCAGTTTATTAGCCACCTAGTTTTGAGGCACCCAAAAAAACTTGGATTTATTGTAGAAATTTGGGAAAAATATTTTTTCTTAGAGAAGTCCAGGCACAGCTCTTCTTCTTGGTACGTCATTAGGGGACCTCTCCCTACCTGCCCACGCCAAAAAACTTGCATTTATTGTAGAAATATAGAAAAATATTTTTTCCCTGAGAGGGACCTCTTCCTACCCGTTACACCACAAAAAAACTTAAATCCAAGCTATTTCCGTAAACTAAATTTTAGCCATAGAAAATCTCAAGTACGCAGCCTGTCATCGTACTCGGCACCAGGCTGCGTATTTGAGATTTTCTATTGTTAATATAGAGGGCAGCAGCAGCCTGGCGCCGAGCTGAAATTTATGTAACGTATAGTATTCGTTACTGCCGTTACGATGACATTAACAGATTTTCGGCACCAGGCTGCCTTCTTTAAGGCCATTTATACTTCTCAAGTAGGCAGCCTGGTGCTAGTCGGAATCGATTGCATAGTAATGTACTCGTTTACCACTTCAACATTGTCATAGAAATTTTTTTGGCACCAGGCCGCCCACTTTGAAATGTAGACCTCTGTTAGTTGCAATTTTTCTCCATGAAAATGTTCTAGACGACGATAAGATAAGGAGTTCAGGCATTAGACAAAGGCCTGAACTCCTTATTTCGTCGTCGCTAAAACATTTTTAGAGAGAAAAATTGTTACAAACAGAGGCTTCATTTTGGCAACACCACGTTTAAATCAAAAATGTAGGGTAGTGACCCTGCAGTGCGATTTCCGTTCTAATTTTGCGGAATTATAAGTCATAAAGTTTCACCAACCTTCAAAAAACTTTGACCACTTTTTCGATCGTTACTTCTAAAGTTTTGATTGACTCTGTCCAAATTCAATCCCTTAATCATTTCTTCCATTATCTTTTTGAAAAAAAAAAAGATTTTGAAAATGGGATAAGATTTACCCGCTTTATGTAGAAGAAACACGTTGGGTCTTAGTAGAGAGTAGTAAGCCCTGGCAGAGTCCATAAACTGTCGGGCATTCCCAGACCATTTGAACAAAAAAATGTTTTGAAAATTAGAAGAGATTTACTCCAGTAACCACTTAGATGGGCCTAGCTCAGTGGCCCTTCGTCCAAAAATGCCCGTTTACAATCAAAAACCCACTTTTCAGAGCGATAACATTTTTAAAAATCTGTCAACATGTACAGACGGACGGACAATTCTTTTTCTTTCAAATTCGGCATCTAGGACACATGTGCTCCCCCCCCCCCTTCTTCCCCTCAAACCGACGGGTTATAAACATAGTGGTAAACCTATAATTCGTACGGGTCAAATCATTGCAGATTTACTCTACAGTTGATGCTTTCTAATTTTGTATTAAAGTTGCCTCAGCTAACGTTAGGATTTGTGCGTGTATATGCTAAATGTATGTGCGCTATATCTTTAAAATAGTTAAGGAACGATTGCCAACCTGAGAATCTGGAGAATTCAGCTTAAGGAAGCTTTGATGCAAAGCGATACGAAATTCAGTGACGGTGCAATAGTAATTTTCTGAGACTTGTCGTGGAACAAGTTTTTCCGCTCATCTGCATTCTGAAGTGCACTCACATTTTGTGCAATGGTCCATGGCCATTTCAACAAAAGTGACGTAAAATATTATTTTAAACAAAAAATTGTTCTACGATATGCCGAAAAAATGCATCGATTTTTTTATAAAATAATTAAAGGGATAAATGAAAGGATCGCTACAGTTGGTAACTACAGCCGCCGAAATCGAAAAAAACGAGCGATGGCGGCACTTAAATTAAATTTCAAATCACAATATTACTCTTTATAGCTCTCTAAAAAGTGGATGGTTTTAACATAGTAAATACTATTCGGTAGTACATTCGGCCTCGGTCAGTTCGTTTGCGGCTGTCAAATGGGGCTAAAATTTTGTGATTTTTTTCAAGAAAAATAAAAAAAACTGTACGTTTTGAAGGTATGCCGTAGAATAATTTATTGCTTGCAATTACGTTTTACGTCTGTTAAAATTAACTTGTCAAAATTGCCATGGACCATTGTCATGCGTGCTTGAGTTGTATGAACCATATATAGAGAGGTGAATAATATACTTATCTGCATGTTGACATCGTCCATCGCACTTTGGAATTTTTCACCAAGACCAGAAAAAATATCATGAAAGTCATCACGTCATTCACAAAATTAACGAAAAACATGGAAAAACAAAATCCTCTTGTAGTAATTTTTCCCAACGCTTTACATAATGGTCATCACTTACAATTGCTATTTCTAGAATAAATTAATTACCAACATAAATTAAATTTTTAACAATAACCGAATTAACGTAATTAATTTGTAATTAAAACCGCAATTTTTCAGTGGCTTTTTGATGTCAATAATAAATTGTTTATTTGGTATCGATATCATGCCCCTAGATTACATTGATTCCACAAATTACTTTTTTATTATTTTTTATTGAGTATATAGTTGGCTTTTTACAAATCGAAATTGGAAATATACTTTTGAAATTAGATCGATTCCCATCAATCTATTATATCCACTATGATAAATTGAAAGTCGTACAAATGAATTGTGAAATACGTTTATCACAATGATAATTTATGACAGAAATTGACGTCATAGATGATTTATCGTAGATTTACTTTCAATTTCTCTATGATTCAGTGGTGATCTTCAAATGATTCAAAAATGATTACTTAACGATATTGCAACGCTATTAAATACAAATTCTGCTTTCCATTATCTGCATTTATTACGAACTTTCATGGTTACCCAGGCTTCACCCGGGATGGCCATAATAATTAATGAAAATTGTTTGCTCACTTGTACGAAACCGTTACCTCCACAATCAGTTTTTGAGCAAAATTCAAAAATTGATCGGACGCAAGCCTGTGAAGTTTAAACTTACTAGAAATTTGTCTAAAGCATGTCTTAACGCCTAAAAGGTTACGTGTTTGTAAAATTTTCAGCGAAAGGTGTGATTAGGATCGTACTTTGAGCTTTGAGTGAAGTGCATCTAGGTGCAGTGAAGTGCACCTAGGTGCAGTGAAGTGCACCTAGGTGCAGTGAAGTGCACCTAGGTGCAGTGAAGTGCACCTAGGTGCAGTGAAGTGCACCTAGGTGCAGTGAAGTGCACCTAGGTGCAGTGAAGTGCACCTAGGTGCAGTGAAGTGCACCTAGGTGCAGTGAAGTGCATCTAGGTGCAGTAAAGCTAGGTTTTTTGTTTGTTTGATTTCTGCGCTCATAAAGGAGTAATTGGTATTGGAAGCGATGCAAATCGCATCGGTTAAGGATTGCAAACAAACTTAACAAAATTGTTTTTGTGTATATCTTACGCGATGCGACTAACATAACAACATAACTGTTTTTAAGGTTACATGAATGAGTGTGGTTACATAAATAATTTTTTTATTGAATTTCCTCGATTTATGCTTAAAACAACAGCACGGCTTTTACGAATAGTTTATTGAAAATCTAAATAAATTGAATGAAAATGTTCCACACAAAGCACTTGTTTCAACAAATTCGAAAAATCCTTCATGCACGAAAATATTAGGAAAAAAGCCAATCCATCGTAGCTTCATATATTGAGAACAATAGAATATACCAATAAATACCTTGCATGCCTCAATGTTTCGGTATAAAAATAAGAAGAGAAATGCTATACTCGCAAACAAAAAACAAAGAATTTTTGTAAGCTAACAAACAGCTCGTTCAGGCTTTTCCCTGAAATGGTAGGTAAATACTCGGCTTGAAGCTGGAGCTGCTCCTATCCCATACGTTTACAACCCCTTTATCGTCGTCGTATTATTTTAACGTAAAAAGATTAATATTTTCATCCAGAAAAAGCGAACGCGAACTTTAATAATAAATCGATAGAAAAATGGATAGATTTCTTCTAAATTTTTCTTTTTTTGATGAAGATGAGTTGAGTAGTCAACAATTTTTCAAAGTGAATCCCTTATAGATTTTTAGTGATAGTCTTGTCGAAGTATACACAAAACCTTACTCCTCAGCATATACATCATTCATGCAAAAAAAAAAAATTCCCTCAGATAAACATTTGCCATTCTAACATTTTTAGACCATTCTTGCGTTCCTCCAATATCTTCAGGAAATCGGAAGCAGCTAAAGGAGACAGACAACATTAATTTTAATGAAGGACATATAAAAAGATATTTCATGTCGTGTGAGGGAACAAACACAAAACAATAACAGAAGCAGTTTTTTTCTTAACATGTAGGCATACAAAACACAGAACTATGTACTTTTATGTCGAGGAGCTTTGATTCTTAAATTTTCTGATTTATTGAACGAATTTATTAGGTAAACAACACTACATCATCCTAGCTCTTGTGTTAACCTTAATTTAAGACGAGAATCACTGTCGGTGAATCAGTGGGGGGTCAGATTTATACTACTCGGATTTTCAAAATGTCTTCAGACACAGTGTAAAGGACCGGACAACGACACTATATCCATTATATTATTATGGATAATACGGAAATTAAATTGAATGAATATTGGCATCATCAATGTATATAGGACTACTTTATCTATTACCAAAGATATTATTGGCATTCTGTTCCGAATTTGGAGCTAATTTTTTTTACTTATTTATCCCAATTTCGTTATGTTTGTTGTAACAGATGCAACTAAGTGCTTTATTTTGTTTGCGTTGAGAAGCATCTGTTTCATATGGACTAACTGCTACGCCCATTACATACTGAAGCGACATCACCATACTGAGATAAAGAAAAACTGTTAACAGTAAACACGATTTGGTTTTCTTGTTGCATTTAACGATTTATTTAATTGATAAAAAATCAGCCTTTTTCGTGTTGGGCATCATTAATTTCTCTTTTCCATCTGAATATTAATAAATCATAAACATTTAATTGTGCGAAAACGATTGGAACACAAATTGTGAAAACACATTTCCCACACCGGATTTTTAATGATAAAAAAGGATCCGATTGTTCGGTTAAAACAGTGGAAAAAGTAATGTCTGGTAATGTTTGTGCATGAAAATTTTAACCACTTGAAGAACAAGAGATTTTAAAGACAATCGTATTGTGTATGTCAGATCCGTATCAACAGAATAGATAACTTCAAATACATTGATAGACTAAAATGTCTGAAGTTCCTTGAAAAAAAACAGGACTTACGTTCACTTATGTTTACTGCCAAGAAAAATTGATTGTGAGGTCATGGATCTACTAGAGCATATTTTAGAACTCACTAGAATTCCAAGGATATATTCCGAAATAAAAGGTCATTTTTCCCTAAAAATCTGAAGCAAGTGTTCTCTACAATTCTATTCCTTACAACTTTGCCTTGGGAAGTAACTTTCTAACTGCCATTGTTCTAGAGATATGCGGTCACAGGCGATGTACTTAAATGGAGCGATGCTTGACAGTTCACTGTGTATCCCTAACATCGTCCTGAAGTCCTGCGCCTTTTGTTGCTCACACCAATTCGGACGGGCTTCGCCTTAAAATGGATGAATTTATCAGGAGAGAGAATGTAAATTGCATTGCAGTGTCAGAGACCCATTTTAAGAGTTACGTAACGAACAAGTCTGTTGAGATTGAGTGCTTAAAGCTGTTTAGGAATGACAGGGCTGTCAGGAAAAAGGGTGGCGTGGCACTATATGTCAGGAAAGAACTAAAGGCGAACGGCGAAGGTGATTGGCGAGTGACCTAGCGTCCCTAAGACCCTAGAATATCTTATGGTAGAGCTTTGCCTTCCATCTCATAAAGTTTTGATTGGAGTTATGTACAAGTCGCCCGAAATAGACGAGATCGACAAACTTGATGAGATTCTTCAGCGTTACGTGGTGGGGTACATCGAGATCATAATTGCGGGAGACTTCAATGAAGATCTAATAGCGAATGTCCTTAACCTTTGTCTCTGATGAAGCGACTCACTTCTCCTCTACGAATTCGCCTGCTTTAGATCACTTCATAACCACCTCGATCAATAAAGTGTCGCGCTTCTCGCAGATCAGTCTTCCAGACCCAGACATATCTAAACACGATCTTATATTTTTGTCATTCGACTGTGACCTCGTATATACAGTTAAACAACCAAGGCTTACCAGACGTTCACACAAAGTAGACCCCAGGAACCTTATGGCCGATGCGTCAGCTATAAACTGGACGAGGATGCTGCGTATGGATGACGTTGACCAATTGGTAGAAACGTTTAGCGATGAGGTGGTCACCTTGCTGTTGCTAGACATCCATGCGCCTCTGGATCAATGTGCATCCCGTAGTGAAAACAACCTGTGGTTCAACGAGGTAGTTAGCAGAGCCCTGTGGGATCGGGTCCTGACCTATGGTGACTGGAAAACTTTAAGACATTACGTAACAGGGCGAATCAGGTTGTGTCTGGGGCTAAGAGAAAGTATTTTGCACCAAAGTTTCGAAATGTAGTTCCAACGAGACAATTATGGGGAAGCCTGAGGCGGCTGGGATTCGCGCCTGAGTCTGACAATATGGTTTCACAGTTTACAATGGACGAACTTAATGAGCACTTTGTCTCAAGACCAGTCTACTCTGTCTACCCAGTCTAACCTGTCAAGACGCCAAATTCCTAAGGAAATTCCTGCATTTTAATTTCGAAATGCATCAGAGCGGGATATTTGCGATGCGATTAATAGCATCAAGTCAATTCAGTAGGACTTGATTTGCTTTCTATTGCATTCATCAGGTTGCTTCTCCCGATAGTGCTGCCAGTCATTTTGCATATCTTAAATTCGTGTACCAGCAAGGCAAAATCATCTACCTTGGATGACTACAGGCCCATAAGTATTCTTCCGTCACTATCCAAAGCCTACGAGAGGGTTCTGAAAAGTAGATCACGGGTCATATGAAAGAGCAAGGTCTTTTATTTAAACTTCAGTCAGGCTTTAGGGAGAACTTTAGTACGACGTCAGCCCTCCTTACGGTCTAACATGAGCAAAAACGTTGCCACAATCCTATTGCTACTCGAGTTTTCGAAAGCCTTCGACTCGGTCGATCATGACCTGCTTCTCAACAAACTGTCGCTGTATTTTGGTTTCTCACTTATGAGAAGCTATCTATCAGACCGATACCAATCTGTATTCGTGAACGGATCTCGATCTCGAATGTTAGGCGTCAGTTGCGGTGTACCACAAGGATCTGTATTAGGACCTGTACTTTTTTTTGCCTTTATAAATGACTTACCCGAAAACATTAAACACACTAAAAGTCGCAGACGACTTCCAGATATATAGAGCGATACGCGAAGATGCTGTGCTCTTTGACTTACAATTCCTAAAGGTAGACATCTCTGCCATCATGTTGTGGGCAGATGCGAATGCTATACTGTTGAACACGAGTAAGACGAAAGCGTGTGTTTTCTCAGAAAACAGTTGGTCTAAGTACATCCCGGAGTTAGTGGTAGATGGCCATACAATTACTTATGAAAAAATTGTGAGGAATCTTGGTCTGACACTAGATGGAAGACTAACCTGGGAACAAGAAGCACGTAATGCTTCCGCTAAGGTATTTGCGCGACTCGGTAGCATGTGGCCAGTCGGTCACCTTGCCCCACCGAAAACGCGGAAGCTGTTGGTAAGGTCGCTTTTATTGCCACAACTCACATATTGTTGCCCAGTACTTGGAGATTTATCTGCGTCGGTCAAAAAAAATCTTGATAAGCCGTTTAATGCTTGTGTGCGCCTTGTGTATGGGATCGGGCGCTTCGACTCGGTATCTGGTTTTCGGGATTCGCTCCTAGGAAAGGACCTGTTCACCTACCTGAACTCATCTTTACAAAGTCATTGTCACCAGAGAGCCTAGCTACATTTTCGAAGAACTGTATTTCGGGTCTTCTCCCAGGATGAGAAACCTAATTCTGCCGCGGAACGATAAAAACACTATCAATAACTCTCTGTTTGTTAGAGGGGCCTCGAAATATAATTCACTGCCTGCTGACATTAAATATACTTCTTCGTTAACGAGATTTAAACGAGGGTGTAGGGAGCATCTGGGCTTAGTTAACTTATAGCACCTTACACCTACTCTCATTATTTTCATTTATTACATTAATTCGACTACTTCATTCATTTGAACCCTTTGAACTAAATGCATGTAATTCATCCACATCATTCACTGCATACGATTGCTATAAAATTCGATAACTGCTGAATTTGGGAAATTGGACCACAAAAACGCCTAGCTTTGTTCGAATTTTATTAATTCTTTCTTTCCTTTCATTTCTTTATCAATGCTACTTTTTCATAATATGTAACTTGGCGTATTGTATATGTAACTACAAAAGGTTGTTAGACCTTACACATTATATAGCCAATAAATCAATCAATCAATCAAAAAAACCTTTCTAATTCTAGAAATGGTCATATCTTAGAATTGGGCCATTTGTCAATAAAACCCTGAAACACGTTTTCTTTAAAATTTAATTCTCTGCAACTTCTCTTTTGGAAGCAACTTCTTACTGCTATAGTTATAGAGATATGAGTCGTTCCTCTTGATTCTAGAAGTGACTGAATGCCAAAGATTGTGACGTTTTTCGGGAAAACCCTGAGACACGTACTCTCTAAAATTTTATTATCTACAACTTTGTCTTTGGAAGCAACTTTCTAGCTGCCATAGTTCCAGAGATATGAGATAATCGTAGAAGTGTTCGTATCACAGGATTGTGCATTTTCCCTAAAACCCTAATCACCTGTTCTCTCAAATTATATTCTCTACAAAGTATCACCGACCCTTGCAAGCAAAACCATGTTATTGGTCACTTTTTCGACCATATCTCCGGAACCGGAACCATTTAACCGATTTTGTTCATCTTTGGAAAAGAAGGAAGGACTTATACTTATTATTGCTGAGTTCGTTTACGTAGAATTCACCAACGTCCAGGAAACGATATTCCAAAATGTGTGGTAAATTGTTGTCTGGGATGAGATTAGTTCCATGAGTTTCACGTCCATTGTACTGTTACTGTTATTTTATGTAAATGATCAAGTACCTTCATTGAAAGGGAATAATCTCTCGGTTCTTAATTTTATTTGTACGTTTCGAGTGACCCATAAAAGATAAATGAAGGGATGAAATTGTAATGAAAATTATGTGGTCAGTCTTCGAGGGTGCTTTTGTGCTCAATTCTATCACACTATCACACGCATCCACATCTACACAATTTGTGTATTATTTCTGTGTTTACTATTTCGTAATGGAAGCAAATAAGCGACATTGAAGCCAGTATAAATATATCAGTTTACCATACTCTGTAATGTGTATAGCAAATAGGTTTCTTAATTACAAATTTAACATGTAGTGGCATTATGTTTGGATTTTTGTTGTTTTAGTATTAAGTGATTTGTGAAGTGGAACGTTTGATTGAGGCTCGTCCTAAACAAAGTTGACATAAGGATGTGTTAATACAGCAGTGTTTTGGAGTTAATTGATGGTCAATTATGCATTCAAATGCAGAGAAAGAAATGTGAACTTAGATTTAGAAATCTGCTAAGAACAACCATGGAAATTGATTCATTAAAGCTTTATTCTAAGCTGTCCTAAATGAGAACGTGATTAGTTCAAGACCTTCAACTCTTAAGCCAATCAAAACACTAAAAAGACATGATACTGGAAGAAAAGCTCGTAACGTATTAGGACACACTAATTTTTTATGGATGAAGTGCAGGTGTCAAAATGACGTTTCAAAAGTCAAATACTTGGATGTATACTGTCGCCTTAGATTTTTTTGTCATCAAAAATATTTACATTGCGTCGACAAAAACATCTTAAACTTTTTGGGTAATTGCTTCTTCACTTTATACCTTTGACGTTTAAAACGTCATTTTGACAGTTGGAAGAGACTGACTTTTCATCATAACAAACTCATTAGTTCATTGATAATTTTCAGTTAGGACAGGTCTTTGAAGAACATAGTTACTCTTGAATCCTACATGTCTATGCACAATTCGCCTCATTCGGGTCAAACTTTGAACAGATCAGTTATAGCTTCACTATGTGATTCAATATTTACTAAGTTCGCTAATTGTGGCTCAATTTTAGAGTTTTTCATTACCGGAAAGTTTTTGCTGTGCGATTTAGCTGTGTTATAAACCACCTTTGATGTACTAGGAGAAAAATCATTCGGAGCAAAATACCGGTACATCCCAACAATACATTTTATCGTGAGATGTTCAAAAGTTAATAGTCTTAGTAGTAAAGTCGAATTTTGAAGCAAGACCGAGGGGTGACGCACTTCATTTATTCCATTTATTCTTTTATTCCATTGAATCCATTTATTCCCAATTTTTTTTTTTTTTTTGTTTTTGCGAAATATCTGAACCAAACACATCACAAGTTAGACAAATAAGTTCAAAAAAAGGTTTGCACAAATTATAAAGCATTGAAACCATCTTGAGATTAAATTTTATTTTTTTTGGAATAAATGGAATAAATTTATTTATTCCATTTATTCCATTTTTCAACAAAAATTCTTTTAAGTTTTCAAAAGTGGGTTTTTTTCACTTTTCGACACATTAGTATGGTTTGTTGTGTGCGTTGCCATCAAAATCAAGTCTATTTGAGGTTTTGACGAACTTGAAAAAATGATCATTTATTCCAATATTTATTCCATTTATTCCCATTTATTCCATTTATTCCATAAACCACAGAAGTGCGTCACCCCTCGAGGAAGACACTGGCAACTCAATCGCATAGTTCCAACAAGTAATGTTAACCATAACCACCTTGTTGAGGTAAATGTCGCTGGCACCCCCACCATTTTGAACAGCATCGAATTAAGGCTATTTCAATTTAACTAGTTTTGGGCTTTCAAATGGACATAGCTATAAGTTTTGGGCTGCCATAAAACCTCAGCCCATAATGATTTTAGTGGTCGAATATGTCGTTTTGAGGTGTCGTATGAAATCGAAACTTTTTTTGCTGGACATATAGCTCAAAATTTTGGGCTGCCAGTTATTCAAGTTATTCAATTTTCTATGGCAGCGTAAAACTTATTGCTACAGGCATGGCAAAATGAATATGAGTTTTGGTTTTCAACACCGAAAATCCTGCGCAGAAGTACGAAATTCGTATTTCTTTGCCATGACCGTATGTTTATACGAAAGCCCAAAACTAGCCCAATTGAAATAGCCTTAATTCGATGCAGTTCAAAATAGTGGGAGTGCCAGCGACATGTACCTTAATTAGTAAAGGTACAAATTGAGAAAATTCTCGTTTTGGTACAATAACACCCATAGAAGTAATATTTTACTATGACTGCTGTACCTTCTGCAGATTAAAGTCCACCCGCTTGATGGCATGCATCCAATCGTAGGATCTGGATTGTATAAAAGGCGAGTTGACATAGTCTAAGTTTCATTCTATGGCCATCGTTGCTGATATACACATGGTCTTAAGACAAGGTGTACTGATGAGTTGTAAACGTTGAAATCAGCAATTTTAGTTTTTCGATTTTTGTTAAACAATTGGAAGTAGGATTAAGAACTGTGAGTGGCTTTTAAATGCTTATTTAGTAGGTAAATTATCCACGCTTTTAGTGAGAGGTCGGTTTATGGCAAAGTATACGAAACATGACGATGTGCTGGTAGGCATATCATTCGTCATGAAACTTTGTCTTTGAAATAAATCAAGCCACTTGAAGGGACCCGTAAGTATCAGAATAGATGCGACAAAAAGAGTTGATGTTACGAAAAGACTCGAACCTATCTAGGCAAATATTGCATAACTATGAAGTGTTTGAAATGACGTCGACATAAAATTGGATTGTGAATTGCCGAAAGGGCAATGTTGCAAAACCCGTCCGAAAAAACGACTCCAATCTTTAAAAAAGCCCGAAATTAAAAAAATGGAAAAAATGTGAAAAAAAATTGCACTAGGCCCGATTTTAGAACCGACCTAGAGCACTTTGGGGAGGCCTCCGCCCCATACTTCCATAAAGTAAAGTAAAAAAATTTGCCATCGACACCGATCTTCTATCACTTATTGTTCTCAAAATGTTTGAATTTTTCGAAAATATATTATCTAGATCGATCCACATTGTCATTAGCGGCTGTATTGGAAGGCATCATGATATGCGCATCACCGAAACCAACAATTTTCCCTTTGACACCGATCTTCCATCTCTTACAATTTTCAAAATATTTGAATTTTTCCAAAATAAATTGCCTAGATCGATCCACCCTAACATTAGCGGCCATATTGGCAGGCATCACGACATTGCCCACACCTAAAAAACAACTTTACCTTTGACACCGATCTTTTATCTCTTATCATTCTCACGATGGATGAATTTTTCGAAATTATATTGTCTAGATTGATCCACCCTAACATTAACGGTCGTATTGGCAGTCATCGCGAAATGCATTACACCGAAACTAACAACTTTGCCTTTTACGCCGATCTTCTATCTCGAATAGTTTTCAAAATATTTGAATTTTTGCAAAATAAATTGCCTAGATCGATCCACCCTAACATGCATTACACCGAAGCCAATAACTTCGCCGTTGACAACGATCTTCTATCTCTTATCATTCTCAAGATATTCAAACATCTTGAGAATTATAAGAGAAAATATATTGTCTAGATCGATCCACCCTAACATTAGGGTGGCCGTCAAAAATCCCGAAAATTAAAATCCCGAATGCACAAATCTAGAAAATCCAAAATCCCGGATGCACGTTAGGCCGCCTGCAAGGCGTAAAAAAAGCCAGCCGCAGGCGTAAAAGATAAGCCCGTCGCAGGCGCGGGGGTGAAGGGGCAGAGCCCGCCAAACTCAAATTCACTCGTATCAATCAGGATTTTTAATATCTCACAATTGTCGTTATCATTCGGGATTATGGTTTTTCGGGATTTTTGTACATTCGGGATTATTGATGTTCGGGAATTTTGTTATTCGGGATTTTGGATTTTCCGGATTTGTGCATTCGGGATTTTAATTTTCGAGATTTTTGACGGAAGCCAACATTAGCGGCCATATTGGGAGGCTTCATCGCATGCGCCTCATCGAAACCAACAACTTTGCCTTTGACACCGATCTTCCATCTCTAATAGTTTTCACAAATATTTCGACGAGATCGATCCACCCTAACATTAGCGGCTCGGCCCGGGCCCAAATTTTTTTCGGATACTCTCAAGATTTGATTACCTATCGAATAGAAAAAGAATCACAAAAATCGGATAGAATTTACTCGATTTATGTATAAAAAACAAGTAGGACCCTAGTCGGTCCGCCTCGTTAGGGCTCTAGCTAGGTTCAGGGACCCAAAGTAGAAAAACTTTTTCTTCCATAAATTTTTGGGCATTCAGAGACCTTTCGTTAAAAAAATTGAAAATCGAAAAAGATTTACTCGGATTATGCACAAAAAACACATAGAAACTCAGTTCTAGAGCCCTGGCTGAGTCTGGGCGCTCAGATTCAAAAAATGTCCTTCCAAAAATTGTAGAGAATTGCTTTATGTTTCGATTCAAAAAAATGTTTGAAAATCGGAAAAGACTTACTCGAGTAATGTACAAAAAACACGTTTGGGCCTAGCAGAGACTCGTTTTTAGTGCTAAGTCCAAGGGCTCAAGATTAAAAAAGTTCCCTTTATAATGCAATGCCCAGACACTGCAAACAATTTTTTTTTGTGAAATCGGAGAAGATTTATTCGAGTTAATGTACAGAAAAAAAGACTTAAAGGGCCCTAGCCCATTTCTTTTAAACAAATCAGTTCATCTGAGGTCAAGTCAACTTATTAAACAATTCAAATTCAAATCATATCAACCATTATCAACTAAATGTGAATGCTAGCACATAAATGTCAGTCCTCTTTAATATTATCTTTTACACTATTTTTTGCATAAATGAAAAATAAAAGAAAAAAGAAATGCAACTCCCTAAACGAAAAATGTTTCATTTCAAACCCTGAAGCAAAGACGAAATTTGCATATGAAAAGTTGTCCAACATAAATCAAATTGGTTTCGGAGAGTGTTGAAAGTTTGAATTTATTGCAATCAATAAAACAAACGTTTTGGTCTTTTGGATAGATTTTGGTTGTTTTGCGGATGAGTGCTCTTTCGTTCATGGAAACTAACGGAGGATTTCCTTTTGATTTTTTTTATTTGTCTAATATTTAAGCATAATTTAAAGATAAATTATTTAAGCTCTCATAATACGCACTCCCATTGCATTTCGCTATTAAAATAACTTATGTGAACAACAACAAGTCATAATGTTTAACAATAAATTATTGTACATACGAATGCTATGAATGTTAAATAATTTTAAATTTTCATAAACTAATGTAAAACATAGACAACTGAATTGTAACACACAGCACACATAACTCAAATACATCAAACATAATTATGGAAAACTTAAACTTGCTCTTCCATGCAATGGAAAATTCTAAAAACACCATAAACTTTAAGTGTTTATCTATGTAAATAGAATTAAATTGTATTTTGTTATGTGGAACATTAAATTTTATAGCGTTCCATAATATTTTCCGCTATGAAAAGTATAAATCTGTCTCGATAATGCATTTATTCCTTTGAAGAAAATACTCCCCGCACAGAAACGGCACCATAATTTATTAAATAAAAGTATATAGAAAATGTCTTCCCAACGCAACCGTTTAATCAAACTTTGTAACTTGATTTCCTTCAACATCCGCATTTATTTTACTATCCGCATTCGTTTAAAAAAAATTACCGTCCACTGAAAAATTGTCTAAAGAAACTTTGATGTTTAATATTTAAGATCATAATTCACCATCAAAGTTTTCAGACTCGCACGAAGTATACGGGGCTTATGCGAATTTGAACCCCAAAGACATCATGATAATTCTTCACAGATTTTCAAAAAAACATTTCCCATGATAAAGTAAGGTCGAGTTCGAAGATGAGCAAAATCATGTCTGTTTCATGTCTATTTCTAATCATGAGTCTATTTTTTTGTCGGCTGGTACTTTTACGCCTACATCTCCGTGAGGTTTCGACTCCATAATCTTAGGAGACTAACGAAAAACGTTTGGTGAAAATCTGTCGAATGGCTCTGTAGGCTGTAGGGTTCATAGAGTGAGATGCATCTGAGTTTGCATTTGCAATTAAATAAATAACAATTTCTAAAATACTCGAAACTCATTAAAAGTGAAAGTTAAATAGTTTGAGACGTTGTGGATTTTCATGAGATCGTACGGGTCTAAGCTTATGTTTTTATTTAAAAGTTTGGCTGCAACATTTTCATTTAAGAGTAAAAAATTTAAATAAAGCTTTGAAAGAGCAACCACAATCGATGTTAGCTTTGCCCTGGAATATTTTTGAATGAAATCAAAGGACTTTAGTGTTTCTTACGGTCTTTATCATAGCGAAGGCATAAAAGTATAATTCTAATTCGATTTGCTTTAATTGTTCATAACCAGACGTGAGACGGACGTGAATGTACATTACAATATTATCATAGGCGCGGTAGCGATGCGCCCGTGACGCAAGTCCCAATACGATACAAAAATTAAGAATTTTTTTTTTCGTAGACTTCGGATTCATATATACAGCTAAATTTTGACTTTTTCCCCTTGCGTTGTACCCCCTGATACCCAGTTTTTCGGATTCTACGTAAATATTTGATTGAAATCGACATTTTACTCATTAAAATCGGTCCAGTGGATCCGAAGATTTGACCTTTAGAAAATCGTCATTTTCCATATAAAAAGTGCTATTTTATAGAAACTAAAGTTAATTTAAACATCCTACGTTAGTTAGTGGGTTAGTTAGTTAGTTCCAGAGCCATTTCTATGAAAACCGACTTTTTTGGCTCGTGCTCGATAACTTTTTTTGAAATTTTGCAGGGACCTTCGGGTGGGCATTCTACGCCATGTGAGATTTAAAAAAAGGGGGGGTACCGGCCTCGTTTGGGCTCTTAGAAGGCGCCATATAAAGCCCATATAAAAGAATGTTTTGTATGTGTGTTGAATACACTTATCAAAGTATGGGTCAAATATGAGCAAAATTTTTGGTCTGTGTTAGGATGGAGATAGATGTTTGGTGTCAAAGGAAAAGTTGTTGGGTTGGGTGTGTAGTGT